>OX578274.1:44095926-44453426 GCA_951217065.1 Baccha elongata
GGAAAAACGCTGTATCTCGAAGGGAAATCACTTTTAGCTAAAAGTAACGATTTTACGGGTTTTCTAAAGGGAAACCACAATAAAAAACATATTGAAAGAGAGAAAGAAAATTCTGAAAAATTTGGATTTTTGAATTATGGAAAAAGCGCTGTATCTCGAGAAGAAAGCACTTTTAGGCAAAACTAACGATATTTAGGGATCAGTTTTGAAATTTAGGAAAAACGCTGTATCTCGAAGGCAATCACTTTAGCTAAAGTAACGATTTTTACGGGTTTTCTAAAGGGAAACCAACAATAAAAAACATATTGAAAGAGAGAAGAAAATTCTGAAAAATTTGGATTTTTGAATTTTGGAAAAAGCGCTGTATCTCGAGAAGAAAGCACTTTTAGGCAAAACTAACGATATTTAGGGATCAGTTTTGAAATTTAGGAAAAACGCTGTATCTCGAAGGGAAATCACTTTTAGCTAAAAGTAACGATTTTTACGGGTTTTTTAAAGGGAAACCAACAATAAAAAACATATTGAAAAGAGAGAAAGAAAATTCTGAAAAATTTGGATTTTTTGAATATTGGAAAAAGCGCTGTATCTCGAGAAGAAAGCACTTTTAGGCAAAACTAACGATATTTAGGGATCAGTTTTGAAATTTAGGAAAAACGCTGTATCTCGAAGGGAAATCACTTTTAGCTAAAAGTAACGATTTTTACGGGTTTTCTAAAGGGAAACAACAATAAAAAACATATTGAAAGAGAGAAAGAAAATTCTGAAAAATTTGGATTTTTTGAATTTTGGAAAAAGCGCTGTATCTCGAGAAGAAAGCACTTTTAGGCAAAACTAACGATATTTAGGGATCAGTTGAAATTTAGGAAAAACGCTGTATCTCGAAGGGAAATCACTTTTAGCTAAAAGTAACGATTTTTACGGGTTTTCTAAAGGGAAACCAACAATAAAAAACATATTGAAAGAGAGAAAGAAAATTCTGAAAAATTTGGATTTTTGAATTTTGGAAAAAGCGCTGTATCTCGAGAAGAAAGCACTTTTAGGCAAAACTAACGATATTTAGGGATCAGTTTTAAAATTTAGGAAAAACGCTGTATCTCGAAGGGAAATCACTTTTAGCTAAAAGTAACGATTTTTACGGGTTTTCTAAAGGGAAACCAACAATAAAAAACATATTGAAAGAGAGAAAGAAAATTCTGAAAATTTGGATTTTTGAATTTCGGAAAATGTGCTTTATCTCGAGAACAAAGCACTTTTAGGCAAAACTAACGATATTTAGGGATCAGTTTTGAATTTAGGAAAAACGCTGTACCTCGAAGGGAAATCACTTTTAGCTAAAAGTAACGATTTTTACGGGTTTTCTAAAGGGAAACCAACTATAATAAACGTATTGAAAGAGAGAAAGAAAATTCTGAAAAATTTGGATTTTGAATTTTGGGAAAAAGCGCTGTATCTCGAGAAGAAAGCACTTTTAGGCAAAACTAACGATATTTAGGGATCAGTTTTGAAATTTAGGAAAACGCTGTATCTCGAAGGGAAATCACTTTTTAGCTAAAAGTAACGATTTTTACGGGTTTTCTAAAGGGAAACCAACAATAAAAAACATATTGAAAGAGAGAAAGAAAATTCTGAAAAATTTGGATTTTGAATTTTTGGAAAAAGCGCTGTATCTCGAGAAGAAAGCACTTTTAGGCAAAACTAACGATATTTAGGGATCAGTTTTGAAATTTAGGAAAAACGCTGTATCTCGAAGGGGAAATCACTTTTAGCTAAAAGTAACGATTTTTCCGGGTTTTCTAAAGGGAAACCAACAATAAAAAACATATTGAAGAGAGAAAGAAAATTCTGAAAATTTGGATTTTGAATTTTGGAAAAAGCGCTGTATCTCGAGAAGAAAGCACTTTTTAGGCAAAACTAACGATATTTAGGGATCAGTTTTGAAATTTAGGAAAAACGCTGTATCTCGAAGGCAAATCACTTTTAGCTAAAAGTAACGATTTTTACGGGTTTTCTAAAGGGAAACCAACAATAAAAAACATATTGAAGAGAGAAAGAAAATTCTGAAAAATTTGGATTTTTGAATTTTGGAAAAAGCGCTGTATCTCGAGAAGAAAGCACTTTTAGGCAAAACTAACGATATTTAGGGATCAGTTTTGAAATTTAGGAAAAACGCTGTATCTCGAAGGGAAATCACTTTTAGCTAAAAGTAACGATTTTTTACGGGTTTTTTAAAGGGAAACCAACAATAAAAAACATATTGAAAGAGAGAACGAAAATTCTGAAAAATTTGGATTTTTGAATATTGGAAAAAGCGCTGTATCTCGAGAAGAAAGCACTTTTAGGCAAAACTAACGATATTTAGGGATCAGTTTTGAAATTTAGGAAAAACGCTGTATCTCGAAGGGGAAATCACTTTTAGCTAAAAGTAACGATTTTTACGGGTTTTCTAAAGGGAAACCAACAATAAAAACATATTGAAAGAGAGAAAGAAAATTCTGAAAAATTTGGATTTTTGAATTTTGGAAAAAGCGCTGTATCTCGAGAAGAAAGCACTTTTAGGCAAAACTAACGATATTTAGGGATCAGTTGAAATTTAGGAAAAACGCTGTATCTCGAAGGGAAATCACTTTAGCTAAAAGTAACGATTTTTTACGGGTTTTCTAAAGGGAAACCAACAATAAAAAACATATTGAAAGAGAGAAAGAAAATTCTGAAAAATTTGGATTTTTGAATTTTGGAAAAAGCGCTGTATCTCGAGAAGAAAGCACTTTTAGGCAAAACTAACGATATTTAGGGGATCAGTTTTAAAATTTAGGAAAAACGCTGTATCTCGAAGGAAATCACTTTTAGCTAAAAGTAACGATTTTTACGGGTTTTCTAAAGGGAAACCAACAATAAAAAACATATTGAAAGAGAGAAAGAAAATTCTGAAAAATTTGGATTTTTGAATTTCGGAAAATGTGCTTTATCTCGAGAACAAAGCACTTTTAGGCAAAACTAACGATATTTAGGGATCAGTTTTGAAATTTAGGAAAACGGCTGTACCTCGAAGGGAAATCACTTTTAGCTAAAAGTAACGATTTTTTACGGGTTTTCTAAAGGGAAACCAACTATAATAAACGTATTGAAAGAGAGAAAGAAAATTCTGAAAAATTTGATTTTGAATTTTGGAAAAAGCGCTGTATCTCGAGAAGAAAGCACTTTTAGGCAAAACTAACGATATTTAGGGATCAGTTTTGAAATTTAGGAAAAAACGCTGTATCTCGAAGGGAAATCACTTTTAGCTAAAAAGTAACGATTTTACGGGTTTTCTAAAGGGAAACCAACAATAAAAAACATATTGAAAGAGAGAAAGAAAATTCTGAAAAATTTGGATTTTTGAATTTTGGAAAAAAGCGCTGTATCTCGAGAAGAAAGCACTTTTAGGCAAAACTAACGATATTTAGGGATCAGTTTTGAAAATTTAGGAAAAACGCTGTATCTCGAAGGGAAATCACTTTTAGCTAAAAGTAACGATTTTTCCGGGTTTTCTAAAGGGAAACCACAATAAAAAACATATTGAAAGAGAGAAAGAAAATTCTGAAAAATTTGGATTTTTGAATTTTGGAAAATGTGCTTTATCTCGAGAACAAAGCACTTTTAGGCAAAACTAACGATATTTAGGGATCAGTTTTGAAATTTAGGAAAAACGCTGTATCTCGAAGGGAAATCACTTTTAGCTAAAAGTAACGATTTTTACGGGGTTTCTAAAGGGAAACCAACGTAATAAATAAATAAACGTATTGAAAGAGAGAAAGAAAATTCTGAAAAATTTGGATTTTTGAATTTTGGAAAAAGCGCTGTATCTCGAGAAGAAAGCACTTTTAGGCAAAACTAACGATATTTAGGGATCAGTTTTGAAATTTAGGAAAAACGCTGTATCTCGAAGGGGAAATCACTTTTAGCTAAAAGTAACGATTTTTACGGGTTTTCTAAAGGGAAACCAACAATAAAAAAACATATTGAAAGAGAGAAAGAAAATTCTGAAAAATTTGGATTTTTGAATTTTGGAAAATGTGCTTTATCTCGAGAACAAAGCACTTTTAGGCAAAACTAACGATATTTAGGGATCAGTTTTGAAGGGAAATCACTTTTAGCTAAAAGTAACGATTTTTACGGGGTTTCTAAAGGGAAACCAACGTAATAAATAAATAAACGTATTGAAAGAGAGAAAGAAAATTCTGAAAAATTTGGATTTTTGAATTTTGGAAAAAGCGCTGTATCTCGAGAAGAAAGCACTTTTAGGCAAAACTAACGATATTTAGGGATCAGTTTTGAAATTTAGGAAAAACGCTGTATCTCGAAGTTAAATCACTTTTAGCTAAAAGTAACGATTTTTTACGGTTTTTCTAAAGGGAAACCAACAATAAAAACATGTTGAACGAGAGAAAAAAAATTCTGAAAAATTTGGATTTGTGAATTTTGGAAAAAGCGCTGTATCTCGAGAAGAAAGCACTTTTAGGCAAAACTAACGATATTTAGGGATCAGTTTTGAAATTTAGGAAAAACGCTGTATCTCGAAGGGAAACCACTTTTAGCTAAAAGTAACGATTTTTACGGGTTTTCTAAAGGGAAACCAACAATAAAAAACATATTGAAAGAGAGAAAGAAAATTCTGAAAAATTTGGATTTTTGAATTTTGGAAAAAGCGCTGTATCTCGAGAAGAAAGCACTTTTAGGCAAAACTAACGATATTTAGGGATCAGTTTTGAAATTTAGGAAAAACGCTGTATCTCGAAGGGAAATCACTTTTAGCTAAAAGTAACGATTTTTACGGGTTTTCTAAAGGGAAACCAACAATAAAAAACATATTGAAAGAGAGAAAGAAAATTCTGAAAAATTTGGATTTTTGAATTTTGGAAAAAGCGCTGTATCTCGAGAAGAAAGCACTTTTAGGCAAAACTAACGATATTTAGGGATCAGTTTTGAAATTTAGGAAAAACGCTGTATCTCGAAGGGAAATCACTTTTAGCTAAAAGTAACGATTTTTACGGATTTTCTAAAGGGAAACCAACTATAAAAAACGTATTGAAAGAGAGAAAGAAAATTCTGAAAAATTTGGATTTTTGAATTTTGGAAAAAGCGCTGTATCTCGAGAAGAAAGCACTTTTAGGCAAAACTAACGATATTTAGGGATCAGTTTTGAAATTTAGGAAAAACGCTGTATCTCGAAGGGAAATCACTTTTAGCTAAAAGTAACGATTTTTACGGATTTTCTAAAGGGAAACCAACTATAAAAAACGTATTGAAAGAGAGAAAGAAAATTCTGAAAAATTTGGATTTTTGAATTTTGGAAAAAGCGCTGTATCTCGAGAAGAAAGCACTTTTAGGCAAAACTAACGATATTTAGGGATCAGTTTTGAAATTTAGGAAAAACGCTGTATCTCGAAGGGAAATCACTTTTAGCTAAAAGTAACGATTTTTACGGGTTTTCTAAAGGGAAACCAACAATAAAAAACATATTGAAAGAGAGAAAGAAAATTCTGAAAAATTTGGATTTTTGAATTTTGGAAAAAGCGCTGTATCTCGAGAAGAAAGCACTTTTAGGCAAAACTAACGATATTTAGGGATCAGTTTTGAAATTTAGGAAAAACGCTGTATCTCGAAGGGAAATCACTTTTAGCTAAAAGTATCGATTTTTACGGGTTTTCTAAAGGGAAACCAACAATAAAAAACATATTGAAAGAGAGAAAGAAAATTCTGAAAAATTTGGATTTTTGAATTTTGGAAAATGTGCTTTATCTCGAGAACAAAGCACTTTTAGGCAAAACTAACGATATTTAGGGATCAGTTTTGAAATTTAGGAAAAACGCTGTATCTCGAAGGGAAATCACTTTTAGCTAAAAGTAACGATTTTTACGGGGTTTCTAAAGGGAAACCAACGTAATAAATAAATAAACGTATTGAAAGAGAGAAAGAAAATTCTGAAAAATTTGGATTTTTGAATTTTGGAAAAAGCGCTGTATCTCGAGAAGAAAGCACTTTTAGGCAAAACTAACGATATTTAGGGATCAGTTTTGAAATTTAGGAAAAACGCTGTATCTCGAAGGGAAATCACTTTTAGCTAAAAGTAACGATTTTTACGGGTTTTCTAAAGGGAAACCAACAATAAAAAAACATATTGAAAGAGAGAAAGAAAATTCTGAAAAATTTGGATTTTTGAATTTTGGAAAAAGCGCTGTATCTCGAGAAGAAAGCACTTTTAGGCAAAACTAACGATATTTAGGGATCAGTTTTGAAATTTAGGAAAAACGCTGTATCTCGAAGGGAAATCACTTTTAGCTAAAAGTAACGATTTTTACGGGTTTTCTAAAGGGAAACCAACTATAATAAACGTATTGAAAGAGAGAAAGAAAATTCTGAAAAATTTGGATTTTTGAATTTTGGAAAAAGCGCTGTATCTCGAGAAGAAAGCACTTTTAGGCAAAACTAACGATATTTAGGGATCAGTTTTGAAATTTAGGAAAAACGCTGTATCTCGAAGGGAAATCACTTTTAGCTAAAAGTAACGATTTTTACGGGTTTTCTAAAGGGAAACCAACTATAAAAAACGTATTGAAAGAGAGAAAGAAAATTCTGAAAAATTTGGATTTTTGAATTTTGAAAAAAGCGCTGTATCTCGAGAAGAAAGCACTTTTAGGCAAAACTAACGATATTTAGGGATCAGTTTTGAAATTTAGGAAAAACGCTGTATCTCGAAGGGAAATCACTTTTAGCTAAAAGTAACGATTTTTACGGATTTTCTAAAGGGAAACCAACTATAATAAACGTATTGAAAGAGAGAAAGAAAATTCTGAAAAATTTGGATTTTTGAATTTTGGAAAAAGCGCTGTATCTCGAGAAGAAAGCACTTTTAGGCAAAACTAACGATATTTAGGGATCAGTTTTGAAATTTAGGAAAAACGCTGTATCTCGAAGGGAAATCACTTTTAGCTAAAAGTAACGATTTTTACGGGTTTTCTAAAGGGAAACCAACTATAATAAACGTATTGAAAGAGAGAAAGAAAATTCTGAAAAATTTGGATTTTTGAATTTTGGAAAAAGCGCTGTATCTCGAGAAGAAAGCACTTTTAGGCAAAACTAACGATATTTAGGGATCAGTTTTGAAATTTAGGAAAAACGCTGTATCTCGAAGGGAAATCACTTTTAGCTAAAAGTAACGATTTTTACGTGTTTTCTAAAGGGAAACCAACAATAAAAAACATATTGAAAGAGAGAAAGAAAATTCTGAAAAATTTGGATTTTTGAATTTTGGAAAAAGCGCTGTATCTCGAGAAGAAAGCACTTTTAGGCAAAACTAACGATATTTAGGGATCAGTTTTGAAATTTAGGAAAAACGCTGTATCTCGAAGGGAAATCACTTTTAGCTAAAAGTAACGATTTTTACGGATTTTGTAAAGGGAAACCAACTATAAAAAACGTATTGAAAGAGAGAAAGAAAATTCTGAAAAATTTGGATTTTTGAATTTTGGAAAAAGCGCTGTATCTCGAGAAGAAAGCACTTTTAGGCAAAACTAACGATATTTAGGGATCAGTTTTGAAATTTAGGAAAAACGCTGTATCTCGAAGGGAAATCACTTTTAGCTAAAAGTAACGATTTTTACTGGTTTTCTAAAGGGAAACCAACTATAATAAACGTTTTGAAAGAGAGAAAGAAAATTCTGAAAAATTTGGATTTTTGAATTTTGGAAAAAGCGCTGTATCTCGAGAAGAAAGCACTTTTAGGCAAAACTAACGATATTTAGGGATCAGTTTTGAAATTTAGGAAAAACGCTGTATCTCGAAGGGAAATCACTTTTAGCTAAAAGTAACGATTTTTACGGATTTTCTAAAGGATTTTCAACTATAAAAAACGTATTGAAAGAGAGAAAGAAAATTCTGAAAAATTTGGATTTTTGAATTTTGGAAAAAGCGCTGTATCTCGAGAAGAAAGCACTTTTAGGCAAAACTAACGATATTTAGGGATCAGTTTTGAAATTTAGGAAAAACGCTGTATCTCGAAGGGAAATCACTTTTAGCTAAAAGTAACGATTTTTACGGGTTTTCTAAAGGGAAACCAACAATAAAAAACATATTGAAAGAGAGAAAGAAAATTCTGAAAAATTTGGATTTTTGAATTTTGGAAAATGTGCTTTATCTCGAGAAGAAAGCACTTTTAGGCAAAACTAACGATATTTAGGGATCAGTTTTGAAATTTAGGAAAAACGCTGTATCTCGAAGGGAAATCACTTTTAGCTAAAAGTAACGATTTTTACGGATTTTCTAAAGGATTTTCAACTATAAAAAACGTATTGAAAGAGAGAAAGAAAATTCTGAAAAATTTGGATTTTTGAATTTTGGAAAAAGCGCTGTATCTCGAGAAGAAAGCACTTTTAGGCAAAACTAACGATATTTAGGGATCAGTTTTGAAATTTAGGAAAAACGCTGTATCTCGAAGGGAAATCACTTTTAGCTAAAAGTAACGATTTTTACGGATTTTCTAAAGGGAAACCAACTATAAAAAACGTATTGAAAGAGAGAAAGAAAATTCTGAAAAATTTGGATTTTTGAATTTTGGAAAAAGCGCTGTATCTCGAGAAGAAAGCACTTTTAGGCAAAACTAACGATATTTAGGGATCAGTTTTGAAATTTAGGAAAAACGCTGTATCTCGAAGGGAAATCACTTTTAGCTAAAAGTAACGATTTTTACGGATTTTCTAAAGGGAAACCAACTATAAAAAACGTATTGAAAGAGAGAAAGAAAATTCTGAAAAATTTGGATTTTTGAATTTTGGAAAAAGCGCTGTATCTCGAGAAGAAAGCACTTTTAGGCAAAACTAACGATATTTAGGGATCAGTTTTGAAATTTAGGAAAAACGCTGTATCTCGAAGGGAAATCACTTTTAGCTAAAAGTAACGATTTTTACGGATTTTCTAAAGGGAAACCAACTATAAAAAACGTATTGAAAGAGAGAAAGAAAATTCTGAAAAATTTGGATTTTTGAATTTCGGAAAAAGCGCTGTATCTCGAGAAGAAAGCACTTTTAGGCAAAACTAACGATATTTAGGGATCAGTTTTGAAATTTAGGAAAAACGCTGTATCTCGAAGAAGAAAGCACTTTTAGGCAAAACTAACGATATTTAGGGATCAGTTTTGAAATTTAGGAAAAACGCTGTATCTCGAAGGGAAATCACTTTTAGCTAAAAGTAACGATTTTTACGGGTTTTCTAAAGGGAAACCAACTATAATAAACGTATTGAAAGAGAGAAAGAAAATTCTGAAAAATTTGGATTTTTGAATTTTGGAAAAAGCGCTGTATCTCGAGAAGAAAGCACTTTTAGGCAAAACTAACGATATTTAGGGATCAGTTTTGAAATTTAGGAAAAACGCTGTATCTCGAAGGGAAATCACTTTTAGCTAAAAGTAACGATTTTTACGGGTTTTCTAAAGGGAAACCAACTATAAAAAACGTATTGAAAGAGAGAAAGAAAATTCTGAAAAATTTGGATTTTTGAATTTTGGAAAATGTGCTTTATCTCGAGAAGAAAGCACTTTTAGTTAAAACTAACGATATTTAGAGATCAGTTTTGAATTTTAGGAAAAACGCTGTATCTCGAAGGGAAATAACTTTTAGCTAAAAGTAACGATTTTTACGGGTTTTCTAAAGGGAAACCAACAATAAAAAACATATTGAAAGAGAGAAAGAAAATTCTGAAAAATTTGGATTTTTGAATTTTGGAAAAAGCGCTGTATCTCGAGAAGAAAGCACTTTTAGGCAAAACTAACGATATTTAGGGATCAGTTTTGAAATTTAGGAAAAACGCTGTATCTCGAAGGGAAATCACTTTTAGCTAAAAGTAACGATTTTTACGGGTTTTCTAAAGGGAAACCAACTATAATAAACGTATTGAAAGAGAGAAAGAAAATTCTGAAAAATTTGGATTTTTGAATTTTGGAAAAAGCGCTGTATCTCGAGAAGAAAGCACTTTTAGGCAAAACTAACGATATTTAGGGATCAGTTTTGAAATTTAGGAAAAACGCTGTATCTCGAAGGGAAATCACTTTTAGCTAAAAGTAACGATTTTTACGGGTTTTCTAAAGGGAAACCAACTATAATAAACGTATTGAAAGAGAGAAAGAAAATTCTGAAAAATTTGGATTTTTGAATTTTGGAAAAAGCGCTGTATCTCGAGAAGAAAGCACTTTTAGGCAAAACTAACGATATTTAGGGATCAGTTTTGAAATTTAGGAAAAACGCTGTATCTCGAAGGGAAATCACTTTTAGCTAAAAGTAACGATTTTTACGGATTTTCTAAAGGGAAACCAACTATAAAAAACGTATTGAAAGAGAGAAAGAAAATTCTGAAAAATTTGGATTTTTGAATTTTGGAAAAAGCGCTGTATCTCGAGAAGAAAGCACTTTTAGGCAAAACTAACGATATTTAGGGATCAGTTTTGAAATTTAGGAAAAACGCTGTATCTCGAAGGGAAATCACTTTTAGCTAAAAGTAACGATTTTTACGGATTCTCTAAAGGGAAACCAACCAACTATAAAAAACGTATTGAAAGAGAGAAAGAAAATTCTGAAAAATTTGGATTTTTGAATTTTGGAAAAAGCGCTTTATCTCGAGAACAGTTTTGAAATTTAGGAAAAACGCTGTATCTCGAAGGGAAATAACTTTTAGCTAAAAGTAACGATTTTTACGGGTTTTCTAAAGGGAAACCAACTATAAAAAACGTATTGAAAGAGAGAAAGAAAATTCTGAAAAATTTGGATTTTTGAATTTTGGAAAAAGCTCTGTATCTCGAGAAGAAAGCACTTTTAGGCAAAACTAACGATATTTAGGGATCAGTTTTGAAATTTAGGAAAAACGCTGTATCTCGAAGGGAAATCACTTTTAGCTAAAAGTAACGCTTTTTACGGATTTTCTAAAGGGAAACCAACTATAAAAAACGTATTGAAAGAGAGAAAGAAAATTCTGAAAAATTTGGATTTTTGAATTTTGGAAAATGCGCTTTATCTCGAGAACAAAGCACTTTTAGGCAAAACTGACGATATTTAGGGATCAGAAATTTAGGGAAAACGCTGTATCTCGAAGGGAAATCACTTTTAGCTAAAAGTAACGATTTTTACGGTTTTTCTAAAGGGAAACCAACTATAAAAAACATATTTAAAGAGAGAAAGAAAATTCTGAAAAATTTGGATTTTTGAATTTTGGAAAAAGTGCTATATCTCGAGAAGAAAGCACTTTTAGTTAAAACTAACGATATTTAGGATAGATCAGCGAAATCAAGCATCATTGCGCGTGGTTAGTACTTGGATGGGTGACCGTTCATGTGCTATCCATGTGCTGTTGGCATCTGTTCTCTGTTCTCTGTCTTTCTTCTGTTGTGTATGTCTCTGTCATGTATCAGTCTATTTCTCTTGTGTTGTTCAAGCCGATGGCCTAAGCTGCTAGTGCTTATATGTGTCTCTACTTCGTAGATTTATCTACGGATTAGAATAATATGTAATGTAATGTAATGTAATATTTAAAGAGAGATAGAAAATTCTGAAAAATTTGGATTTTTGAATTTTGGAAAAAGATCTTTATCTCGAGAACAAAGCACTTTTAGGCAAAACTAACGATATTTTGGGATCAGTTTTGAAATTTAGGAAAAACGCTGTATCTCGAAGGGAAATAACTTTTAGCTAAAAGTAACGATTTTTACGGGTTTTCTAAAGGGAAACCAACTATAAAAAACGTATTGAAAGAGAGAAAGAAAATTCTGAAAAATTTGGATTTTTGAATTTTGGAAAATGTGCTTTATCTCGAGAAGAAAGCACTTTTAGTTAAAACTAACGATATTTTGGGATTAGTTTTGAATTTTAGGAAAAACGCTGTATCTCGAAGGGAAATAACTTTTAGCTAAAAGTAACGATTTTTACGGGTTTTCTAAAGGGAAACCAACTATAAAAAACGTATTGAAAGAGAGAAAGAAAATTCTGAAAAATTTGCATTTTTGAATTTTGGAAAATGCGCTTTATCTCGAGAACAAAGCACTTTTAGGCAAAACTGACGATATTTAGGGATCAGAAATTTAGGAAAAACGCTGTATCTCGAAGGGAAATAACTTTTAGCTAAAAGTAACGATTTTTACGGGTTTTCTAAAGGGAAACCAACTACATACCAAATTTTAAGTAAATCGGTTTAGGCTGTAGGTGCTCATACATTCAGACTGACATAAAGACAGACAGAATTTCCAGAACCACTTTTTTCGTCTTCGCTATCATAGTAATGTCTCATTGATATATGCATAACTTCCCGCAAGTAAAAAGTTGTAAAATATAACAACATATAGATTTTCTGGGAAAACTCTGGTTAATATAAAATTAATTTTCAAAATAATTTATTTTTGTTAAGGACCTATATTTGTTTAATTATTGCGTTTTAAAATAATTGAAAAAATTAAAAAATAAAAGGTCGCACAAAATTGCTCTTGTGGCCAATTACTGTGAGTGGCTATGTTTCTTCGGAATGCGGTTCTAGTAGAGAGATTCGGATTTTTTTTTCGAGATAAATGAAATTTAAAAAACTAACTTTTTAGAAAAAAAAAATATTTCCGATATTTTTGATTGCAGTTTTGATTGAGGCTTAAGAGTAAAGAGCAGAATATTAAATATTAAAAGATAATCGCTATCGAAAAAGCACCGTTGTATGACAGGTACCGTTAATAATCTTCTCCGGAAAAAAATTTCAGATGAAAGACATAATTATTGTCAACAAATCACTCATATAAAATTTAAAAACAAATTATTGGAAAAATGGAATTAAAAAAACTAAATTTTTGTAAAAAAATTTTTTCCAAAATTTTTGATTGCAGAATTAATTGAATTTAAGAGCATTTTCAGGATATTAAAGTATAAATCAGTTCAGCCGTTTATAAGATAATTGGTATCGATAAATTGCCGTTCTATGGCAGGTACCGTCAATAAGCTTCTCCGGAAAAAAAAAATTTAGGTGAAAGTTATCATCATTGACAACAAATCACTCATGTAAAATTTTATCAAAGTCGTATTTTTTTCGAGAAATTTGGAACTATCGGTGACGCTTATAAGATAGGTACCGTTATTTCACGACCTAGGATAAAAATAAAAAAAAAAAATGTCCGGGAATATTACTCAAAGAATGCTTTTTACCAAGTTTGAAGAAAATCAGCCCAATCCTTTAGGATGTAGGTGTCGATACAGGACAGATAGACAGACATAATTTTCATACTAGCTCTAGCTTACTTGCCACAAGAGCAGGTTTGTGCCACCCAGGCGTGCCTTTTATTTTATTTTTGTAAAAAGTCTGAATTTAAATTTTTTTTAGAAACTGTCCGATAGGAAAAAAAATGACAGAAATTTGTAAGAAGAATTCCTTGGCTTGTTTTTATAAAACAAATATGGAGTTATTTCCAAGAACCATTAAAAACTGTCAAATAATGAAAGAATAAGAATAAGTTACTTTACTTAAAAGTAAATTTATCTCCTATCTATTGTGGGAATTAACTTAACACATATGTTAAATTAATACTCATAAAAAGAAGACATTTAATTTCACCCTTAGTGGGATTTTACTTGGCCAAAATTACTTCTTCCTAGTTGTTCATAGAAATAAGTTGTAGTTCGTTTCTTGATTCTAATAGCATTTTTAAATCTCAAAGATTTGCCCTCAAAATCAAGAAGAGCTCTTTTAAATGAAACATGTTGGGCTGCATTTTTCGTAGTGTGAAGACAGAGAATAAACACTCATAGGCTGTGTGAATAATATGCCTGCGTTCCAAACGATCATCATACAATCACTAGGATAGCTTTTTTTTTATGCTTGAAGCAATAATAAGCCGTCATTTATATTTTACACTTCTATTCAATTACAAGTATCATTTTTTATTACCATTGTTTGTTTACTTGAATATTTGTACAAATTTGTTAAAAAATTGTAAGATTTATAAAAAATATTAGGAATTTGAGTGCAATAATATAACTTTACCGTCAAAAAAGGTAAAAAAATATAAAGCTATCCAATAACTTTAGAATAAAAAAGAATGCTCAAGCAAAAATCCTTTATTTAAATGTTTTCATTTGTCAGTGTTTAGATCAAATCTCCCGAATTCGGGAGATCGCTTCTTTCTTGTTGAGATTAGCTCTTTTTCCCCTCTTTTCATTTAAATGAATCATCAACATCTCAAAAATATCAAATCTTTTGAAGGAAAGAGCAAATCTTTTCGTAAATGAAAAACGCTATAAGAAAAATTCCTTTTTTTTATATTTTTAAAGTAAAAATTAACTTACAACAAAAGGGAGCACAAGTCCGTTATTTTTTTATATAGAACTGTCACTCTCCTGAAATATTGTTCCTAGAAATAAGTTTAACTGCTTGTATTTCATTTAGTCTAAGCAAATCTTAATAATTGGTTCTGAGAAGTATATGTAAAAATCTCAATCAACTTACAGATAATAATCAGCATATATATTGACTCTCTAAATATATGCTACAAATTGATGAAATATTCATTCATGTGATAAAAGAAATGTATGCCCAATCAAAGGCAGCTGTGTGGGACGGGTCAACACTATCAAACTGGTTTGAAACTGACACTGGACTAAAACAAGGGTGCCTCCTGAGTGCTCTTCTTTTTGCATTTTTCATCAATGATGTGGAAACTTGTCTGCCTGGAGGTGTTCGAATCGCTGATCTGACCATTAATATCCTTTTGTATGCCGATGATTTGGTCATTCTCTCCGAATTCCCAGAGAACTTACAACTGATGATAAATCGACTATCTGCCTCCTATTGCGTGAAATGGGGACTTACAATTAATACCAACAAATCCAAAATAATGGTGTTCTCTAGATCTACTCGAAATCATGGTGCTTATGCATGGAAGATAGTAAGCAAGTATAAGTACCTAGGAGTGAATATTAACAAAAACATGGACTATAATGAACATGCAACAATAAAATGTGCTTTCTAAAGAAATCAATCTTTCGTTACAAACTCCAAACTATGCCCTGTATCTCGAGACAGGTCTAGCTTAAATCTACACATACACTCTCAAGTTGCATGCAGACTACATCTTAAGGGTGATGGCTCACCAAGATAATCGTCTAACCAAAAAAATGGCATTGCACGAACTGAGAAACGCGGACTGGTGGTTGTAGAAAGACAACCACCACAACTTGCGGAGAAACTTTGGAACTATAGACCCTAGTAATTTGATACAATTTAAAGAACGGCTCTATAAATTAATCCAATCTCACCAAGATGTTGTAAGGATTGAATTCATTAAAGAAGCTCAGAAAACTCAAAGCAGAATTCTGTATTCCCAATTGAAGTTGAACTTAATGGAAACAAATTATTTTAACGATACGCTTTACTTATAAGGAAATATCTCTTATTTTCAAGGCAAGATGTGAAGTCCTTGGACTAAATGGTACACCATATAACAACAGCTTCCAATAGTTTCTTCACTGTGTAATTTAAAAGCCAAAGAAGACTGCTTCCATCTCATTAGTGTATGTCCAATATTAGCACATAACATCGAATTTCATAGTTTGGGAAAAAATCGCTTACGCTACAAGAAATAATAACATTACTCGACTATTGTGTTTGGAGAAAACTCTATCTTTTTTTGAAAGACATATTAAAATATAGAATGTTAATTTTAACCGAATTTGAATAGATAACTTATATTTCTTTTTTATATGTATATTAATTTTCTTATTTTAAATATTAATTCTATTTTAATTTGCAAACCGAGACAAATCCATGGCTTTAAATTCATTATAAAACATTGTAAATGATGTATTTAGATACCTACCAATAAATGAATATTTACTTACTTACTTACTTACTTTATTAATTTAGAAAACATACAAACATATAAATGATAAATCTGTTTCAAAATAACATACATTTTTTATCATAATAAAAGCTTTGTATTGTGTATTTACATTACTGAAAAATTCAAGAATAAATTTGTACTTCTTCTTCAAGGAAATGTTTTTTGTTACAATTCATAAGAAAATTTTCTAATTGAATTAATATCCTTTCAAAATAATTAATTTGCAATAAAACATTCCAAGAATGAAAATAACAATAATACGCTTGAGATTATTTCGAATTGTTAAAGAAAATTTATTTTAAATAACCGGAAGTTATCATGGAATAAAAACAAAAGAAAAAGGAAGGTACACCATGTATACACGTTGCCATCGTCGTCGTATACACACCTACGCAAACAATCTTTTCATCAAAAATAATTAATTTAATTTACCTCTCGTTCTTTGTTTTACCTATCCATAAATACGTGAATACACTTTATACAAAATCCTCTCATCATACATTCTCTTCGTTTCATTAAACGAATTCCAAAGGTATATGATTGAATTCATGTCGCTGCAGCGCGCTTATTGAAATATCTCTGTATGGATGGCTGGTTATTCCCACAATAATTTCAATATAGGAAATAGCGATAGTCCTTTATTTGTTTTTGTTTTTGTTTTGCAATCTCTCACGATTCCTTTCGCTATCAGTGTGTTGCGCTGAGCTTTCAAAAAATCTGCATTCAGTCAATCGGGGATATGGCTCCTTTTATACTTGCCCTTCGCGGAAGCCATGAAACAAATTCAATTCAATCACAATCGATTTATAAAATTTCAAAAGTGCATCGGGATGCTGTGGAATATAAACATAAGGCAACCATGCAGGATAACGGAATTTTCGTATATCCATCTACATTTTCTTTTATACTCGACAGAATTTTTACCCCGGGGGAAAATGAAAATTGACAGTGAGCTAACAGTCGTCCTGAAACTCCTGGCGGCGCGCGTCGTACTCCTCTATGTACCGATGAATGGTTTTCTTTGTTTTCAGCTTTGTTGTTGCTTTGCTGGCTTAAGGGAATCCTTTGGGTTTGTTTGGTAATCACATGAGTGCAGGTGCATCGATAGAGATTGTGTTAAAAAAAAAATAAGTATAATGTTCATATATCCTTTTTGTTTTCTGCCACTCTACCATCTCTGGGCAATATTATGTGTGTGCACGTATATTTTGCAATATGCACTTGTTTCATAAAAATCCTTACTAAAGATATAAAAGAGGATTTAACCATTCAAACTACAGTGTATATGGATTAGCAACAAACAGTAAGCAAATCTTTCGAGAGAAGAAGGACGAACTAAAGTCAGTCAGTGCAGTGTATAGTTACATTGAAGGATATTTTCTTTTGCTTTGATAATATTTCTTCTGGCTCCTTTCTATATGTTGTCTATTGAATACAAAAAGAAAATATCTTTTTCACTTCATTAGATAGATTTTTTTATTTTTGTTTGCGTTATGTTATGCAATGCGCGCAAGGATTTTGCCTATTTTGCATCTCGAATACGCTTAACTGAGTGGAACTTTTAAGAAAATGACAGCTGAGCAAGAGAAGCCCATCATCAATGGAGATGGAAAACTTTGTAATCCATTAAAGATAGATTGAATTGAACTTTGTTAGATTCGTTTATGGATTATATACCTAGTCGTCTGACTGGGAGAATCTGTAAAGGTAAGATTTTTATGTTAAGAAATATGAAAGTTTTTTTATAAAAAAGTGAAGATGTATAAGAGGGAGTTTTCAAAGGGAATATGAATTTCATTATGTTTATTAATATTCTAAGATCAATAAATTGTTTTAGCCTAGACGATGGCAGAGACTTTGAGTGATATCAGCCATAAAATGTGTTTGTATTTCAACAAATAAATTTGATTAAATTAGGAATATGATTGTGAAGAGACCCTCTCAAATGTATACACATATAAACGTTTGGAACTTGCTCTTTGTTTTCGGGGAGTATTATGAATAATCAATCACTTTAACGATACTTGCGAAAATGGTCTCACACTTTATTTGATAAACATACGATGAAAATCAATTTGGATGGAACTAGCATTCCACATTCAGTTGGTGCGGGGAAAGAAAGAATCTCTCCATACTTTACTGTACGTCTGAAGTTAAGTTCAAAGGTGAATTGATATAGAAATTCTTTGCGATTGTTCAAAATCTCACCCAAAAACAAAAAATGAAAAATAGACCATAATGAATAATAAAAATTAATGCAAAATCGCTTAAAAATGTAAATGAATGATCGCCCAATTTTGTTTTTGTTTTATTAAAATAAGGATGTGCGTAAACTCACCCAAAAACAAAACGCACAAAACAGAAAAATGAGCAATCGCCTAAAAATATTCTAGGGCGATTCTTGATTTCATACTTTTTGGGTATGATCTTGACAGATCGCTCCAGAAATATAGATGTGAAATCGCCCAATCTTATGAAAAATCACCCAAAATATTTTTGTCAAAAAAATGTAAATTAAAAATCAAATTACATTCTGAATATGTATTGTTCGATTTTTTATAACGAAAAGTCACCCAAACAAATAAAAATGAAAAATCACAAAAATATAAATAAAAAAAAACGCCCAAATCGGTTTTCGGGAGATTTTGCTTTTTGTGATTATTTTAATAAAACAAACAAAATTGATTATTCATTTAAAGATTTGGGTGATTTTGCATTATATTTTGAGCGATTTGTCATTTTGGCGTTTGGTTTTTGGGCGTTTTTTCGCACAACTTTAAAATAAGCACAAAAAGCTAAATTGCCCAGAAACGTTTACAAATGCAAAATCAACCGAAAACCGATTAGGGTGATTTTAATTTGTTGTTGTTGAATTTGGGCTCAATGATCCTTGTATAAAAAAATTAAATTAATTAAAAAAAAACTAATTCATTGTTTTCCCAAGGTTTTTACATTTTCTTTCCAGCTTCATCAGGCTTCAGGTCGCATGAACTCTTTCTTGTACGAGTCGTACTCGTACTTAATAAAAAAAAATTAATAAAAATAAATTTAATTATTTTTTTTTTTAAATAAGAATTATTGGTTTTTCAAAAAAATAAAGAAAAACTTTCAAAAATTACTTTTTTTCTATTTTTTTGTTTGCAGTATTATTTTAGTTTAGCAGTTGTTTGATAACATCATATTTCTTCAAAATCGGTGCAGCCGTTCAAAAGTTAGTCAGTGTAATAAAAAACGGTTCTATCGCAGGCACCGTTTATAAGCTGATTCCGAAAAAAAAATCCTATGAAAGACATCACCTTGAGCAACAAATCACTCTTATAAAATTTTATCAAAATTGACCGTATTTTTTTCAAAAAAATTAGAATTATCGTTTTTTTGAAAAAAAAAACTTTTTTAAATATTATTTTTTTTTTAATTTTTTGTTTTTTTCAAAAATTACTTTTTTCAAAATTTTTTGTGCAATTTTATTTCAGTTTAGCAGTAGTTTTCGAATATTAAATTTCTTTAAAATCGGTTCAGCCGTTCAGAAGATAGTTGGAGTAATAAAAAAACGTTTCTTTGTCAGGAACCTTTAATAAGCAGATTCTGAAAAAAATTTCAAACGATACCATTGGTAACAAATCACTCATGTGAGATTTCATCGAAATTAATCGTATTTTTTTCGAGAAAATTGTAATTATCGGTTTTTACAAAAAAAAAACTCACCCCCAATGCGCGCTTAGTGGTACCGCGATATAAAGGCAGTTTTCTATGGAGCTTGGGCCCATTTTTAACATTGCTAAATATAAGTCAATAAAAATCTACCTAATATTCGCAATACTTGTTGTAGCATAAAAACTACACAAAGCATTCCTATTATTTAGTTTAGTAAATGTTGTGTGGACCAGTTATGTAATAAGTATTATTGCGAAAGACCATGGGCAATTTTGGCTAATTTTCAACATTGCTCATTTATTATATGGCAGCTAAATCGAAGTGGTGTTTTGGTGCATTTTATAAAAAAGAGTAAAGCATTTTAAGTACTTTTTTTAAGTAGTCTTCCGCCAGTGGACGAAGGTTCTCATTTTGTTACAACTACACACACAAAATTTTAAATCACAATCACTCTTATTAAAACTTACAAACTTCTCCAGTCTTCTTGATCCTTGGCTTATCTTTATTTCCGTACTTCAAGTAGGTGCAAATCTTTATTAAACTGATGACTTAATCGTAAATTGGGCCTGTTTCTATTTCTCGTTGCTTCAGGCAGTAAGGCTAAAAATATTCTACGGGCTGCAGTTTCAACGTTCATTCGCTCCAAATGTCCCACCCATCCTAACACCCATTCTCGACTAGATGAGCGTCTCTTTGCAGCTCTTTAATTAAGTTGTTGTATCTCCGTCGCTAGACCAGACCATAACGCGTGCGAAATATTTTGTATTCGAATTCGAATACATCAAAAATTTGCATTTAACCAAGTGAGAGAGGGTCCATGCTTCCGCTGCATCACGAGATGACGAGTGTTTTGTTAAACTCCTCTAATTTTATACTTTTTCTTTGTATTTTTAATCAAAATATTTCAGTGTCATTTGAACAACAAACAAAAATAATTTGAATAAAAATTAAAAAATGGCTGAACAATTAAACGAAGAACAAATCGCTGAATTTAAAGAGGCATTTGCACTATTTGACAAAGATGGCGATGGCACTATCACAACCAAAGAATTGGGCACCGTTATGCGATCGCTCGGTCAAAATCCAACTGAAGCTGAACTTCAAGATATGATAAATGAAGTCGATGCTGATGGTAATGGAACAATTGATTTTGTTGAATTCTTAACAATGATGGCAAGAAAAATGAAAGACACCGATAGTGAAGAGGAAATTAGAGAAGCTTTTCGTGTTTTTGATAAAGATGGCGATGGTTTTATATCAGCTGCTGAATTACGTCATGTTATGACAAATTTGGGAGAAAAATTAACAGATGAAGAAGTAGACGAAATGATTCGAGAAGCAGATTTGGATGGTGATGGTCATATAAATTATGAAGAATTCGTTACAATGATGACATCGAAATAAAGATGGATTTGTTAAAACAAAATTTATAAAAAGAATGGAAATAAATGATTTAAAATAAGATGCTGTCCTTTTTTTGTGAATTTTCTCTTTTAAGCATCAAAGTGTCAAGTTATGTACATCGGTAAATGGCTAGTTAATTATAGTGGATTTATTACCAGTAAAAGTGAGTAATTATTTAATTTTCGATTTCGTTAAAGAGAAAAACATCCATGAAAACTACCATAATAGAACTTGCATAAACAATCATGTTAAAATCTTACTGAGGAGAAAACATTCAGTATCTAAAATGAGGGCACAGTCATAAACTATAATCTCTCACCAACTTTCATGAAAGAACTTTCACTTTAATTCATGAGAGAATTTTTATGAGAAAACTTTCATAAACAACCATTAAAAATTATTACCAACTATCATGAGAGAACTTTCATTGTCTATCATGAGAGAACTCTCATAAACTATCAAGGGAGTACTCTCGTGAAAAATTAAAATGTTCGAATGTGTTTAACACTCTTCGTTCAACAATACCTAATGCGAGACCTCTCATCTATCTATCATCAACTTTCAATTGTCACAAACAAATATGATAACTCTTAAAAACTATCACAAAAGAATTTTCATTTTCTGGAAAATTTTCGGAATAAAAAATTCAACAAAATGAGAGAACTCACATAAGCAATTATGAAAAACGTTAGCCAACTATCATGAGAGAATGTTAATTATCTATCATAAGAGAACTCACTTAAACTATTAATGAAGTACAATACGTTGTAAAAAGTAAACAAAAATTGAATGTTCTCAAATCAAATGTTATGAAAGAACTATCATGATTTTTCATGATCGAACTCTCATAAGCAATCCTAAAAGAACTCTTATATATTATCATGAGAGAAATTATATTACAAATCATGATAACTCTTACTCTTACCAACTTTCATGATAGAACATTCATTATTTTTAATAGAAAAACGTTCATTAACTGTTATGCGAGAACTTTTATAAGCAATTATGAAAAACTCTTTCCAACTACATATCATGAGAAAACCTTCATTATCTGCATTGAGAGAATTTTCATAAACTATAAAGGTAAAGAGTAAAACAACAACTATCTGTCTATCTCATAAGCTGTAAGAAGTTAAAATGTTCGTAACTCTCATCAGCTATTCATCTTAAGAGAACTCTCGTCAACTATCATGAGAGAACTTTCATACACAATTAAGAGAAACTTTTACCAACTACCATGAGAGAACGTTAATTATCTAACGAGACACAACTTTCATAAAATATCATCAGATATGTACATAATTCTAATAAACTATCAAAATTTATCATAAACCCTCATAAATTATAGAAGATGTATTACAGCTGTCTTTCAACTTACTGGATAACCATGCTTTAATAATTGCGTTGTTATACAGTAGTGTGGTAAAAATGTCTACTGCTCCTTAGGGAGATGTCGTAATACAATGTTCAGTATGCCATCGAACCCCGACCATCTTAGTTCAAACCATTCAAAATTTATAAAATTAAAAGTGAATTTTTTTACCATTGCCAGGAATTCTTCGTCTTTTCAGACATCACAGATAAGACTGATTAGTCCAGTCAATAAAGTGGTTGTAGAGTGCGTGAGCAGGTACCTAAGCCATTCCTTCGGAATATTGTTTAGGGTACTTAAGTAGTTAACATAACAACATTCCTGCCATCTGGTTGGTGAGCCGGAGTAGGGGGAGGGGTATAAAAAATTTCTGAGACTACATTAAAGCAATTCTGTTCTACAATTTTTGTTGTATTCATTTTTTTCAATTCCCACCCGTTGCCGAACTGTACGCATCAAACATTCCGTCATATCTTCCAAACTGTTTATCTGACAAAAAAAAATCATTGAAGCAAGTTATAGAGAATTAAATTAACTTAAAAAAAATAATTCTTTGAAATCGGGTTATTGAATACCTACATAATGACAAAAATCATCCTTTATGAAAAAATTTAAATTTTTATATGAATATTTTTTACATTTTTCATATAGGATAATTTGTATCAGTATGCAGTCAATAATCCTCATTGATTTTTCAATCAACACACATATTATGACTGAAATGAGACCAAATAAACGAAACAGCTTCAAATTCAGATTACAATATCGCCTACACTTAAAGTATTCATATAAATTGAATTTCTTCATCATTATCCAAGTTGTCTTAATACCTTTTAGAATAGATTTGGTTTAATCATTTGAAACAATCATGATTATAATATTGTCAAGGTTAATAAAAGTCTAAAAATACTTCCAATTCTCATGTTTCCATACACATTTCTTTATTAAAAAGCCATAATTACGATTCATGCTTTTATCCTCACTATATAAGCGTAGGTATATAGGTACCTATATAAATTCAACATGATAAACATATTCTAAATTGGCTTTAAGAGCCTCTCCATAGGCAAAGCTATACCTACATTTCTATCGAAACGTGAACATCATAAGAAATATTTAGTGTGTGTTTTCTCTTTGGTAATCTTAAAAACCAATTTATTAATAGGAAACTCAATACACCCACGTCTCAAATTACATCCTAAAACCTATATACCTATACTTCCGTTTGATAGAGCATAACGCAAAACAATAGCACAAGCTTTCAATATCCTTTAACCAAAATTTATAGGAAAAACCAAGAAGTTGAGACGAAAACAAGTACTAAACTTCACTGCTACTTAATTCCACCCACAACACAACTCTATGAAAGTAATTTACAATTAACCTAATATAATATCGTTAACCATACCTCTCCGATCAATACGCGCCATATAGATAACAAACCAAAAGACCGAACTTTGGTGGCCTACTTAATTTAATATCTATATACCCTCCAGCAAGTTACAAGGAATTACCAAGCTTGTTTCTCACACATCCGCCACCTTCACGCCACACCACCACATCAACTACCACACAAACATTTTATCAGCGAAAATTGCAAGGAAATAGCAAAAGGGGACTTGTTTGCTCCTGCTCCTTGTTATATCAAGGATATCTTCTGTTCATCAATTTTTTTTACTGTTGTTTCTGTTGAACTTTTCAATGCAAACACTATACACATTGTTAGTATAACCAGGAACTTACAGCACGGAAAAAATCTCTAAATCTTGCTTATAGCATCCGCATCTTCAATGACTAAGATGAATAAGACGACAATAATACTCCTCTCACCATCTCTTATACCGCAGAACAATGTAATGAACGTCACCAAGGGATTTTTTTTCCAAGTTTTTAGTAAATCTCTTTTGTAAAAATAAAGTAAGACTGTGTTGCATGATCTTGCTTTGGGTTTTAAACATAAAAAAATTAAAGTTTTTAAAAATCAGTTATAGAATTTGTTTTTGAATTTTAAAGCTTCAAACCTAATTTTATCACAAACAAATATTAATACATATGTATTTTGGTAAAGATCCTCGCAAGCAAGCACTACTCCGTCTGGATATCAACTCTGTGGAAAGAAGTATGCCCAGACCAAAGAAACATTTAAAATAATATTTCAGAAAAAAAAGTTACTTTTTATAGAAAAGAAAACATTCTGAAATGTTTTTCAAATGTTTCTTTTAATCTTTTAAACATATCAGAAACATTTCCTACGAAATATTTCAAAGTGTGTTCAGACCAAAGAAACACTTCAAAACATGTTTTTTAAAAAAGTTTCTGAAATGTTTCGCATAAAAATTCAATTTTTGCTCAAAAACATATCTTATTTTTGTTTTAAACGCTTGAAGAAGCGTTTTTTAAATGTTTCGGAAATCCACGTGAAACTTTCGGATTATCACGAGAAAATACACTTAACTTTCCTATACACTTCGTCATGAATGAGAATGGGAAACTGAGAAACATTTCAGAAATATTTATCAAGTTTCCAGACCAAAAAACATTATGAAAACATTTAGGAAATGTTTTTTAATAAATATTTCAGAAATATTTTTGAAGCGTTTTTTTTTTAATGTTTCGAAATGTTTCTTTGGGGTGGACACACATTTGAACGGGTTTTAAATGTTTTTTTTTTAAATGCTACCTTCGTCTAGCTAGAACGTAATTATTTTTTAAATGTTTTCTTAAACAAATAGGAAACATTTCCGAAGAAAATTTGAGAAACGTTTTTTAAACAATTTGTTTAGTTCGGACACATCTTGATAGTTCAACACACATTAACACTAAGCCAGGGAGTTCTACAAAAGTGAGGTATTTAGTGCACTCTTCTCAGGCATTCTTTCGTAAGCTTTCAAAGTGTATAGCATAATCACTTAATGCCTCAAAAGCGAAAATTTTGTTTGATTACGTATCTGTTCAGATGAACACGGGGCTGATTCGAGCTGGTTTTTCGGTCCGTTGATGGATATGGACAATGTTTTGTTACACTTATTGTCTTGAAAATGAAATAATTGCTACCTTTATTATAATAACTGCACCACCTGACAAAAGTATCCATAATAGTATTAGTATCCGTAAGCACTGCTGCAAAAAAAGTTCATCAGTTTCATTATTAAGATTGCAAAATGACTTTAGATGATCTGTATATATAAGAAAAGGTGTTTGGAGCGTGTGATTATATAAGGGCAAATAATAGCGGCCTAACATGGCTACCCTGAGGTATTCTCAAAGTAACAGTTATTTTACAATTTTTTGGTAGATTTATAGTACTAAATACCTTTGAAAAAAAAAACAATTTGCTCGCTAATAACTAAATTAAATAAAGCATTGACATTTTGGTTGACAAGTTTTAAAAAAAATTTGGACACCAACGACATAAGATCGTGATACCACAATAGTAAACTAAATTAAAATTATATCTATCCACTTTAAAATACCCATCAAGGTTCCACAAGAAATCGATTATTGGGAGTTTTTTGAAGAAAGACTTCTTCGTAAGGAGGGTAAGTGTAAGCTGAAAAAAAATTAGTTACGCTATCATTTGTAACGAAAATTTGTTGGTCGCCGTTCGGAATTTTTATGTAGACCTCGGTTTTGTTCGGGTTCTGCTTCTACAGTTGCTGAAATATAAATGAAATGTTTTACTTCTTTCGTGTGGTCTAAACTAATAGTTCAGTCAAACGGTAGTTTCCCGTTACAAATAAAATGCACGACTGGGGTCGCACGAACTTGCTCTTGTAGCAAACTATGAGACTACAAAAATTTTAATTTATTATTAAACTCCTAGAAAGTTCGAAAAATATCAAAAAATGGCCTAAACTATGCGTCTTAACTAAAATTTCACCAATAATAAAATGAAAGATCATTAAATTATCTACAAAATTCACCTTTATTGTTTATTTCTCAAGCGTACAGTTAGCCCGTTAGAGCGCGTTGAAATTTCAACACAATTTCCTATTTCTGTACACAAACAAAACAATCGGTTACAAAATTCATGTGTAAACAAGTTTTTTTTTTTTACAGAAACAGGAAATTATGTTGAAATGTCAACATGCTTTAACGGACTTACGGTACATCTGAGAAATAAACAATATAGTTGAATTTTGTAGGTAATGTAATAGTCTTTCATATTTTTGTTTGTGAAATTTCAGTAAAGACGCATAGTTTCCGGGATGTTTTTTGGATTTCTATAGATTCGGATTCAGCGCCCCAAAAATTTTTTTTGTAATTTATGTAATAAAACATTTGGTTGGAACTTTATGAAAAATTCATGGAAGATAAAATAGCAGAGGAGAGATTCTATATAAAACGTTCTATATAGTGTAGAATTTTTTTCACGACGAACTAATATCTGTTGTTGTGTTGATTTTTTTTACATATAAATAAAATGAAAATGTGTGTTTGTAATATCAAAATAATGTCATAATTTTCATTTGAACAATAGGAACATTTTAACTAAATGTAAATTTGAATACAATTGGTCTTGGAACTATATATGTATCTAACATTCACTACGATAAAATCGATAAATATTTTCCTTTGCAATAAATTTAACTTAAAAATAAATATAGAAAAAAAGAAAGAAAAAAAATCATTAAAAAACACACAGAATTGTATTTGAAATTGTTTGTGTAATCTTGTTGAACCCACATCCCGGCTTATAGAGAAGACTGATCGATAGCCTCATGTTGAGGTGTTCCACAATTTGTGATTTTATCGAAAAATTCTACAATCTTTGCAAATGGCTGCAACTAGTTTTGTTTTGATATTTGTGAAGTAACTAGATGCAGACAAGACATACGGAACAGTACAATTGTCAAGATTTTAGTTTGACCACTAACTCCGAAGAAACTGAAACAACAATTAGATAAAGCAAATTTATCTTTGAATACAAAATTGGAACTTGAAGACACTTAGATAAATGTAATTTCAGCAGGATCGGACGGTGCAAATTCAAAAGCACTTGCAAAAAGCCAAAATATATATCTTAGCACATAGTATTTTTTAGAGCTTGACTGAATTCCTAAACGCAGTCCTACCGCATTTGATGAGCAAATAAAAGCAACCTTTTGCATCACAAAACAGTTCTTCTCCAATAAATGATGGATTGCACTTTTATGATGTGCATTTTTTCATGCTTAGGAACTCAGCCCTTGTTTTTATAATTTTCAGCTCCGTTCAAAATATTTTAAGGGTGCTCATTTGAACCCGCTTTAAATTTTTGAGTATTTCCTCAGTTAAACTCAGTTTTATTCGCTTATAAGCACCTCACTTTTTTCAAATCAAGTGTTCCATTTTTATTTACACAAAACTGAGAGTTTACTAACAAAAGTCGAATGAACCTAAGAATCGGGTCCCACGTTGGGCGCCAAATTGTTGCAATTTAATTTCTCGAATTATTTATTTTATGATGATTTAGTCGATACTAGTAAACCGCAGGATTTTAACGAATCTACATGAAAATAAAAACAAATCGAATGAATTTAACAAACAAAATGTGCACCCGAACAAATTCGTTTCTAAAAAAAAAAATGTTTAAATGCAAAAGTACCTATATTTACCTACTATCAAATAAATAAAATTCGACAGCTTTATTGAAGACAATATCATGCCCTTTTATAGAAATGTCTTAAAGCTTCAAATACAAGAAACAAGCATCACTAAAGATTGTGAGGCATTACCGGTATGTGATACAGCAGCAGTAACAGAAGACCGACCACCCCCTCCCCCCCGGCAAAGCAGCATAAGGAAATTCCGCATGACACCTTTATTTTACACCGACACAAACAATGACAGCAGGAACTTGCTTGTACACTTCGTCTTGTATTCACGTCCCGTTACATATCGATGTAGCTGCTGCCACCATATTCTCTCTACATGCTCCATAAAAGACAAAGCGACAGTAATTGATGGAATACGTGCTAACGCCTCTTTCTAACTATACAGCATTTATATACGTACAGACCAAAATCTGTAAGCACGACTCCAACGGCATTGCCAATGGTGAAACACAGAAACCATTCAGCATCTATCTAACACAAAAAGTGGAATCGTCAGATGTTTCGCTGCAACCTCAATGACATGGTGTTTTCCATCCATATCCGGATCCTGAAGTCCTGAAGAGAGCGATGTGGTGGTGAAGAATTCAAACTTCAAAACTACTACAAAACAGGAAACTCCACCTGTCTTACATGTCTATATACGAGACAATCAACTACTTAAAGTGGTTTTCATCCTTGATCACTGCTACGTGTATCATATTAGCACGCGAGCTGGAACATTCTTCTTCTTCTTCTTCTTCTTCTTTCTGTTGGTCTAGTCTGGTTACTCTGGTTATATCCCTGATGTGCTCGTCCGTATATAGTTTCAGCACCAATAAAATACACCAAACGGTGCAAGTGGATTTTTGTGGCAGCTTTCGCGCTTGAAACGTATGTTACTCATTTTGTATACGTGGAACTAACGCGGATGGATTTTCGTGCGGGGAGAGTATAGTTTTTGTTACACTGCTGCTGCATAAGTGCTCGGAGGGAAGTTTACTTATAGAATAAGCACGAAACTTGTATACGATGTTTTTGAAAGTAAAAAAAAAACAACGAAATACTTATATACACAAAAAGTGTTTAACTACAGAAGCTAAAAGTTTTATTTCGGTCGATAAATCTCAATGCTATAGCGTTCCTAGCATCAAATAATAGCGAAGACGATAAATTTTGGAAATTAATTTAAGTTTTGCAAGTTACTTTTATGGATGGAACATTATAACGCACATACAAAAAGATATCATAAACGTTACTTTTTGATGTGTGATGGTTAGTTTTTTTCTTTTTTTCAATGGATATGGTTGGCATGACTTTGATGAGACTTGAGGAAGAGTTGATAGATAGATGTATACAATTTTGGACAGAAGATACTTTAGCACAGGAAAGGTGTAAAAATGTACAGGAGCAACGACAAAGTTGGTGTTTTATTTCAGATGTATCGATATTTTTTTTCGATGAAAATGACTTAATGAAGATGTGGACTTTTGTAGGAATTTTATGTTTCTACTTTAAAAAAATAAGTTAATGTTTGTTGTAGTACTTTATACGAAATATTCAAACTGAATTAAAATTTTACTTACCAAAATGACTTTACACGTCACGTAGTAATTAAGCATCAAAACTTAGATGCAAACGTCAGCTCATGCATTTGTCTAGAGGTTCGAATTCGTGAGCATATATCCTATGGTCGTTTAGAAATAGTTAGATTTAGTCCTCCTTTTTCAAAAATCTATTTTTTTTAAGTTGTGTTAGGGTTAGTGTTTTTTTTTCAAAAATATTTAAAAATGTTTCTCAAAAATAGCCACTTTCTCAAAAAACAATATTTTGAAAGCTGTGCTGGGCTTAAGCCGGCTTGTGCCGTAATTTTTGTTTTTTCAAAAACATTTAAATACCTATGTTTAGATGCAAGAATCGTTTGTCACCCAGAACAAATTTCTTGGAAAATACATTTTTTTAAAGTTGTGTCGTATTTTAGATGTTCAAGAGCCAAAAAACTTTTTTGATCCAGTTTTCTGCCTTTTTTGAAAACCAAATTTTTGGAAGTTGTGTTAGTTTTGCACTGATTTGGAGCGATATTTTTCAAAAATATTTGAAAACGGGGGTTTTAAAAAACTGTTTTCGACCAAGCCTAATTTTCTTAAAAATTAAATTAAATTCTTCAAAGTTGCGCTAGGTTTGTAACTGTTTGTAATTTTTCTTTTATATTCAAAAACAGGGGTTTAAAAAACAAAAATTAACCGTTTTTGACCTAGCGACTTTTTTGAAAGTTTTGTTAGGCCGTGTGCCAAATGCCTTAAATGTGCATTAAATTTTATCGCATGGATATATTCTGACCTAACTGAGGTGAATAAAGACGTCAACAATCGCCCTGCTCAGCATCAGGTGCTCGTTCAAATTTTAAACAGTTAATTTTTGACATTTGTTTTGCTGCGTTCATTTGTATCTTTTTGCTATCGGCCGCGTTCATTATTGCATCTTTTTTTATTGATTGCCGAAAAATCAACCAATTTTTGAAAATTTCTTTACAACAAAACATATTTCTAAAATTTTTTGCTTTTTGCTGACAGACAGAGTTTGTCCCGGCTAAACTCGAGAACGGCGGAACCTATTTTGACGGGACTTTCACTGGGAGATTGTTAATTTTGTAGCGCATAACAAAGGTTATTTTAATAACTATCTATATATAAATCTCATGTCATTTTTTTCTTGAAAAGTCGTATTTATGTCCGATCATAAACTGGCTTGACTTTGTTAATCTCAGAAACGGCTGGACCGTTTTCTCTGGCAGATAACTGATATTGCAGCGTATAACTTTGTTAATTCTAATTACAACTTAGGTGGCACTTAGGTCGCTTTTTCGAATATTCGAATATACATATATAAACCGATCAGAAACTGGACCCATATTAACGAAACTTTGACTGCCAGGATGTTGCAAAGAATGTCTCTAATGGTATTTCTAATGGCTGTTTGGAAAACGGAAACTTATCTAAGAGACTGGAAGGATGGAGTTACTGTAAAGCTGCTGAAAAAGGGAAATCTCAAAAACTGCGATAATTGGCGTGGTATTACCGGTCTGTCCGTTTTTCCGAAGTTAATGGCAATCATAATATTAACGAAACTTTGACTGCCAGGATGTTGTAAAGAATGTCTCTAATGGTATTTGAATTTTTCCTTAGGTGGTGAACTGTTGTTTTTTTTTGAAGGGATATGTCCGTTCTGGTGGATTGAAATAAGGTCCGCAGAATTAAGGCTCGTGGGTCTTAATTCACACATTGAAATGAAACAACACCGACGAGCATTGATTCCTTTTCAAAATGGCTATAAGACCCTCCACAAAAAAGAATGAAGACCCGTGGTACTTGCACCCACCCAAACTCTCACCCACCCCAAATCCTATAGTGGGCCAGGCAGGGGGGTCGTAATCACTAATCTTAGCTGTTGCGAAATAACAGCCTCGGATTTAATTGCCATTTTGGGAAGAAAAACCTGTGGGCTTTGTTTCCTTTTAAAGTGGGAATTAGGACCCGCGGTCCTTAATTCCGCGGACCTTATTTCACTCCACCGTCCGTTGACAGTAATCAGACAGTTTTCTGGATTATGACTTTTTAGGACATTAGGGTTTTTCGTTTTTTATTTTTTAAAATGTTTACGTTTTTAAATTTAAAAAACGTTTCTTAATAAAATCAAAACTAACCTATTCAGTAACTTTAGACTCTCACCGGCATTATACCAGCATGCACTTTATATTCGCCATTTTATCGTGAAGCGATACCTGATAACATTTTATTAAGTTCAAAACAGCACTGTTTAGCTCTATAAATTTGAGTAGTTGGGCTTGGTCTTGTTGAACATCTACTCATTTAAATTCTTATCTACTACCAGTGTTTCCCGCAGTCTCATTATAATAAAACTCATTTTACAAATAAATATTTGAACAAATAATAATTTTAATATATTTGCATTCAATTCCCAAATGAACTATTCTAGCGAATTCTGAACAAGTCCTTTTATACTAAACTACGAGAAAGTAAGGAATTAATAACATCCGCCGCATATTTATGTATGTATGTAGTTCGCTATATAAATAGATAAATTATCTACCGTTCATGGGTTACCAACATGCCAGCCTCATGACACATTAGGCCCAAGAGAAACTCAATTATGAGGCATAATGTGCAAACTCAAAGGATAACACTGAACAAACTAGCACGCATACACTCGCATACAAAAGGCGAACTCGCTCGAGTATAACGGTCCATCACTCTGTTTGTTTTATATTTATGGCACTTCTGTTTGTCCTGAGTTTTAACAGAGCGAACATCCTTGATAGCAAAAATAAACTGCACCAAAAGTTGTTTCCACTGTTAAAACATACAATATGGATTAGATTCACACACACAAACGTTTGTTGGTTGTTTTTACAAGCAAACTTAAAAAAAAAATAAAAAAAATAATGGAGAAAATAAAACCAAGGAAACTATTTAAAATTTATTCTTTTTCCAGAAAATCGCAACTTTGTTTTCTGCCCCCACCATAGAGTGGACTGCAAATAGCCGCTAGGGTTACTTGCTAACAACACAGACATAGGTTTGAGGATGAAAACCCATCTGCAGAGCTGGCAAAAGAGAGAAGTTCGCGGAAAGCTATACACATAGAGAACAAAAAAAGACGGACAATTCTTCTTTCCAGTTGAAGGATAATTTCTCGCAAAGCACTTTTGTGTCAGTTTTAAAGCCGTTCATGAGACATTTTTAATTTATTGCCTCTGAGGGTAATGTCGTTTATTGTCTGTTTGAAAATTCTTAGAAATAACTATTTTCTATGTTAAAGGGGTGTATTTTTATATTTTTTAATAAACATTTTAATAATATTTTTTTATGAGAAAAACTGAAGTGTTTGTATAGAAAATCGCTATTTATATAAGCGAGCTAATGAAAGTTTTTACTTCTTTAGTTCTTAGAAATAACTAAAGCTCCGATATTATGATGTTTTTTTATAGTTTTCATTATTTTTCGCATCATTGAATCTTAGATAGGAATCTTTCTCCTATTTTATGTTGAAGTTGAACTTCAAAAAATTGATTTGGACGCATCATGTTTCACAAACTGGAAAAAATTGTATAGAGTTTCATCATTTGTATAAAAAAAATCTTACGTGCCGCAGCCGGAAATGACTGTTTAAAAAGAGGAAAAGTTCGATGTATTGCCAATATGTTGCACGAATGTTTTTGGCCATTTTAATTTTTTTTTCATTAATTACTATATATATATATATATTAATACGTTTGGGATAAACTGTCGGTATACTTTTCTCCGTAAGTAATCAACGGATCTGCTTGATATATGCACCATACGAAAGGTACTCTTGCTTAGATTTGCAGAATAGCTTATGTTTCATTAGTAGAGTTTCTAAAAGTAGACCCTTAAGTTGCTTCCGGTTTTTTGCTTCAGCTAGTACAAACTGTTTGGGAAACGGAAACTTATCCAAGAGACTGGAAGGATTTAGTTATTGTAAAGATGCCGAAGAAAGGAAATCTCAAAAACTGCGATAATTGGCGTGGTATTACCGTTCTGTCCGTTTTTCCGAACTTAATGACAACCATAATTATCGAGAGGATCAAGAATCTACTCTCAGCAGGCATCAAGCGGGTTTTCGCAGTGGTCGTGCGTTGACCACATCAACACCTTGCGAATTATCGTTCAACAAACAAGGTGTTTCGTTTTACACAACGGACAGCTCTCCGACTCCTTTGATGTGCGCACGGAGTGAGACAAGGAGATGTCTTGTCACCTATTCTGTTTTTGCTGGTAATTGACGATGTGATCACTGCAAGGCGGGTACAAATGAAAGGCATGGTATCCAAAATGGAGACCATTTGACAAACTAAGTCACATAGATTATGCTGACGATTTATGTCTGATTGCAAACAACACGGCCGGTTTAAATCAAATGTGTCAGTTGCTCCAACTCAATGGAGAAGTGGCTGGCTTAAGGATCAACGCGAATAAGACCACGCAACAAGTTATTCTAAGGCAGGGAACCATAGAGGAGGTTACGCAATTTAATTATCTAAGCAGTTCGATAGCACTCTTTGGCGATGGAGGAACCAACCTGGATGTTAACAATAGAATAAGCAATAAGCCCGTGTTGCATTTGGAATCCTTTCTCCTATGTGGAACTCCAGCAAAATATCGCTTCGTACCAAGATAAAAAAATAAATAAACAATATATAAATAAATTGATAAATAATAAATAAGTTAATAAGTAAATACTAAATAATAGAATAAATAAAAATAAATAAGTAAACAAATAAATAAATTAAAAATTAACATCAAAGAAATAAACAAATAATAAAAAACTAAATAAATCAGTGAATACAATATAAATTGATACCTAATAAATAAATAAATTAAAAAAAAAAAAAAATCATTATAATTAACAAATTATAGATTTACTTTACAAAAAAAAAAAATAATAAATAAATAAACAACGAAAGATAATAATAATCATATAAATTATTTAAACAAAACAAAACGGATATACAGGGTGATTAGTATAAGGTGCACCAAAAAGCTTGAGCGTGTAGGTGGAGTTAAGACAAGAAAAAAATCGTATGGGAGGGGGGTCTATTTCAACCCGTTTAGGCGGGAGGGGCAATTTTATAAAACATTGACTTAAATCAGAAAAAAAATTATTTAAAAACAACGGTGAATGATACAAAGCCTTGTTATATTTTTTTGGAAAGCCAGAAAACTATTCTTTTATTTAATTTTTAAATTAAGTTGTTTAAGTGAACAGTTTAAAAAAATTAATTTTCAAACTCTAAATTTTGAAAAAAAACTAAAAAAAAATGTTTAATTTTTTTCAAAATTTTATGTAATTAACTATTATTTTTATTTTCAAAATTCAATGCTCTTATTAATTTTTAGTCAAAAACAGAAAACCGGATGTCAAAATATATCTTAGTTTTTGAGAAATTAAAAAAAATAAAAGTAAAACTAGTAAGTAAAGTAAAAAGTTAGTTCGTTTTATTTTATTATTTGATTAAGATCGGATAATATGTAATAAAAAATAAAAAAGGGATAATTCCCTAATTAATAATTGACCTGAGCAGGTCAAATTTGGGAAAACAAAAAAAAAATGTTTTTCTTGTAAAAAAATACTTCTAGTTTTTCTTAATTTCTCTAAAACTAAGATACATTGTGGCTGGTTTTCTGTTTTTGACTAAAAATTAATAAGAGCATTGAATTTTGAAAATAAAAATAATAGTTAGCAAAGATTCCTTAAAAACCTCCCTCTATAGAACCTCCAACCCTACCTAGCTTTCTTTAGATTTAAGAATTTTTAGACTTAAGTTATTATTGTTAGTTTCTAAGTGTTTGCTTGTATTAAGCTAATAAAGTTAAACATACAACTTTAGACGGGAGGGGGTTCTATCCCCTTCCTTCTGTGGTGTTTGTTGCTAAATAAATAAATACATACAATTTTGAAAAAAATTTGTTTAATTTTTTTTTTTTTTCTAAATTTTGAGTTTGAAAATTAATTTTTTTAAAACTGTTCACTTAAGAAACTTAATTTAAAAATTAAATAAAAGAATAGTTTTCTGGCTTTTCAAAAAAATATAACAAGGCTTTTGTATCATTTTCCGTTGTTTTTAAATAATTTTTTTTCTGATTTTTAAGTCAATGTTTTAGAAAATTGCCCCTCCCGCCTAAACGGGGGGAAATAGACCCCCCTCTCTTACGATTTTTTTCTTGTCTTAACTCCACCTACACGCTCAAGCTTTTATACCAATCACCCTGTATATCACAAGGCTAAGCATGTGTTTGGTTAATGAGTGGGTTATCAGAACTATCACAGCTAAAAACAAAGTTATTTTCAAGTTATTCAATTCGATCAGAAATCAACTCAACATTCGCTCTTTGGTGGAGATCTATAGTTGAATGACGCCATTTTAAGTAGTTTATTTTGTGCTACTTGAAGTTTCTTAATATGACTGTTTGCAGCTTTTCCCCATACAGGACAACGATAAAGTAATATTGCTTGGAAAATTACCTTTAATATGTTGATTTTGTTTTCATTACTTAAGACGGATTTTCGATTTATGAAAGGATAAAGTAATTTTATAGCTTTTTTTTACTGAATTAAGTTTTGTATCAAAGTGTATTCCTAAATATTTAATAGATTTTTCCCAATTTACATCTTTCCCATTAATTTTGAATGTACTGCTTGGAAGATAATAAGACTTTCTTTTTCTTGACATGAAATTTGAAATCTTTTTTGACTTACTATATCGGTTTGGAGTTTCTAACTTGTCAGCTCTTATAAAACCTCAAAACCTAAACACTGAAAAATCTCTTTAAAAGGTTTTAATCGATTATGAAAAAAAAAAAAATATATAATAAAAAATTAGAACATCCTGACCTTTTTTTCCGCCATCAATAAGGATTCTAAATCATATTATTGTTTGCTTTTGCTTTGTTGCATGCAACAGGCTCTACTCTATACAATCTGTTTGTGTTCTGTGCCATAAAGATTTATTATCTTAACACTTTTCAGAGGCAGACAAAAAAAATTTAATATTGACACATGTCGATCTATCTAAACGACAATGGTAAGTGTGGTAGTGGGTCAGTACAGATTTATGTATAGACATAAACAAGGACACATTCAGCATCAATCTGTTTATTTAATATAGCGAAATAACGACACCCTGGTTGTGAGATTGAGTTGAAATTAATTAAGTTTGACCGTTTGGTTTTCGTTCTTGTTGACTGGTCCCATAACAAGAGGAAATAACGATATGCCTGTGTCAAAATATTTAGGAGTAAATTGTATTTAATATATTGTATATTGGGTAGATGTTATTTTTGACAAATAACATTATTTGTTAGCTAAGAAAGGTTAGGTTAGGTTAGGTTTAGGTTTACGTGTGGCTTTCAGGAAAACACTCGTAGACCAATATAGAAGGTAAATTGTGATACCACACTTATAGAGTTAGTATCTCTTTAATTTAAAACCATTTGGAGACGTGATTGCATTTATATTTGAATGCAGAATGCAATAAGTTCAATTCCCATTTATTTTGAATTTAGTGATTTGAAACACTGAATTCAAATTGAATGGGGAATGAAAAAACTAGAAAACCGACGTCATTTTGAATTCAGTAATTTTAATTCATTGATATCAAATTGAATGCAGACTTCACAATAGATTAAATTCTTTTACAGCTCTATCAGTTTTATAACACCTGCAACTACAGAGCTAAAATGCAGTCTGCTCATATAGACTGCAAACATTTGGTGCTTGCCTCAGATGTATTTTTGTCCTATGGTCTATGTTGGACTCTAACGCTAGATATCTGTGATCAAATCCAGCTAATGAACTAAGTTTCTTTTTCGGAAGCACTACATTTTGCGAGAAGTAGTCTTCTCATAGTAGTCTTCGGACCTCTACATGCCGTCCTTTAAAATTAGTAATCCACTACCCAGCTATAAAAAAATTGGTTAATAGTCAAACTTTTTTGGATCTGGTCATGAAGCTATCGAACCAGATAATTTCCTTATTTCCCATAACATTGAAAACTTGAATTGTTGGTAATGAAGTAACGGGAGGAGCTTTGAGCCCTGTTAAACTTTATGTATAAAATATCTTAGTACCAAAAGTTACTATAGAACTTGGTTAGAATTTGAAGGAATACTTATCGTTACTACATCAAGTGTATCTGCACAAGATATCCCCTTGCCTTCTCCATAGGTGCATTACGAATCTTCTGACTTAATCTAAAACGTTTCAACATTTTAAAATTGCATTAAAAAATTCTTTCAAAAAAGTAAAATAACATCAAAATGATTAAAAACAGAATTTATTAACAATTATAAAACAAAACGAATGAAACAAAAAGGAAACCCTGTCATGTCATTCAGACAGATACACAACAGTAAATATTTTCCGATTTACTTCTCCTTAAATTTACATTGCTATTTCATTTAGCCTAGGTACATAATATAGTATATACAGAATTATAACATCTCCAAGGGTTTACTGCATTTTGTTCTAGTAGCATTATTATATCTTGACAATGTTACCTACATTTTACCATCCTCGATTCTTGCCAACGGAATCAAGACCGGAAACGTTCATCTTTGCCTCCGACAATGCCGCATGCCACACTGGTATAACAATGGTTGTTCCATTGTTTTTGCCATTTTCGAACAATAACAGTTATTGAGTTACGAAAGGATGTTGTATATCCTTTAACTCATGTCAATGTTTTCATTTCTTATTTTCTCGACAAGACAAGCACATCTCATAGCATACAACAGAGAACAAGGAGTTTCCTTTCAATTTATGAGATTCCAATCGAATGCACTATCATCGTAAAAAGAAGAACTGAAGCCTTTTCAAGGAGCTATACCTATGGCTGTCGATGTCGTTACCGATGATAGGTGTTTGCTTATAGCGTGATGTTATGAAAATTTCGTTGCGTTTGTTATTTTGTTTGCATTGCAATCTGAAGTAATAATGCTACGAAAGGATATTAATAGGAGATGATGTTTCAAAGGAGTTTTTGTATTTTTTTTTTTTGAAATGTTGCCTTTTTCAATATGACACTTGATTGTGTTGGATTGGGTAAAGGGCTTTTTCAATAGAATGTTTACAAGAAATAAGTGAAGAATCTATAAAGTTAATAATAGAAAAAAAAAAAAACTTTTGGAATTTATTTTTAGAATAGAAAGGTCTGTAATCTTTGAGAACTTTGAAAGAATTATTATTTTTCTGAATAAAAGATAAAGGATACCCTTATACAATATTTGTTTTGAAAGAAGTCATCTCTTCAACATTAGAAAGAATAAAATGATTCTTTCTTGTTTTCAAAAAGGATCATTCTAAAGGTGAAGAGGATATTTTTATCGGCAATATATGCACTCTAATAGCATTTCTCATTTATAAAAATAGTTGCTACTTTGCCGTTTTTATCTAAACGGCGCACCAAGCGCTAATTGGGTTTTTATTCTAGTTGAATAGCCGCCATTCTGTAACGGGAAGAATGGGATGTTCCCGCTACGAAAAATTAAAAAAAAATTTAAAAATAATTAATCTTTTAACTCATACTCGGGATTTTGATTGGAAAAATAAAAATCAAATTAAATGATTTAATTTCGCGTTAAATGCCGAATATGAATTAAAAAAAATAATTATTAAAATTCTTAATAAAAAGAACGTTGCTGGTGGATATGACTGAGAAAGTCGGTTGACTAAAAAAGTTCCAAAAGACCGGAAAGACCAGAGAACCCTAAACACTAGGAGAAGTTTCACTAAATCGTTACCTATGTCTTAGATGCATTTTTTTTTTACTTTAGCTTATTAATTTCTGTAGCGGACGAGAAAAATCCCTATTCGGATCCTACTCCATAAAAATAATTGAGAATATAGTCGGCTGAGAAAAGCAGGGGATGAAGCGATGCTTGCGATCGTTCACCACTCGATAGTGGTCGATGATGCGAAAGATCTCTTCGCCCTCTTCTCACAGTCGAGTACTTCTCAACGTATGTTGGTGTAATATACGTATCTCAAAGACACCACGGATCGATAAACCTTACGTCAGATTTACGATCTGGCACAGTCAGATGATCCCCAAAGAATTCTAAAATAGTACTCCCTCTACTTTATACTGTCTTGGAAATACTTGATCTGACTCCGAAAACACGAGAACGTTATTGAAGCGAGAATTCAGAGATAATATTGTGAAGTTTTAAGAGGAGCTTTTAATTCCTCTATCTATTATTCCCAATAGATCTCGAAACATATCTCAGGATTACCTACTACAACAACTTCTCCATAAACGAATCCGAAACCTATCCACCCTACCAACTTTTAGTACCTTCTCAAAAGATAGGGCACGTCCAAGCCTGGATGAATAGGGTGACTATCGCTGCACCGCTGCTTCAGGTCTGCAAAATTCGCCGGGGCCGAACACGTCGGTTCAGGGAAGTGGGTGGTGCTGCAGGAGCGAAAGTCGGTGTCACATCTATTAGACCTGGAGTCTTGCTGTATGTTGACTCAATTGAATTTATAAAAAGCTATGCTGAAAAGCAAAGGGGCCGAGTTAAGAATGGAGTGGAATGATAGAATTCTAGAATAATGATAGAAAATTTTGGTGGAAGCACGGATGTTAACAGAAGGTCGAGACGATGATGTTGTGGTCTCTAAGGATTGCCTAACCCTACCCAACCTATGCCTTATTTCATCCTTGAAGTTTTTCTAAGGCCCTAATGTTTTGGGAAATCAGATGATGTTGATTTCCCTTAAGTACCTCGCTTCCCTACCTAAGTGTCTTGTCAGAGACTAGTCCTTCAAGAACACTACCCATTGATACTTTCACTGGTACAAGTCTTGTGTGAAAATATCCCGCGATTGACTAAATTTGTAGAAGAATGGAATGAATTCTAAGTAGTTTTCACATGGTTGCGTGTGTTTGTTGCGTTATCATTGCCTCCTTCACATTGACTTGGCCTCAGCCACGTCTCTTCACTAAAGCTTTAAGTCCTCATGTTATCTGAAAAATTGTCTTAGATAAAAAAAAATCTTCCCAGGACGGACAACAGCTTTCGTCATAACTTGATGACAATTGAAAACCAAATGATTATCTTAAAAACTCTAAACATTTTTATTTCATATAAAAACTAAACTAACAATATTGAATCTTAGATACTTATTCAAAAAAAAATAAATAAATAAATCCTAATCAGATAATTGAAATTATTTACTGAATTAAAAATTTTCCTTAATTTTATTCTGATAAGAAGTACCTATACAATCTATAACCAAATTCTTAATAAACTTTATATTTATTTATGCTCTAAAAAAAAAAATGAAATGAAACTATTCAAATCTTTATCTTAAATATTTATCAAAACTGACCTTTAGTTTTATTTACAAGATTTCAAACTAAATCAAAAATTTGCTTTATTTACACTTTATCTATTCAGACGTGGTATGAGAATTGCAAAAAAAATCAATGGAACCTGTTCCAAAGATCCAAATTAAGACGTGATGTCTAAAATCAAAAGAAGCGGAATGCTCTTTCTCGAATTCATTAACAAAACAAATTTCTGTTAACACAAATAATTAATTTATGTTCTCAGAAATATCCTTTCGAGGATTAGTGAATCGAATCACTATCCCTCTATCGCGACAGAAAACGACTTATTCCGACGAATAATCGCTTGCAACATAAAAGCCTAACTCGATTTCAAAAACGTCTCCATGGATCGTTCGCTTCCTTAATAATCTATATTTAGGCCTCTTATCTATATATTGTTTGCACAATCTCAGACAAGGTCGACGCTTAACGAGCCCAGATTAAAAGGACTAACAGATATCAAACGCGACTAATTTTCATTAGTTTATTTTTATCACGAGCTAAACGCGAATAGGTAAGTACCTATTTTCATACGACACAAAGTTTTCAAACAAATTATTCAAAACGTAATAATTCCGATTTCTCAGAATTTCAAAACGGACAAAATATGCGTAGGACGCCTCCACTGTACAAGTGTCCCACCCAAAAGTTGAAAGAAGAATTTATCAAAATGTTTCAATAGTTAAAAATTCAAAAAATTTAAAAATGTTTGGATCAGAAGGATCATTCACAAAGTTGGTAGGTACATCCAAACCTTACCGTAGCTGAAACAAACGTTAGGTTAAAATTTATAAAATTTATTCAATAAAAAAAATATAATTAAAATCAATATATTTAATCAAAATTACAGGAAAAATGGTTCGACGAAGGGAGAGTGCACCCTACCAATGTATAACCAGATGAAAAGATAGATATCATCAGTTACGTTATTCATTAATTTTTATTTAGTTTTTCAGACTCTTTTCTTTTTTCAATTTTTCAGGTTTCAGAAATTTTCAAGGATGGACCAGTGGGTAAAATTACGTAGGTATTCTGCGTTTATGTTAACGACTGAGATTAAAACGTAATCCCAAAAAAATTGTTATAATCTTCAACAAGATTTCGAAACGACTTTAAATTTTTATTCTTGACTTCAAAAAAAAAATATTTATGTTATACAAAAAAAATTAACTTTAGTGCGGTTGCTTGATGTGGTAAGTTTCGTTATTAAATTTCAAAAGTTGTAATTGGCCTTAACATTTCGTTTGTCAAATGTTAAAATCACTTACGCTTTTCACAAAAAAAAACTTTAATTTTAAATTTGCTTTCTTTTTCAGCACTTGACTCAAATAAAAATTTACATGGAGTTGATCCAAGTTTTCGATAGGCACATTAGATGAGTATTCAAAACCTCTATCGACGACTTAGATAAAAACCTTTTCACAAATATTTTCTTTAATTTTTTCTAGATGGATATTTGCATCCTTATTGCACTAACACTTCAAGTAAGTACAATTTTAATTTTCAATATTTACGATTTTCTACAATTTTCCGAATTTTATTTTTATTTGCAGATAGACGATTTGACCAATTTATAGTTTACTTTATTTTTATCTTTTATTCATCTTTTCAGATTTCGCGACACGGACTAAATTTCATTATGTAGGTACGTAGGTAAGTGGTAAATATTCGATTGTTAAATTTCGATTTAGGTGTTTTTCAATAGCTATCTATTTTTATTTTACTTTATCTTTATGATTGGGTGTTGTTTTAACGCAGGCAATATTCTCACACTTCGACGTTATAGGTATAAGTAAATTTCTTTACGATAGGATCAAAAATATAATTTTAATGCTTTTCAACATATTATGTTTCTAAACCATAGAAAATACTATATACTCAGTTTATCAATTCTTTATGTTTGTAGATACTTTACAAATGTTTCTTTAGTATCTTGGCTGATCAATTATGTTGTCAGTGTTATAAACTGACCAAAAATATTCATAGGCCAAAATTTGCCTAAATTTTCTTTAAATTCACCACTGTTATCAATTGTAATTTATAGTTAAATTTTTATATTGCCCACTTTTTTTTGTGTGGGGTAATATTTCACTTATGTTCAAGGATATATATTTACTGTATATAATTTACTGCTATCATTAAAAACTGCTACCTAATTCACTGTTATAATAAGTATATTTAACTGTCATACCTCATCCATATTTTATATACATATACTTTTATTCATCTTGCTTAAAGATGACTCCAGCAAGGGTACGTTATAACTGTTGAACTTGATGATTTTGCTCTTGCTGAATATGTTTTTGATGATTTTACACTTGGCATGAATCTTCGATTCCCTCGATGTTAAGTCGGGTCCTACGTGTGGTTATCAATCTCATGTGCTTATCGCTCTGCACACAGATTTTTGCTGCGGAGATGATTTTCTGGATTTTTACTTTTGCGCTCCCCGGTGAAAACCAGATGACGCGATCCGAGTGGTAGGTACTTTCCAAAGGATGATGCAATACAATTTTTGGATCCGTGTATCGCACGTTGCTTTGGATTGCTTGTCGTTTGCCACTCGGTGCGTATCTGTTTTAAAAAAGAACAAAAGAAAAATTAGTTTTCGATAAAAGACATTTTTATATGATTTGAAGCACATGATTGTGTCTTCATTAAATGATTTTTTGTATTTTTTTGGTATGCAGAAAACTTCTGCAACTTAACTGCATTCTGTATATATGTGTGTCGTTTAATTACGGATTTTTGTTTCGAATAAATTATGAATTTTGATGTAAAATAATTTTCGTATTAGAATTTTTTTTTTGGTATTTTACCTGGTTTTACTGCTTTCTTTCGGAACAATCTGTTGATGTATTTTAGGGTGGGATTCTGTCTTCACCACGTTGGCGTTTTGTATGGGATTTCTTTTCTTTAGTTGCAATTTCTGTGGACTGCTTAGGATTTTAACGAGGATGTTTTTGGTGTGGCGTGTTTTCGTCTGGCGATCAACCGACTGAGAATGCCGGGGCATCTTTTGTCTGATCAGAACACCTAGATGCTTCCACGTTTATCACCCTTATATGTTTTTCTATAGAAATCGTTCGTACAAAAGAAACGTGGCGCGCCCACGTGAAATTTTCTTTTAGTTAATCTTTTTGCTTAGATGTGCGATTTGCAATTAGGTTTTTTCTTGAATTTTATATTCACGACTAGGTCTTCAATAAATTCACCAATTAAAATAGATTTTCTTACCTTTATAATTTTATCCTTGGATGAATGATTTTAGTGACTTTTTCTTTGTGCGTTTCTTGTCAACCCTTAATCTTTCTTTCTGCTGTATGTTTTTTTATGTTAATTATCTTTATTTCTTAAAACTTTTATTTCACTTTATACACTTTTGCTTTTTTCTTACTTTTTTATAAGTTTTATAAGTTTTTTCTGGAAAATAATCTTTCTTTTTCTGATCGGTCAACTAACTGCGTTGAATTAACAAAATCGAATGACGATGTTCAGCCCAGTTACGTTGCGCGTTACGTACGTTGTTACTCATTTTTTTGGCGGTTTGTTAATTTTATCTCTTAAGAGAGTACTTGTTGTTGTTGCTCTTATTGGAAAGAATTTAGATACTCGAACTTTAATTTCGTCCATCTTTTATTTTCTTCTCGTGGATTGAAGTATTTGTTTACATGTGTTCGAATTTTTGTTTCTACTCTTATGTGTGGACATTTTTTTTCTATTAAGTATGCGTTTACATGCAATTTATTCTTAGCATGATTCATCCCTTTTTTCGCCTCCTTAGGATTTTATTGTATTACTCTTTTCTTCTAAGGGGATTATGTACGCAGATAAATTTATTAAGATATTGTCTTTTTTCTTTCAATTATGTTTTATTGTAGGTAGTGTTCGGACGGACTGATGTATTTATTATGTTATGAATTGTGTGTTGGGTAAGTATGAAATTTTGTTTTATTATTTTTAGGTACGTTTTGGAGTTTTATTTTTAGAAGATGATGTAAGTATGTTTGTAGGTAGGTATACATGGATGTTTAATGTACATTTAACTACATAAATGGTCTTGTTTGGTAAGTAATGTTTTTATGCAATCATCAATTAGGGGTAATTATTTTGACTGAATTATGCTAGACTATATTTGGAGGTTAACTTGAGTGACAATATAAAAGGCTACCTACGTTATTTCTCATACGTTTCTTTTCGGCAAATTATTTCGCTCTTATATTTTAGTGTATTTTGTCTTTATCGTTAATACGTTTCTTGTCGTTTTGATACGTACAGTATCAAATTGTATTAAATAAATCTTTTTAAGTCACTACATTTGTGATGGTTCAATATTTCTCTAACTAAAGATGTTTTAATTTGTTTCTGGTCTAGCTAAGCCTTTATGTGTTCGATTTTTTTACAATAACATTTCTTTTCGGTAAAATTCCACATAAGCGGTTGGACATTTTATTCTTCCTATTGCATGAGGGATGTTTTACTAATTCATTTCTGCTGCCTATCAGTAGGTGGTTGTTTTGCGGTTCCTATTGTAATTAGAAGAAAGGTTGGTGTACTGGGTAGTTTGCTCAATTATTATGGGAATAGCTTTTGTGCCCTTTTCTAATTCCCTCGACTAACTTTCCTTAAATTTTTCCCTTTCGGAAAGAACTTTTATAGCTTTGCGAGTATATTTTACAGGTACATAAAAATTTTTAAGTTGGTTCGTTTCAATAACTTTATACCAGCTGATATTCATACGTGTATGAAATTTAATATGAATTACGCAAGCTAACTATAATAGGTGGTGAAATGGATTTTCCTACAAAACTTCTTCAATCTACCTGGTGCCAACAGGTATATTGAAGATGGAAAGAAAATCACTACCAATAACATCTGTTGTCATATGTACTCTTCACTTAACTACAGATTGATTAATCGCTACCCACGACCCATGTGTCTCATGCACAGGCTGAGCAGCTGGCGATGACTCTTATCAACGCAAAAAAAAACAAAATCCACAAAAGAAATCGTCTATGACTTTTTCAGTTGCTTCATTTACGCAAGTCCTTTGTATGAACTACAGACTCAAAACCATTAGTATCTTTGACTTTGTATAGGTTGTTACCTACGATCTTTACCACTTTAGTTTTCACAAACTTCGGACACAGCTTTGCATTTCGATGCTTGCTTGCATCACTTAATACAAAATTGCGACGAAAAACGTCGTCACCTACATTAAATGTGATTGCCCTACTTCGGAGATTATATATCTTCTCATAGTTATCATGAGCTTGGTTAAGCGCAGTTTTAAGATACGCATGAAGGATATTCATTCTGGCTGTTTTGGGCAACCAATCGATCTCGGACTGGTTAAGTCCACCTAACTTTCTCAACAATGCATAGTCGGCCCCATGTTCTATCATTCGTTGCCCGAACAAGGCTTCATATGGGGTCATGCCGATTGCACTATGCAGGGAAGTGCGTAAAGCACTACTAATACATGATAGATGTTCGTCCCAGTTAAGTTGTTTGGTATCGATATATGCTCGTATTGCACTTAAAATGGAGCGGTTTACTCGCTCACTAGCATTCGCTTGAGGAGCGTATGCGGCTGTCCTAACATGATTTATCCCAAAGTTTTCTAGGAATGTTTTGAAATCATTACTGATAAATTGCGAGCCATTATCCGATAATAAACTCTCCGGAACTCCAAATATCAGAAAGATATCGTCCACTAAAAATTTTACTACTTCTGAAGTAGTGGCCTTCTTCAAAGGTTTAATGAACACGAATTTTGTTAATTGATCCAATGCTATGATTATGAAGGTATTCCCCCTTCTGGATCTAGGATATGGACCTAGGAAGTCTATATAAATATGTTGAAATGGTCTTTCCACTTCAAAGCCTTTACCCATTTCGGTTCTAAGAACAGAATTTGGTGCCTTAGTCGTTTTGCAAATTTCGCAATTATTTATATACATTTTAACTTGAGTTGCCATTGCTGGCCAATAGAATTGGTTACGAAGACGATGGAGGGTCTTGGTGATACCACCATGCGATGCCTGAGGCGGGCAATGAGCCGCAATTATCAACTTTTCGCCCAGCTGCGATGGAATCCAAATCTTCCAAGCCAAATCGTCTTGAATCGGATTACCTGTCACGTGCCTGACTTTCTTGTAAATGAAACCATCAGATACCTGCAAGTCAGGGAGACGATCTTTATTTTTATTAATGTGTTCGATGATTTGAAGGTATTCTTCCGACTTGAAAGACGGATCCTTTAAATCGAGATGCAACACTTTAGATGGACTTGAATTTTCGATGGGCATTTCCAAGGAAGACAAACGCAAAGCCTCCACTTCATGCACTCTGGATAGGGCATCGGGCACAGCGTTTAAAGTTCCTTTTCTATGCTCCACCGAAAATTCGAAGCTTTGAAGCTTCAAACTCCACCGAGCTAGACGTCCGGTTGGGTCCTTAAGACTCATCAACCATCTCAGGCTCGCATGATCAGTGATCACCAAGAACCTATAACCTTCAATGTATGGTCGAAACTTATAAATGCCTTTTACGGCCGCGAGACATTCTCGCTCAGTAACCGAATAGTTACGTTGCGCACTATTTAGCTTCTGGGAATAGTAATAAATGGGATATTCTGCGCCAGCCTCGTCTCTTTGGCACAAAACACACCCGATTCCAGTGGCTGAAGCGTCGCATAAAATCACGAATTGCTTACTGAAATCGGGGTTACGGAGAACTGGCGCCGAAGTCAAAGCTACTTTAAGCTTGTTGAAAGCTTCCAACGCCTGTTCGTTGAACTCAAATTTTTTCACTTTCTTAAGTGTGTCGGACATCGGTCCGGCTATCTCAGAAAAATTCTCGATGAATCGCCGGTACCAACCAGCCATTCCAAGGAATCGACGTACTTGACGTACAGTCGTTGGTACCGGGAAATCGAGAATTGCAGAAATTTTAGACGGGTCTGCTTTGAGGCAGCCACGCCCTACGACATAACCTAAATATTGCAGTTCTTCGAAACAGAAGCGTGACTTCTCCACATTTATTGTAAGCCCTGCCTCGTCTAGCCTCTTTGCTACAACTTCTAAAACAGCAATATGTTCTTCAAATGTTTTGGAAATGACCAACAGGTCATCTAAATATATGAAAACTTGATCTCTCAAGTTGGACGGGATCACTTTATTCATGAGATTTGTCAGACTCTGAGCGGCATTGGAAAGTCCGAACGGCATCACCTTGAACTGGTATAGTGGACGACCTGGTATAGAAAAAGCAGTTTTTTCCCTTGACATCTCCTCCAACGGTACTTGCCAGTACGCGTCTTTCAAATCCACGCTAGAGATATAGCGTGTCTCTGAAAGTCGTGCTAACAAACCTTCTATATGCCCAATTGGACTCGCATCCTTCTTTGTTACGGAGTTGACTTTCCGAAAATCCAAGCACATTCTGTTTTTGCCGGGTTTCCTCACCAATACAACAGGTGAGGACCATGGGCTTGAACTTTCTTCAATCACTCCCAAAGAAATCATGCGGTCCACTTCGGCGTACACCAAAGCTTGTATCGCTGGAGAGATTGGGTAATGTCGTTGCTTAATAGGCAACGCATCGCCAGTATCTATACTATGTTCCATGAGATGTGTTCGTCCGAGTCCACGCTCAGCGAATGACGGAAAAAGTTTTACGGTATTTTTCAATACAACGGACTGTTCTGCAGTTAGCTCACACTCAGAGAAATCAGGTTTCTCTATATCTAACTCAGAAATTGTTTCTTTGAACGGAATTATGTAGGGCGCTATTTCGAATAGGGCCCAAAAATTTACTCCCAAGTAGAGTTTCTGCGTTAAAGAAGGTACAATGTATAAGTCGATGGTATGTGTCTTGTCATTAAAAGAAATTTTAGTCTTAACTACTCCTACTACTGGTTGTTGTTTTCCATCAGCTGTAGCTATGTTAGTAGAGAATTTCTGAAAATAGATGTTTTTACTTTCTAAAATTTCTATTGCTCCTTTACCTAAGCAACTGACGCTTGCTCCAGAATCGAGCAAACCGTACCACTCTTCATTGAATAATTCTACTTGAACGTAAGGACGGGGATCGTCCTTGTAATTTGACAATTTTGTCGAAGACACTACTTTATAACGTTTTCTTTTATCGGTAAATTTAGTTCTCAAGGCTTCTACTTTTTTTAAATGTTTTGGATATGTATATATTCGTTTCCTAGCAATATTGTACTCGATTTGCCTTTGATGTAATGATTTTAAGGGCCTAAGTCTAGGGATCCTAGAATTAGTGGATTGTAATTTCAAAATATTTTTAGTTTCGGGGTTTTTCAGGATGGAAATTTTATCGGTATTATCTGTGTTTACAGAGGACTCCCCGAGTTGCCCATCTTTGCCAACTCCCTCTCGGACGAATGTTGGCTCGTTGACGAGTTTCCCGGACACATTTTGCAATTGGGTGACAAGACTTCAGGTTTGCCACAACGGTAGCAGAAAATCCTTCTCTGTAAGTCTGCGCAGTCTCTGAAAGTATGGCCAGGTTTTAAGCAATTCCAGCATTTGACGTTATCAGAAATTGGTTTTGCGTCGCGATTCCTATTGTGATGGAATGCTTCAATAGCTGTAGACATTTCAGTTATCTGCGAATCCGTTTGTATTTCAATTTCATGTACGAGCTTTCTTGGAGGATTGTTGTATATTGGAGGTGCTCTAGCTCTCATGGGATCATGTTGAGCTAAAAACCTCTCCATGTCTCGACATGTAAACACCAAGTCTGCGAGTCGAGTTGATTTAAACGTTAACAAAAGTTCTCCCATACGCCTACGTACATTCTGTTTTATTATTTCGGCAAGTTCTTCATTAGGCCTAGGATTTTTCATGCGTGAATTTATTTTTAAAATGGCATCGTAAAATGAGTCAAAACTCTCACCATGAGCTTGCTTCCTTTCAGCCATTTGTCTGGACAACTCGGAATCGGTCTCCAGACTACGATACTGCTCTATCAGCGCTAACTTCAACGCTGCCCAAGATGAATACGGGTTGTTCTTCATGTACATCCAGTACCACACCTCTACCGTTCCGCTCACAAAATGGTGGAAATTTGCCACTATCTCCTCCCACGATGCACCGTAGCTGTCCTTTACCCGATCAAGTCGGAAAAGGAACTCATCTACTGGCATATTTTTGGCATTATACACTATGCCCCATTTGTGATAATGTGGAGAACGTATAAATGATGTCGCTGGTGATGGTGCTGGTGCTCTCACATTTCGATTTATCGACGTATTGTCGAACTGGATTTGGTCTAATCTCTCATAAAAATTCGGGTCATATCGTCGAGAAGGTTCAGCTCTAGGTGGTGATACGTTGCGTCGAGGCCACTCTCTAGGGAATCCCGGTAGGTTGTTTCGGTTGGTATCAACTCTAGGTGGAGTGCCATCTCTTCTTTGCCGTACACCTAATGCTTCTCTGACCGCTTCTCTCAGACTTTCATGAGGTATTTCCCTCGTTCTTTCTCTTGACGTTTCTCGGAAGTTATTACTGGTAGTAGCATCTGGATTTGGTTCTCTGTTGGTGTTGTAATTACGAGTGTCAGGCGTGGGCAAATCACATAGTGGTACAGCTGCGGTTGTTGGTCGAGCTAATTCTTTCATTTGTAACAAGGCATTTTTGACTACCAAGTCCACTTTTTCTAACATTTGGGCTTGACTTTGAGCTAGCGTTTCTTGTAGGTTTTTGCGATCTTCTGCTCTGTTAAGGCCTATGGTCGCTAACGCTATCTCTTTGACGTAGTCTTCCCATTCGTCAGATTGTCGGTTTATGGTTTCATCTTGAACTCCTTCGGGTGTCAAATGTCTCGCTAAATCCACTAATGGAATATCCTCATCGTTGACTCGTTCCGTGTTTGATGGTCCAGCTGCCTCCTCTACATGACTCTGGTCTGCCACTGCGTTATTGTCCATCGTCATGTTATGATACATGTCGAGGTTTTTCCTATAACGAGTGTTATGCGGTTCAGGAGTCGTTAGTAGCGGTGCTCTGCTTGGAACTGGCGGTTTGGGAGGTCTACCCCCTTTCTTTTTATCGGTGGAACCGTGCTTGTGCTTGTTTACCATTGTATGTTTTTTTTAAGGAATTGCAGGTAATAAAAATAAATATATAAGAATGGAAGGTTTTGGGTATTTCAGAACCTAATAAAAAATGTGTTTACAAAAGAATATTTTATTTCCTAATCTATACTATTTCTAGTTTACAAAATTTTCTTATCTATAACTTACTACCTATAAATTCAAAAAAAAACTATCTGCTATCTTACTATCTAAATTTCAATAACTATAACTTCCTAACTATATCTTATTAACTATTTCTTAATAACTATTCTTACTACCTAACTTACTAATTAACTTACTAACTAACTTAACCTACTTTTGCTTAGGGTAAACCCTCTTAATGTTTTCCTTAATGCAAAACTTGAACTTCAAAAATCTAAACTCTTAATCAAAAACGGTATCTAAACTTATCTCAAAAAAAAACTCAAAATTATATAACTAAATCTTAACTGAAACTAAATGACTAAATCTAAATATTCAAAAATTTTCTCAAAACTAAACTATAAACTGAACTAAATATGATTGCCACCAGGCTATATTCAAAAATTTTCTCAAAAACTAAATCTTAACTGTATCTTACTAAATATGGGTGCCACCAGGCAAATTAACTCTAAACTGTATACTAAATAAGTGTCACCAGACAAAACTAAAACTAAAAAGTGCCACCAGGCAATACTGAATGTTTTCCAAAAAGTGCCACCAGGCAAACTAAATACTAAATGTGCCACCAGGCAATACTCAAAATACTAAATACTCAAAAAAAAAGTGCCACCAGGCATAACTATATACTCAAAAAAGGGGTGCCACCAGGCAAAACTAAATATAAGTGCCACCAGGCATAACTAAATAACTCAAAAAGGGGTGCCACCAGGCAAAACTAAATATAAGTGCCACCAGGCATAACTAAATAACTCAAAAACTATATTTACTTAATCCATGAGTTTTATATTTCAAGTAAAACTCACTCTTACTCAATATTCTCAAAATCTAAATCTTAATTTACTCAAATTAAATTTTTAAACAAAAATTTTCCTCAAAATTTTCTCAAAAAAGTTTTCTCCAATCATTTTAAGTTTGGAGACGCGACTGAAGCTTCGCCATGTTTCAGGAGCAACTCCGCAACAACACACGTGAATCTTCATTCCATTATTCCTCAAAAAAAAAATATTCTGTATAATTAACAACTCGTGAAAATTTATCTAGCTCCTCTCATTAGTTTCATTTGTTCTTAATTCTCTCTGCTGCTACTGACCTTGGGAAGAAATAACATCCCCTAGCGGACATCAGACCAGAACTATATCATCAAACTAACTAACTTGACTTGCAGGATAGATTTCAAAATTACTTTATTGAAGTGTAGTAATAATCTAAATTTTTCAAATAACTTGTCGATTGAAATTGGTTATCTTTTATATAGCCGTCGTCATTTGGCTTGCGCTGCAGACGTAAACAGGAAAATGTTCAACTATTTACCGGACGTAGTTGCAAACAACTAAACAGTTTAAAAAGAAATTAGTCTCTAGGTTATGATTAGCTTTCATGAGAAGCAACGGACTACTGGACTAAAACATATCCAATACGGACATCCCTATGTAAACTAACTTTGCTAGAAAACTATGCATGAAATGTTAAGAGAGTGGATTGGAATTTTGACAGGTTGTCGCTACAGACATACTCAGGAAAAAGTTCTACTAAATACCGGTCGACACTTAAGTCAGAAAACCGTCCGATGTTAAATCCCTATAACATTACCAACTTCCATAAAATTCAAAATTGACTTAATCAGCTCAAACTGACGTTCGAACAAACTTACTACATTATCATATACTACTGTCTTCATAAAGTTATATATAAAAAAAAATCTATCTAATTTTCTAAACTATCAAACTCTTCATCACTCGGGCCCCACACGTATGGGCGCCATTATGTAACGGGAAGAATGGGATGTTCCCGCTACGAAAAATTAAAAAAAAATTTAAAAATAATTAATCTTTTAACTCATACTCGGGATTTTGATTGGAAAAATAAAAATCAAATTAAATGATTTAATTTCGCGTTAAATGCCGAATATGAATTAAAAAAAATAATTATTAAAATTCTTAATAAAAAGAACGTTGCTGGTGGATATGACTGAGAAAGTCGGTTGACTAAAAAAGTTCCAAAAGACCGGAAAGACCAGAGAACCCTAAACACTAGGAGAAGTTTCACTAAATCGTTACCTATGTCTTAGATGCATTTTTTTTTTACTTTAGCTTATTAATTTCTGTAGCGGACGAGAAAAATCCCTATTCGGATCCTACTCCATAAAAATAATTGAGAATATAGTCGGCTGAGAAAAGCAGGGGATGAAGCGATGCTTGCGATCGTTCACCACTCGATAGTGGTCGATGATGCGAAAGATCTCTTCGCCCTCTTCTCACAGTCGAGTACTTCTCAACGTATGTTGGTGTAATATACGTATCTCAAAGACACCACGGATCGATAAACCTTACGTCAGATTTACGATCTGGCACAGTCAGATGATCCCCAAAGAATTCTAAAATAGTACTCCCTCTACTTTATACTGTCTTGGAAATACTTGATCTGACTCCGAAAACACGAGAACGTTATTGAAGCGAGAATTCAGAGATAATATTGTGAAGTTTTAAGAGGAGCTTTTAATTCCTCTATCTATTATTCCCAATAGATCTCGAAACATATCTCAGGATTACCTACTACAACAACTTCTCCATAAACGAATCCGAAACCTATCCACCCTACCAACTTTTAGTACCTTCTCAAAAGATAGGGCACGTCCAAGCCTGGATGAATAGGGTGACTATCGCTGCACCGCTGCTTCAGGTCTGCAAAATTCGCCGGGGCCGAACACGTCGGTTCAGGGAAGTGGGTGGTGCTGCAGGAGCGAAAGTCGGTGTCACATCTATTAGACCTGGAGTCTTGCTGTATGTTGACTCAATTGAATTTATAAAAAGCTATGCTGAAAAGCAAAGGGGCCGAGTTAAGAATGGAGTGGAATGATAGAATTCTAGAATAATGATAGAAAATTTTGGTGGAAGCACGGATGTTAACAGAAGGTCGAGACGATGATGTTGTGGTCTCTAAGGATTGCCTAACCCTACCCAACCTATGCCTTATTTCATCCTTGAAGTTTTTCTAAGGCCCTAATGTTTTGGGAAATCAGATGATGTTGATTTCCCTTAAGTACCTCGCTTCCCTACCTAAGTGTCTTGTCAGAGACTAGTCCTTCAAGAACACTACCCATTGATACTTTCACTGGTACAAGTCTTGTGTGAAAATATCCCGCGATTGACTAAATTTGTAGAAGAATGGAATGAATTCTAAGTAGTTTTCACATGGTTGCGTGTGTTTGTTGCGTTATCATTGCCTCCTTCACATTGACTTGGCCTCAGCCACGTCTCTTCACTAAAGCTTTAAGTCCTCATGTTATCTGAAAAATTGTCTTAGATAAAAAAAAATCTTCCCAGGACGGACAACAGCTTTCGTCATAACTTGATGACAATTGAAAACCAAATGATTATCTTAAAAACTCTAAACATTTTTATTTCATATAAAAACTAAACTAACAATATTGAATCTTAGATACTTATTCAAAAAAAAATAAATAAATAAATCCTAATCAGATAATTGAAATTATTTACTGAATTAAAAATTTTCCTTAATTTTATTCTGATAAGAAGTACCTATACAATCTATAACCAAATTCTTAATAAACTTTATATTTATTTATGCTCTAAAAAAAAAAATGAAATGAAACTATTCAAATCTTTATCTTAAATATTTATCAAAACTGACCTTTAGTTTTATTTACAAGATTTCAAACTAAATCAAAAATTTGCTTTATTTACACTTTATCTATTCAGACGTGGTATGAGAATTGCAAAAAAAATCAATGGAACCTGTTCCAAAGATCCAAATTAAGACGTGATGTCTAAAATCAAAAGAAGCGGAATGCTCTTTCTCGAATTCATTAACAAAACAAATTTCTGTTAACACAAATAATTAATTTATGTTCTCAGAAATATCCTTTCGAGGATTAGTGAATCGAATCACTATCCCTCTATCGCGACAGAAAACGACTTATTCCGACGAATAATCGCTTGCAACATAAAAGCCTAACTCGATTTCAAAAACGTCTCCATGGATCGTTCGCTTCCTTAATAATCTATATTTAGGCCTCTTATCTATATATTGTTTGCACAATCTCAGACAAGGTCGACGCTTAACGAGCCCAGATTAAAAGGACTAACAGATATCAAACGCGACTAATTTTCATTAGTTTATTTTTATCACGAGCTAAACGCGAATAGGTAAGTACCTATTTTCATACGACACAAAGTTTTCAAACAAATTATTCAAAACGTAATAATTCCGATTTCTCAGAATTTCAAAACGGACAAAATATGCGTAGGACGCCTCCACTGTACAAGTGTCCCACCCAAAAGTTGAAAGAAGAATTTATCAAAATGTTTCAATAGTTAAAAATTCAAAAAATTTAAAAATGTTTGGATCAGAAGGATCATTCACAAAGTTGGTAGGTACATCCAAACCTTACCGTAGCTGAAACAAACGTTAGGTTAAAATTTATAAAATTTATTCAATAAAAAAAATATAATTAAAATCAATATATTTAATCAAAATTACAGGAAAAATGGTTCGACGAAGGGAGAGTGCACCCTACCAATGTATAACCAGATGAAAAGATAGATATCATCAGTTACGTTATTCATTAATTTTTATTTAGTTTTTCAGACTCTTTTCTTTTTTCAATTTTTCAGGTTTCAGAAATTTTCAAGGATGGACCAGTGGGTAAAATTACGTAGGTATTCTGCGTTTATGTTAACGACTGAGATTAAAACGTAATCCCAAAAAAATTGTTATAATCTTCAACAAGATTTCGAAACGACTTTAAATTTTTATTCTTGACTTCAAAAAAAAAATATTTATGTTATACAAAAAAAATTAACTTTAGTGCGGTTGCTTGATGTGGTAAGTTTCGTTATTAAATTTCAAAAGTTGTAATTGGCCTTAACATTTCGTTTGTCAAATGTTAAAATCACTTACGCTTTTCACAAAAAAAAACTTTAATTTTAAATTTGCTTTCTTTTTCAGCACTTGACTCAAATAAAAATTTACATGGAGTTGATCCAAGTTTTCGATAGGCACATTAGATGAGTATTCAAAACCTCTATCGACGACTTAGATAAAAACCTTTTCACAAATATTTTCTTTAATTTTTTCTAGATGGATATTTGCATCCTTATTGCACTAACACTTCAAGTAAGTACAATTTTAATTTTCAATATTTACGATTTTCTACAATTTTCCGAATTTTATTTTTATTTGCAGATAGACGATTTGACCAATTTATAGTTTACTTTATTTTTATCTTTTATTCATCTTTTCAGATTTCGCGACACGGACTAAATTTCATTATGTAGGTACGTAGGTAAGTGGTAAATATTCGATTGTTAAATTTCGATTTAGGTGTTTTTCAATAGCTATCTATTTTTATTTTACTTTATCTTTATGATTGGGTGTTGTTTTAACGCAGGCAATATTCTCACACTTCGACGTTATAGGTATAAGTAAATTTCTTTACGATAGGATCAAAAATATAATTTTAATGCTTTTCAACATATTATGTTTCTAAACCATAGAAAATACTATATACTCAGTTTATCAATTCTTTATGTTTGTAGATACTTTACAAATGTTTCTTTAGTATCTTGGCTGATCAATTATGTTGTCAGTGTTATAAACTGACCAAAAATATTCATAGGCCAAAATTTGCCTAAATTTTCTTTAAATTCACCACTGTTATCAATTGTAATTTATAGTTAAATTTTTATATTGCCCACTTTTTTTTGTGTGGGGTAATATTTCACTTATGTTCAAGGATATATATTTACTGTATATAATTTACTGCTATCATTAAAAACTGCTACCTAATTCACTGTTATAATAAGTATATTTAACTGTCATACCTCATCCATATTTTATATACATATACTTTTATTCATCTTGCTTAAAGATGACTCCAGCAAGGGTACGTTATAACTGTTGAACTTGATGATTTTGCTCTTGCTGAATATGTTTTTGATGATTTTACACTTGGCATGAATCTTCGATTCCCTCGATGTTAAGTCGGGTCCTACGTGTGGTTATCAATCTCATGTGCTTATCGCTCTGCACACAGATTTTTGCTGCGGAGATGATTTTCTGGATTTTTACTTTTGCGCTCCCCGGTGAAAACCAGATGACGCGATCCGAGTGGTAGGTACTTTCCAAAGGATGATGCAATACAATTTTTGGATCCGTGTATCGCACGTTGCTTTGGATTGCTTGTCGTTTGCCACTCGGTGCGTATCTGTTTTAAAAAAGAACAAAAGAAAAATTAGTTTTCGATAAAAGACATTTTTATATGATTTGAAGCACATGATTGTGTCTTCATTAAATGATTTTTTGTATTTTTTTGGTATGCAGAAAACTTCTGCAACTTAACTGCATTCTGTATATATGTGTGTCGTTTAATTACGGATTTTTGTTTCGAATAAATTATGAATTTTGATGTAAAATAATTTTCGTATTAGAATTTTTTTTTTGGTATTTTACCTGGTTTTACTGCTTTCTTTCGGAACAATCTGTTGATGTATTTTAGGGTGGGATTCTGTCTTCACCACGTTGGCGTTTTGTATGGGATTTCTTTTCTTTAGTTGCAATTTCTGTGGACTGCTTAGGATTTTAACGAGGATGTTTTTGGTGTGGCGTGTTTTCGTCTGGCGATCAACCGACTGAGAATGCCGGGGCATCTTTTGTCTGATCAGAACACCTAGATGCTTCCACGTTTATCACCCTTATATGTTTTTCTATAGAAATCGTTCGTACAAAAGAAACGTGGCGCGCCCACGTGAAATTTTCTTTTAGTTAATCTTTTTGCTTAGATGTGCGATTTGCAATTAGGTTTTTTCTTGAATTTTATATTCACGACTAGGTCTTCAATAAATTCACCAATTAAAATAGATTTTCTTACCTTTATAATTTTATCCTTGGATGAATGATTTTAGTGACTTTTTCTTTGTGCGTTTCTTGTCAACCCTTAATCTTTCTTTCTGCTGTATGTTTTTTTATGTTAATTATCTTTATTTCTTAAAACTTTTATTTCACTTTATACACTTTTGCTTTTTTCTTACTTTTTTATAAGTTTTATAAGTTTTTTCTGGAAAATAATCTTTCTTTTTCTGATCGGTCAACTAACTGCGTTGAATTAACAAAATCGAATGACGATGTTCAGCCCAGTTACGTTGCGCGTTACGTACGTTGTTACTCATTTTTTTGGCGGTTTGTTAATTTTATCTCTTAAGAGAGTACTTGTTGTTGTTGCTCTTATTGGAAAGAATTTAGATACTCGAACTTTAATTTCGTCCATCTTTTATTTTCTTCTCGTGGATTGAAGTATTTGTTTACATGTGTTCGAATTTTTGTTTCTACTCTTATGTGTGGACATTTTTTTTCTATTAAGTATGCGTTTACATGCAATTTATTCTTAGCATGATTCATCCCTTTTTTCGCCTCCTTAGGATTTTATTGTATTACTCTTTTCTTCTAAGGGGATTATGTACGCAGATAAATTTATTAAGATATTGTCTTTTTTCTTTCAATTATGTTTTATTGTAGGTAGTGTTCGGACGGACTGATGTATTTATTATGTTATGAATTGTGTGTTGGGTAAGTATGAAATTTTGTTTTATTATTTTTAGGTACGTTTTGGAGTTTTATTTTTAGAAGATGATGTAAGTATGTTTGTAGGTAGGTATACATGGATGTTTAATGTACATTTAACTACATAAATGGTCTTGTTTGGTAAGTAATGTTTTTATGCAATCATCAATTAGGGGTAATTATTTTGACTGAATTATGCTAGACTATATTTGGAGGTTAACTTGAGTGACAATATAAAAGGCTACCTACGTTATTTCTCATACGTTTCTTTTCGGCAAATTATTTCGCTCTTATATTTTAGTGTATTTTGTCTTTATCGTTAATACGTTTCTTGTCGTTTTGATACGTACAGTATCAAATTGTATTAAATAAATCTTTTTAAGTCACTACATTTGTGATGGTTCAATATTTCTCTAACTAAAGATGTTTTAATTTGTTTCTGGTCTAGCTAAGCCTTTATGTGTTCGATTTTTTTACAATAACATTTCTTTTCGGTAAAATTCCACATAAGCGGTTGGACATTTTATTCTTCCTATTGCATGAGGGATGTTTTACTAATTCATTTCTGCTGCCTATCAGTAGGTGGTTGTTTTGCGGTTCCTATTGTAATTAGAAGAAAGGTTGGTGTACTGGGTAGTTTGCTCAATTATTATGGGAATAGCTTTTGTGCCCTTTTCTAATTCCCTCGACTAACTTTCCTTAAATTTTTCCCTTTCGGAAAGAACTTTTATAGCTTTGCGAGTATATTTTACAGGTACATAAAAATTTTTAAGTTGGTTCGTTTCAATAACTTTATACCAGCTGATATTCATACGTGTATGAAATTTAATATGAATTACGCAAGCTAACTATAATAGGTGGTGAAATGGATTTTCCTACAATTCCTTGCCGTTTTAATATTTCGATATAAGAAAAGTTTGAGATATAAATCAAATCTGAAACAGAAATTTGAGCTCGAAATAATTGCAGGGATTTGTTCTGAATTTTCATTCGAACATATAATCTTTTGTGAGACGTTCTTGAATAGTTCTGCATTGCTAGGTATATTCCTTATAGAACAATATAAATAAAATCTTCCAATTCTTTCTTTTGAAGTCATTTTACTGCGAATTCGCTAAAAAAAAAAATCAAGCACCTAATGCAAATAAGGATAATGAAGAATAAAGCAAACTACATGGAATTGGTGATTATTAATGAGAATAATATTAAATATACTTTTTAGTTTAGCAAAATATGTTAATAAGATGGTATTGCTAATTTTTAACAACTTGTCTTAGTGCAAAATTAACAATAAATTGATGTCCTTGTGCAAGATATTATTACAAATATAAGAAAAATATAAATCGTTATGAAGAAGCTTGTAGCCATACTGAGCAGTAAACGATGAAATATTTCAAAAAGTAGCTCTTGGAAGTTGGAACTGAACTGAGCAAACATAATTTCTATCTCATAGTTCAATATTTCAATAGATTGATAATCAAATATAATCTATAAGTTTAATAGTTCTATGGATATATTAATTATAATAATTCTCTTTATAAATAGATCAATTGTTAAGTAGTTCAATTGTTTAAAAGCTAAATAGTTCAAAACTTCAATAGTTCCATAGGTTACTAGTTCAATAATTCAACAATAGTTTAATTGTTAAGAAGATTAATAGTTTAATTGTTAAAAACATAGTTCTATAGTTCAATATTTCAATAGTTTAAAAGTTTAATATAGTAATAGTTCAATAGTTCCATAGTTTAATAGTTCAATATTTCAGTAGTTTTATAGTTCGATTGTTCATAGCTCAATAATTAAATTAAATATTGAACTTAGAACTAAAAACCAAACAAAGCAGAGAAAAACAAATATACAGAATACCAGATGATGCATTCATCGGTGAACATTTTGGGAAGACTTAGGAAAATATAAGGAGTGTGGTAAACCAAACCGAATTCATTAAAAAAACGACACCTGATCATCTTTAGATAAACTACAGTTTGATACCGATTTTCCTGAAGCCACACGTGAATGATTATATAATTATGGTGATATTGGAGATTGCCGAGAATAACCATTCACATGGTGAATAGAAACTGAAGAATACACTACAATCAACGGGAAGAAGAAAGATGTTTGTGGAGTGATGAAGTGAAAGGAGTGATGGCTAAGAAAACAAAACGACTTTTAAAGTGTCACTCTCACCACATAGATGAAAAAGAACGCTTGTAACAAGTCAAGTTGTACAGATGTTGCAAGAAAAAAGAAATGAAGAAATTTGCGATACATAGCGCAGATCCAAAGCATTGTATACATACATTTCTATAGTATTTTCATGATCACTGCCTGGCCATCTTAAGAAACTTGTGAATAACACATTTTTAGGTTCGTGCATTTACTAGTTGTCTATTCATGTTTTGTTTACGACTCTTGTCAAGGAAATATGGATTTTAGAGCCAATAAAATACATTAAATAATGTAAATTTGTTTTGTTGACGTCTATTGTTACGGTAACAGAATAGACACTTAGTAAATGTGAACCTCCAAATGTTCGGTTCACAAGTTTCTTTAGATGGCGCTGCTCCATGATTGTAATATAGAAATTTATATACAAAAGGGCGACAGCAAAATCTGTCTAGATATTTCAGTATTTTAAATTGAACTAGATATTTCGTTTAGTTCAACTGAACTAGATGGTAGTTCATTTAAACTTTAGTTTAATTTTGAGTTTAAGTTCACGTCCGATTTTCCTCGTTAACCTAATTGTGAAACAGCTATCTTTGCTGATGACACAAGTATCTATTGCTCAGATTCAACTGGTTTTGCTATAGAAACCAAATTGCAATCTGCTGTTAACGTGGTATAAACTTATTTTAATAATTGGAAGATCAAAATAAATGCTTGCAAGACACAGGCAATCTTTTTTACCCGAAAAAGAAAAACCTGTTTCTTTCCAAGTAACACTCTTCAAGTCAACGGTTTAACGACGGAATGGGCTAATAGTGTCAAATATCTTGGAGTTCATTTGGACAAAAAACTAACATATTGTCGTCACGTCCAAGAAACAATTAAGAAAATTAATATAACCATTAAGATACTCTACCCTTTTATTAACAGGAAATCAAGCTAAGCAATGATAACAAACTTCTCATATTCAAAGCCATTTATTCGTAAGCTGCAAATAGCTCAAAATAAGCTTCTCAAAATGATGTTGAATTTACCTTGGCGATTTTCGACCAACGAATTGCACTCAATTACCAGTATTGAATTAGTATCTTTTAGACTATTAAAATTGAAAGAGAGGTACAACAATTCTTGTACCTCATCTGATAACGTCCTAATTTCAAGACTAACTTACTAATTTATTTATTTATTTATTAACTAATTTATTAAATTATTATTTTTTATTTGTTATTTATTATTTATTATTTATTATTTATTATTTATTATTTATTATTTATTATTTATTATTTATTATTTATTATTTATTATTTATTATTTATTATTTATTATTTATTATTTATTATTTATTATTTATTATTTATTATTTATTATTTATTATTTATTATTTATTATTTATTATTTATTATTTATTATTTATTATTTATTATTTATTATTTATTATTTATTATTTATTATTTATTATTTATTATTTATTATTTATTATTTATTATTTATTATTTATTATTTATTATTTATTATTTATTATTTATTATTTATTATTTATTATTTATTATTTATTATTTATTATTTATTATTTATTATTTATTATTTATTATTTATTATTTATTATTTATTATTTATTATTTATTATTTATCATTTATTATTTATTATTTATTGTTTATTATTTATTTATTTATTATTTATTTATTTATTTATTTATTTATTTATTTATTTATTTATTTATTTATTTATTTATTTATTTATTTATTTATTTATTTATTTATTTATTTGGTTAATTATTGATTCATGTAATTGTATAATTATTTATTTATTCATTTATATTTGTTAATTAAATATTTTATTTGTTTCTATATAAATCATTTACCTATTTTTTATAAGACTGATTTCTGTAAACCACATTTAGATATACGCTTAATGTTAGATATATATGCATATCTATATTATTATTTACGAGTAATGTAAAAGAAAGTCTTGAAAGTAGTTATTTTACTTGTCACTTCACCACCCCTCTTCATCCCGTTAGTATTTTTTTTTCTTATTTTTTTGCTATTTAATGAAGGTTTTAATTGTAGCTATTCCTTCAAATTCTTTTGTATACCAAGCATAATTTTTTTTTTTGTTTAAAAACTTGTCAGTAGTAAGGTAGTTTATATAAACCAATCTCTGTAAATTGTGCAATATTATTATAAGAACATTTATTTTGCTACAATAAAATCTAAACAAAAAAATAAAAAAAAAAAAGTTCGTTAGATCTTTAGTTGCTTAGCTCTTTATTTCATTCAAACATAGTTTTAATTGTGGTTGCGTCGAACAAAAGTGCCCTAGACAACAGACAACCAAATACATACAATAATACAAAGATCAATAATGTTTAGGTATGCGAATGATACATATAACCCATACGCATTTAAGTTGCTTAAAGATCTAAATCGTTCTTGAACACACAAGCCTAATAGAGTCTACCGTTTCGTGACCCCGATCATACTAACCCAAAATTGTTCGTATAAGACAAAATGTTCTGAGTACAAAAAAATTTAATCAACCATCAACAATTTCAAACTTTACGAAACGTTAAACAACTACTGAAAATTTAAAAAGCAACCTACATATATCCGTATTCAAACAAATTGCACAAATAAATTAAGGATTCTGATAAATGCTTTCCTACATATGTACATACATAAGTAGGAACGTATATGTATGAACCAACAAACAACGAAAATTCAAATTACTGATACTTGTTGCCTTACCACAAATTAATGTGTTCCAATTAAAGTATCACAAGCACAAAAGTCCCTTTTGTTAAACCAACAACAACATCATAAAGCAAAAGATAAAAAGATAAATTCCACGCCTGGTTGCGCGCTACCAAAAAATAAAATAAATTAAATAAAAAAAAGAAATCCTCCTTCATTTAATATGATATAATTTTGCTAAAGCCGCAGAAAAGAACCATCAAACAGTATCCTTTAAGTTTGAGCACATATACAACGAAAAAGCCAAAAAGCATATGACCATTAAAAAAGGTTTATTTGCTTTCCCCTGAACCTTTTAACGGTTGAAAACAGCCCGACTCCGGCCTAACCGACAACGGCGAATGATGGAAAAATTAACGAACCGTTGAATATGCTTCTTTTGTTCTTTTTTTTTTTTTTTTTTTTTTGAAAATTTAAATCCTTTTTGGAAAGGATGAACAGAGAAAATGGTTGATGTTCTTCTTGCTGCTGACTGTCAGTCGAAAAACGAGCACTTTCACCAAGAAGATCACCACAAATTCGACCAACACATCTAGCCTTATTTCAACATTGCAACAACTATACAAAAGAAATATGTACATGTACGTACCATGAAATAGCCGCATTCCCTGGCAGAGCATAAAATAAAATTTAAGGATTATCCAATTGTCTATCAATTTGCTTGCATCCGGCAGAAACATTGCCAAAATAACAGGCAAGAAAATCAGCACACGAAAGTCTATGAGAAAAGAACTGTAAAGAAAAAATAAAACCAACAAATCAACTTGTGGTTAAACTGTCGGTCTATATATTCTCCTTTCCAGCTTTAAATAAAAAAAAAGAAAAAAAAAATAGACACGAATGTGAAAGTATAGAAGGAAAATTTCTCGTCTAGCCGTTAAGAAGATGATATCCTTTTTTTTTTGCTGAACAAATTGCCATATATTCTCATACCTTTGGTATATATAAGATGACATAAATAACGATTACTTTTGAACTCGATTTGCCCATCCTTTTGGTAGAAATATCGATTCTCTTGTGAAAGGACATTAATTTATATATAAAGGTATAGAAATTGTTAGAGTTCAAGAGGATTTATAAACCAGGCTCGTTTGGCCACAAAACTCTACACACATTATATATTATATTTTGACCTCAACAAAAGGAACAAAAAAAAAAAAAAAGTTGGTTAGAGCCAGAGGCAAGTAAAGAATGTCTAAATCAAGAAAACAATCCTTTTTGATTTAGGTTTTCTTTTTCAAAACGGATAAATTTTGTTGCTTCTTAATAAAATTTTGTTTGGGGTACATATTCTGTATACTTTCAGGGGAAGGATTAACCTTAATCGAAAAACAAATACTATCAAAAATATTATCAGGTGAAATTGAGATACTTAAGGTCTATTCTTTGTATCTTTTTGATAAATGTTATTTGACTTAACGATTTTAGGTTGGTTTTGATTTTGATTCTGTCCTTCATTTTAGTTGTTAAAACAACCATGAATGATTTAAATTTATTTCTTTGTTCCTTATAAATGGGGTATTTTTGTGTTTGTATTGACTTTGTATTTTTTTGGAAACTATATTTGGTTAAAAAGCTCTAGCGATATATCCATCGGAACGGAACGGAACGAAATCTGTTGAAAATGGCAAGGCCACCCATAAGCAAATTTCCACAATACGTTTCAAAATAAATTGCATTCGGTAAAATATACATCGAAGCGAAAACCCTCCGATTCATATGAAATCGAAGAATTTTTCGTTTCGAAGGATACATCGCTGTGACTCATCAAGAGAACTTCCAAACAAAACTAAAAAACTAAATTAAAAAACAAACAAACAAATTAATTAATTTTTTTTTATTTTATTTTTAGCAACTTATTTTGATGCTTGTATCTAATAACCATATTTTTCTGCAAACTGTTAGCACACCATCTGTATATCATGTTCAAAACTAAAAATGAGTTTCAAAGTGACCATAGCCGTTTTATTGTCCAGCTGAGTAAACACTTCAAGCCGAAACACGCCAATAAAGCACCTCAAAGTCTCAAACTATACAATAATAACGTAAATGCAACTTTGATGTTGTTTGCCAGTTAAATATTAGACATCTGACTCTGACCAGAAATAAGGTTCCCACGACCAAGTTTGATATTTTTTCCATCCAACAACGTGTAAGTCATGCAAATCATATCAGTGATTGCCAAAATATAGAAGTATTAAGATTTGTCTTTTGAAACTCCTTAAAATGCTTACTTTCCGGTTAAAAATTGAAGTACCTAATAAAAATAATAAAACTAATTTTATATATCCGGTTCGGATTTTGTATAATTTAATTTTAAAAATCTCAGCTTGCTATCTTACTTACCTAGTTTATATGCAGGGTCCAAAGATCTAGTTTGATTTGAAACGAAATTCCAACCCAGGTATTTCAGCCAACTAGTTGAATGCTTGAGGAGTTGAGTTGAGTGCGAAAAATTTGAAATGACAGAAGATTACCTGCGTTGCTTTGTAGACATTAAGACCAAAAGATTGAATTTTCGAGAAAAAAATTGTGTATTGCTTTTACAAGTTATGCGCATATTTTTCAACAACAAATATTCATTCGTTAATATGCAATTGATCACATGCAGAAATAATTTTGTATTCACCATTTCAACCCAGGTATTTCATTTAAATTTCGACTCAACACCACTGCTCGAGAGTTGTTTTAGTAATTTTCCATTTTCTCAAAAACCAGAAAACATAAAATCATTTGGTTTTCAGTTTATGATTTCAAATTAATATGAGCAACTAATTTTATAAAAAAAAAGTAATATTTTATTTTACAGTTTTGAAAAATCACACTTCAAAGTTTTTTTTTCATTTTTTTTGTTTCAATTTTTGAGTTTAAAGTCCGTTTTTTTCAAAGACTATGCATAGGTTTTACTTGATTTAAAAAACATCTAATAGAAAAAAGTATTGGCTTTAAAAACAGATATAAAACTTAGTTGTAAGTATTACCGTTATTTTTAATATTTGTTTTAAATTCTTAGCACTGTTTTTATAAAATTGCCCCTCCCGCCCAAACGGAGGGAGATAGACCCCCCCACCCATAGTAAAAAAAGCTTGTATTGATCTGTTCTACAAAAAACAGTTATCAATTCTTGGCGCCAAAGTTATCGTACTCGTGCCATGTAAATGGTTACAGTGAAATAGAGACAGATTAAGGGCCACTTGCACGAAAACAAAGGATTAATTTTTAAAATAGCAGTAAGATATCAAGGATCAAATAGATAATTGTTTATTTTTTGTTTTTACGTTGCACCATTGTACATAAATTTCTCTAGTACAACCATGGAGCAGCGCCATCTAAAGAAAGTTGTTAACTGCACATTTGGAGGTTCTTACACTTACTAAGTGTCTATTCTGTTACCCTAACAATAGTCGTCTACGAAACAAATTAATAATATATAATGTATTTTATTGGCTCTAAAATCCATATTTCCTTGACAAGAGTCGTAAACAAAACAAAAATAATATATGTTTACGACTGTTGTCAGGGTTACAGAATATACAACTATTAAATGCACGAACCTAAAAATGTGTTTATCACACGTTTCTCAAGATGGCCAGGCGGTGATTATTCAGCATGAAAATACTATAGAAATGTATATACAATGGTTGCACAAATGAAAACACATCTAACCAAAGATAAAAAAAAATAAAAACAGGAACGAAACAGAAAACCTCCTCAAACAAAAACAACATATGCTACACACACTAATGCGAACCTTACGATAGCAACTTCTTGTCAAATTCTCTTTGACGGATGTAAAAAGTTATCCAGAGAAAAATTAGTGGATAAATATTTAAGATTTTGCAACGAGTTTATACAGTGTGATTGGTTTGAGGTGAACCAAAATGCTTGAGCGTGTAGGTGGGGTTAAGACAAGAAAAAAATCGTATGGGAGGGTGGGTCTATTTTCCCCCGATTAGGCGGGAGGGGCAATTTTCTAAAAAACATTTTGTCCTCTGCACAATTCATTCCTATTAATTTCTAAATGTATGGCAACACCGTACTTGACATAAGAGACAGAAACAGAAACATTGAAAAATAAAATGCTTGAAATCAAATCTCTGGCGATAAGAATTGAAATTAAATTTCATTAAATCAAGATAATTGAACCCGATAGAACACAATATATTGTTGTGTTGTTGTGATTATTGGTGAACTGATGATCCATATGGTTCATCTCTGATAATAAAAAAATGAAAAGGATAAATAAGAAACAAGCACCGTGAAGTTATGTAGATTAGATAGAAATTCAAGATTTCGTGTGGCATCTTAGTTTTTGGAATAAAATAGAAAATTAAATAAATACCCATTTCTTTCTCCCAACGAAACGCTTCAATTATATGGTACTAGCTGACCCGGCGAACTTTAGTCCGCCCAAATTCGACAATGTAATAATAATAATAACTCCTAGCATATTCTGCACAATGTACATAGCACATTCCGATCTATAACTCTTATTATTTAGTAGCTGTTACCCGGCGCGTTGCTGCCGCAGAAAAATTAAGAGAGAAAGCATTAGTTTTGAAAGAGTTCTTATAATCCTATTGGGCCAAATTATTTCCGAAAGTTATATATAAAGATATTATTAAATTATTTAAATAATAAGGTATTATTTGAGTCAAAGTCATAAAACTCATATAAGTGTTTTCGTAAAATAGACCCCAGCGCCATCTATTTGGTAATTGAAATAACCAAGTTATTCATTGAAACATCAGCTATCCACCAGTGAAAGTCCCGTCAAAATCGGTCCATCCCTTTCCCGTCGTAGCATCGATCGTCCGTAAATAAGATTTTTCGAAAAAGCGACCACAGCACCACCTATGGAGTCGTTAAAATAGCATAAGTTATGCGCTACAAAATCATCCACCGGCCAGTGAAAGTTTAGTAAAAATCGGTCCAGTAGTTTCTGCTAGGTTCATATACACGCATGTGTGAAAAACGACCCGAGCGCCACCTAGGGAGTAATTAAATTAATCTAAGTCACTCCGTACAACATCAGCTATCTGTAAGTGGCAAGTCCCGTCAAAATCTGTCAAGCATAGTTTCTGACCGGGTATAAAAACAATTTTTCTAAAAAAAAGATATCCTAAGTTCCGCGCTACAGCATTATCTCTGCCAGTGTAAGTCCCGTCAAAATCGGTCCAGCCGTTCTCGAGATTAGCCAGGACAAACAGACAGAGAGACAGACAGTCACAAATTTTTAAAATATGCGTGTAGTAAAATACCGTTATTTTGACATTACGCCTAAACGTATGTACATATAAAGATGTAGCTGTAGGTTTCCCGACACGTAAGAAAAAAGAAAAAAATACAATAATGCTTCAAATTCTTTTCTGAAATAATCAACAACATTTTAATTACAAAATGTGATTACTGATTAAACAAACAAGAATCCCCCTTTGTCCTTTTGCTTATAGTTCAGCTCCTGGCAAAAAAAAAAAAAAAACAAATCAAAATCCCATTACAAATTTATGACCTGTGAATTCATGACCCAGTGTAATAAAACCAATTTACTAAATGGCGATGGAGAGATTGAGTGCTTTTATGTGTTGTTATTGTTCCTGGTGTATTTGCACCATATAATCATATCACCGAAATCCTATATACTGTTCACCTATCCAGATTCCAGACGGCGGGAATGCAATAAAACTGAAAGCTCAATAAAATATGACTATTAGTACGTCCGTTTCTGCCATGACATTGACAAATAACACAAAATGCAAAACTATTTTGATTTTGAAATTTTTAAGTAGTCTCGTCACGTATTCGATTTGGTTTTCCGTGAGTTTGTTTAGTAATTGACCAATCTCCATCAGCTCTATGTTATCCGTATCCGTATCTTAAAATGAATCCATCTCTCTATACAGCATTTTTGCATGTAAAACATGTATAAAACTAAAAGTCTGAATATTAAAATACATAAAAACACAGCTTGGTCTGGTGTTATACTCGTAGAGAAAAGTTGGAGGAACATAAGGAATTGCTATTTTAATAATTCACTTCCTTAACGTAATCCGAGTGGAAATTGGATCTTGGGATGGCTGCACTTGACCAAATTAGTTAGCGTTTGTGTATGTAAATTTAATTCATTTTGTTTCGATGTTAATTATAACTTTTCAAAATTAAAATCAAAATAAATAAGAGTATAACTGATAGAGTTATGCGGAAAATGTTTGACAGATCAACACAAAAAATTCAAAAAAAAAAATCTTTTTTTTAAGGGTTTTTTGTTTTAGAGTTGCTCTGGCAACCCTTTTCTGGCATGTTAATGTTATTGTTATTTTAAACGCTTCATACTAAATTTTAGTGAACAAAATCGTGCCAAAATTAGTTTACATATAGTTGTCTGCACTTCGGAGGGCTGTATATAATAATTGTCATTCACCGAAGCAATAACTGTACAAAAATGCAGACGGTCCGATGAATGGAACGTTAGCATTGTTTGCCCGATCCTGAAGAAAGGCGATCCTCTGGACTGCACCAACTACAGAGGCATTAGTCTCCTTAACATCGCATACAAGATCTTTTCTGCCGTACTATGTGAACGCTTGAAACCATTCGTCAACAACCTGATAAGTTCATATCAATGCGGCCTTAGGCCAGGAAAGTCTACCACCAACCAAATATTCGCACTGCGGCAGATCTTGGAGAAAACCCAGGAATTTCAAATCGATACTGGCATCCCTACCAAACTAGTCCGTTTGTGCAGGATGACGATGGAGAACTCACGCTGCTCCATTAAAGTCAGTAAAGACCTCACCGATAACTTTGATGTCAAGAATGGATTTAGAAAGAATAGTGCAAAATTCTCACGTCAACACCAGATGCACAATCTTCCGAAAATCCGTCCAATTACTCGCGTACGCCGTAACCGACGTTTAGCACAAAAAGTCACCATAGACAGCTATAACTTTGAAGTCGTAAAAGACTTGGACTGTGGTATCTAGGCTCCGCTATCAACTCAGTCAATAACACTTGTGCTGAGATTCAACGAAGAATTACTCTTCCCAATCGCTGTTTCTTTGGGCTAAGAAGGCAACAGAAGAGCAAAGCCCTCTCTCGAGCAACTAAGGTGTCCCTTTATAAGACACTTATCATCTCTGTCCTTATTTATGGTGCAGAAGCATGGACATTACTAAAGGTAGATGAAACGCTTTAGGCTGCTTTGAAAGAAATATTCTCTGTGTGATTTATGGTCTTATCTGCATAAATGGAGAATGGAGAAGAAGATATAACAACGAACTGTACGGGCTGTACAGCGACACTGACCTTATCACAAAAGTGAAAAGCCAAAGACTAAGGTGGCTCGGTCACATAGAGCGAATGGACACCAATGCTCCGGCCCGGATAGCCTTTGAATCCAACCCCGTGAGACGGCGCAGTATAGGAGGACAGCGTAGCAGGTTGCACACTCAAGTGGAAGAGGACTTCAACCAACTTGGCGTGCGAAACTGGAAGCAGCTAGCTAGAAACCGTGACCGCCTGGAAGAAGCTTGTTGGTTGAGGCCCTGGACAACCTCGGACTGTAGCGCCACCTTAAGTAAGTAAGTAAGTAAGTGACAACTTTTTTTAATGCATGTTAACATCATTTGAGCCATAAAAACAGATTTTCTTAAATAAATTATGTTGCAGACAAGAGATTTTATGCAACTATTCAGCCAACTTTTAGAACAATAATGGTTTATACGAGTTTGCAGTTTATTATCTCAAACCCTAAAATGACTGAACTATTAAGGATGTAAAAATGCCTGTGTGGTTTGGGTGGCTGCAAGTACCATGGCTCTTCATGCTTTTTGTGGAGGGTCTTATAGCTATTTTGGGAAGGAATCAATATCCGTGGGCCTTATTTCACTCTACCGTAAAAATGAATTTTTTTCTAGTATTCAGATTCATTATGATATAAGAAGAGACATTGTGAGATGAAATGATTCACTGTGTACCCTGATTCACTATTGACACTTGTCCACCGTTTCGCTGAAATTACTAAATAAATTTATTGGAAGGCGGACATAACCCCGAAATCCGAAATCCCGAAAACCCAAAAACCCGAAATTCCGAAAATCCAAAAATGTTGAAAACACAAAATTTCGAAATACTAAACCCGAAAAGCCAAAGTCCCAAAATTAAGATCGACATTTTTTTTCAAAATTTTCATTTTTTTAACAATTTTACTAAACTCTCGTTAAAGTCATAACCATATAACGAGAGTGCATAAAAATTTTCTTCTAACTTGTTTATAAATTATATTTAACATAAGTTAATATTTTAAGAAACACCTTTCAAGAAATTGACGCTGAACATTCTTTCGTTCAGACACTTTTTTTTTTTTTTTGGCTTTTGCTTATTTTAACATGTAACGTTTTTTCACACGTTTTCGTTTTCTTTCGAAAGCAAAGAAAGTCCAAAAGATCTAAAAAGTTTCACCGAAATCCCTAAAAATTATATAAAATGAAAAATTTGCGCAAAGCCCGAAAAAGTTTTGGGTTTTCCGGATTTCCGTTATCGGGACTTTGACCCTAACCCATTTTTTTTTACTTTAAAGGTATTAAAAGGGAAATTACGCATTCGTACAAAAAAATATGATAACAATTAAACATGACATTACGAAAAAATAAGGTTCGGAAATACTATCTGTCACAGTCTTTCTGTCTGTCAGGCTGGTTGTAGGTACTTATACAGATTAAACGACTGAACCGATTAGCTTCAAATTCGGTATAGACTATTCAGGAAAAATAGAAAATTTTTATTCTAACTTTAAAAACGACGGTACCTGCCATAAAAGTAAACGAAAATCCAATTTTTCTGGGAAAATTGATAAAACTACATAAGTATAATTTGTTGGTACCGATAAAATCTTTCATCAGAAAAAATTTTATACCAAATGAATTATATTCAAATTATCCTGCTTTACCTGATAAATATTTCAAGAAAAATAAGAATCTAATTACTGAAAAAAATTGGAAATTAAAAAAACTTTTTTTTTTTTTTTAAACTGTTCAAATTAATTTCCCAGTCTATAGCAAGAAGTTATAACTTGCCACGAGAGCAACTTTGTGCGCTTGTGCTCTTTTTTCACACCTTAGACCTTATGTGAATCACAGAATGATTTCTGCATATGGAAATAAATTTAGGTAAGATACATACATATATTCCCTATATGGTCTCTGAAACGGCTGAGCCAATTTTGATGAAATAATTTTTTTTGTAATAAGTTTCGTTAACCTGTAGGAATTTTTAAAAATAATCAAATAAATTTGAATCTTTCAATTCAATAGTTTAACTAAAGTACCTTGCACATGAACTGCGACCAGCGAATGCGAATAAACAGCTTAAGGCAATTCCAGGAACAAATATCGATTTATTTTATTTTTCACTTATCGATAAAGTTAATAAACGATCCAATATATATAAATATTATAACACAAAACACCACTTAAATTAGTTTAAATAAGACAATTGTTCATTTTAATATTTTCTCCGCGACCAACAACATCATTCAGCGAACTGTCGAACGAGAATTCACAATCCACAACATCAGGACGCGTTCCACATATCGGCGAATGAAAAATTCGCACGAGTATAACCTCAAATTGATCTGTTTGCGTATATACGATTCGCGGCTGCCGGCGACCTCTCATGTGAATAAAATGTCAAAATCAGCTACGCAATTCCCTGGTCGCGTCTCATGTGCAAGGCACTTAACAATCCAGTCACGTAAGATCTCGTAAGATCTAAAAAAACAGTTTTTCTTATTATACAGGGCGATTGGTTTAAGGTGCACAAAAAATCTCTTATTAATTTTTAGTCAAGAACAGAAAACCGGATGCCAAAATGTATCTTAGTTTTTGAGAAATTAAAAAAATACTAAAAACACTTTTTTAATGAAAAGTGAATTCTGGTTAATCCAGTTTATTGTTTTTAACCAGATTAACCAGATTTCACCTTTTTTTAAAAAAGTGCTTTTAGTATTTTCTTAATTTCTCAAAAACTAAGATACATTTTGGCATCCGGTTTTCTGTTTTTGACTTAAAGTTAATAAGAGCATTGAATTTTGAAAATAAAAATAATATTTAATTACGTAAAATTTTGAAAAAAATTAGTTTACAAATTTTTTTTAAATTTTTTTTTTTTCAAAATTTTGAGTTTGAAAATTAATATTTTTAAAACTGTTTACTTAAACAACTTAATTTAATAATAAAATAAAAGAGTAGTTTTCTGGCTTTCCAAAAAGATATAACTAGGCTTTGCATCATTTACCGTTGTTTTTTTTCTGATTTAAGTCAATTTTTTGGAAAATTGCCCCTCCCGCCTATACGGGGGAAATAGACCCCCCCTCCCATAAGACTTTTTTCTTGCCTAAGCCCCATCTACACGCTCAAGCTTTTTGGTGCACCTTAAACCTGTATAGAAAAAGTGGAATTTCTTAATTTTTATTTTTTTGAAACGAAATCCTGAAACGCTGTTATTTTAAGAGCACTGCACAAAGTTTTATCATTGAAATTCCTGGTATATCTTAAAATACATTTCCGTCTAAATAGTTCTTACAATTTTTATTTAAAATGAGTTGATTTGAAAACGGAGTCAACGATGGCTCTTAGTATACCAAGAATTTATAAATAGAGTGCTTGGGGTTGCAGAAATGCTAATTGAGGTCCTTCCTCATGTTAATAGCATGCTCACCTCAAAATGCAAATGTTTATTCATAAACCTCATAATTTGTTTGTACACCAACATCACAGTTTCAAATTGCATTTAGATGAAAGAATAATTTGAATAAACGTTCTTCAAACTTTCCAACAAATCATTATTATTTATATACTCACTATACCAAGTAGTTTGCATACAAAATGTAATGGGGTAAGTAAACTCTACATAAACATTTATACACATCTTTACATATTTAAAAAAAAAAAATCTCAGCTAGGATTTATATTGTAAACATTTTTCTGAAGTGCTAACGTGTAAGACGTGTTATATAGGCTTTACTTTGAAATAGGTTGACATCTTAGCAACATATACCCCCTTAAGTTGCTTTGAGCTTATATTATGCGCTACCTATATACTTGAAAAAAAAAAAAAAAAAAAACTTATGAGATAATTGCAGGCTTTAACGATATACACGCGGCTACTAGACGAAAGACTCCCTCTAGAATATATTTATGCTACAACGAGATGAGACGACCTACAAAGCTTGTACCTGAAGTGAGCACCCTTCGTGTTTTGATGTTTTTTGATAAAATGTCACTCCGATACATTAGCATAATACATTTTCTGTCTCTTCGGCCGTAAAGCAGCATACCTAGTCTCTCATCCAAGATGTCATAGGTAAGGTATAACTCTTCTCATTCTAGTTTTGTGACATGATTTGCTTTAAGTTTGACTGCCTCCACTTATACCTTTGTGCCTATCTGCATATAAATATATGTAAACAAGAATCTTCCTTTTTGAGGTTTTGAATTGTGCGAAGAATATGAGAGAAAATATTCCTTAACACAATTTTGCAACAAATAAAAGATACGTGCGGGCGGAAGTGACTCCTACAAAATTCCCATGGCACAACTCCCATTTCACATTGGCACACCATCACCGTAATATATATGAGCTGGGATATTCTGAAGCTTCAAGGCAGTTCCGTTTATTCTGAAATTTTGTGTTGTTCCATAAGATTTTTTTTCTGAAGAATCTGAAATGTGGAGGACTATTATGTACGACCGACGACCGACGACGATGATGTTTTGAAAGCTTCCATCACATCACAATATGCGATGCATGCTCACGATGACGATGATGAGCGACGGACGGAAAACTCTCGACGCTTAAGTGCTGAAAATTCATCCAACATGTTATGAATTTCAATTTTACCAAAAGACACATTGGTGTTTTTGTTGAAGTGTGACCAGCTTACTTAAAAAAAATCAAGATTACAATTATTTACAACAATTTTGATGACGGCAAAAAACAGAAGTGTGCATCGAGGAAGGAATATATGGTGGAAGGAATATATGGGTCCATTCACACCTTTTATTGGAGAGAACTTGTTACTGAAGCCAGGACAATATGATAGACCACACGTTGCTAGATACGTTACTGACTATACTTGACTCAGATGTTAAATTGCCTCCAATATGAACCCATTACATATCCGCTTAGCCACAAGATGCGAAATCCTTTTCCTCCTTTTGATTTTTCTTGATTACTTCGTTAATATTCCCATATAAAGATTATAAAATACCTCGGAGTGAGTATGGTTTAAATTTAATCATCACGAAAGCAACCTTAATTTTTACGCCTCTAATAAAAGTAAAGTTCAAACTTAAAAAAAAATTTTGCTTTCCATATGGTACATGATAAGACATGTTGGAAGCAGCATACGTTATCCAAATCCACTTATCTACAAACTTAAATGTTGAGACATATTCCATCCCAACTCTCTTGGAAACCACAAAGAAGATCGATGACACCAAATATTTAACCTCTAGAGCTAATGAAGCTTATCTACTTACTTAAGATGGCACTACAGTCCGGGGTAAACCAGGTCCTTAACCATAAGGCTGACTCGGTTTAACGGCGTATACAAGGGGGGATATATATAATGTAAAGTTTTAAACAAAGTTATTAGAAACATTTGTTAACTTCATTGAACATTTTCAGATTGATTCCAAATCATCTAGGTACCTAACTATTCACAACCTCACATTTAAAAGTGAAATAACTAATATGATGAGAGGAATTCATAGTAAAGTGTTCATCAAAAACTTAAGAAGAGATAAGGTATTTTCTGTATCATTCGATAAAAAAAAACAGAAGTTATATTTATCGACGAGTGCACTATTACTCATCGATAAGTAACTCAGCAACTTTGTGTACAATATATTTTGCGTGAAAATAAATTAACAAATTTTTAACAAAAAGTAATAATTGTTCCCACTGAGCCTAAAAAGCGCAATTTCAAGAATGCAATCAAGTATAGCTTTCAAGTTTCTCATATAAGAATAGTCCATCTAGAATTCTGCGGGAAAAACATTTTTACTCAAATTTGCTAAAATCTATTTAAAATTGCACTTGAATGACAAAAACGAAAATAAAAACAGACATTTATAATCTTGTCTCTATACTTCAACTCAATTGTTCAACGCGTTGACTAAAAATGACGTCTAATATTGACAAAATTGTCTGTGGCAACATGCATTGGCATTCATCTAAATCAAAATTTTTTATTGGTTTCATAATTTTTTTTTTAAGGCGGTTATTTAATCATCACTTAGCCAGCCTTCATCCTTCGTTCCAATGTCACCCAAAATCCCTAAAATCTCCTTTGACAGTTGTTTGTTTTGAAAATGTTCAAATTTCTTATTTCAAATTTCCTAGCTTAAAGCTTGTGTCAGAAAGAATTTTTCATTAGGCGAGTTTATATTTCGATAAGCTTAGGTGCTTAGGTCTCAAAACATGCATACTTTTTTTTCAAAATATATTTATAAAATATTGTTAACAAAAAATCACAGAAATATTTTTAACCACAATTTTCGAGAAAAATTGTTTAAATCAAACAGATCAATTTTGTTAACCAAAACGTCAAATGCATTTGCAATAACATTATTTGACGTTTATCAAAAGAATTTCCGTAAGTAGGACGAATGCATTTTTGACGATCGCAACTACTGCTTCATAAAATGACGATCATTTGACGATCAAAATCACTTTGATTTGACGGTTTCGAAAACGACCTGTATTGGAAGTGTTATACAACTGTTATTGTGACATGTTTCCGGGAATTATGTGTATCTTAAGAACATTTCCGATGAGTGCTGCCAAGGCATAAGGATCGTATTCAACCTTGCGCTGCCGTTTAAAAACATGGTTGCCGACCAAATGTGTTATTGGGCTTTTTGCTATATAAATAAAAAAAGAAAAATGGTTTTTGTGATATGTAAGATATAATATTGCTGTTTGATGTAGCTTGTTTTTCAAAACAAATAAAAAAATCTATGATTCTGAAAAATTTATTTACGAGTCAAATTTTGGTTTCAAAATTCGGCTATTCAAAATTCTGCCCAAAAAAAAAATGCTTTTCAAAACTCTGGCTTTTAAAAAGAATCTATTTTAATCTTAAAGCTTGAAGCCGAGTGTGCAGCTGAAGTGAAACGAAAAATCCCATACAAAAATGACACAATGAAATGATAAACGAAATTTTTGTTTTGTTTATGCAGCTCGACGATATAATGGTAAAACGGTATAAAAAACCGGTTACTAGTGAATGTGATTGTGAAAAGTGGCTCATAAAGGAACACTATAGAATCATTAGTTGCTCAATTTGGACCACACTGATATCAGTCTGTTGACGAAAATGGCTTCAGTTATTCACAGAGTACGGCAGAAAAGATCTATGCAAGCGGTTTTAAGAAGACTGATGCCCCTGCAGTACGTGCAGTCCAAAGAACCGCCTTTCTTTAAGATCGGGTAAACAATACATACACAGATAGCGGGGCTGATTAGGAACGATACCCTCCAAATAATGATTTTGAGGTCGTCGCAGGACAGAGCATCCCTTGCCTATAATTTCTTTGTTATTGTCAAAAATCTCAATGACGATGTTTTCGACCTCAATGTAGCTTATTATTCATCCTGCATAGGGAAACGAGTTTTTTTTTTTTGCTATGTTAAGGTTGGTGTAAACATGACTCTTAGCCGTTGTTTTGTTCTATGGTAGTCTTTCCCAAAATATAAACATCACTGAGAAGAACCGATCAAATTGTCGCTAAAAGTGGTTTAAGAGCTATTTACGATCTTGTAAATGATACTAAGTGACTTTATAGGGGAAATATAACTGGTGCAAACAAAATTGTTTCTTCTATGAGATCGAATTGTTGAAATTCTACTGAAACGACGCTTCAATGGATCTATTTCAGCTTTTTAATTGATGTTCACATTTCGTCAAAATATTTCTGAGAGGTTGTAAATGTAAACTTTAGATTGTAGATTGGAATTTTTTTTTATCCAACGGAAGCATTTCGATCGTCACCACTGTTTTTTTTTTCCTTTTGTTTTCATTTATGGATTTCATTCCTATTAAAACGTTTTTCTTTTATTTCATTATCGAATTTCTGGTGGACTTTTTTATAGACACAAACGCAGATTTATCGTAAATCAGAAAAAAAAAATCAAAATGGTCACACCAATTTGCATATAGTGCCTTTGGATGAAAAGAACGTTCGTTATTCTTCAAAGATGCAGCTTAATGTTTACCCTCATCATCATCAGCTGTAGAAGGAATGGCATTGGAATTGTTCCGCCATTATCATCCCCATCATACTTTCTGATCGGCTGTGAGTCAACAATGGAATCGTAGTTCTCCCCTAAAGCAAAAACCGCCGTTGTGCATTCCATTCCGGTATTTAGTTCATTGAGTATGGTTATGAACCGACAAACATTTTTGGCTCTAGGACTTCGTGGTACTTGTGATGCCTAGTCACTTATCTCTCCAAGGCTTTGAAATGCTACTCTCATATGGCTGCGCTGATATGCTATTGTAGGTGCTACAGACGATGACGACGTTGACGACTATGACGAAGTTTAAAACTATATGATACCATAACATGCGTAAAAAACCTCTCGCCACCCTTCGTTTCTGCTCTTCAATCATTTTTGTGCACAAACATTTATAACTGTCTCTCCTTCGCCATTTGCTTATGACGCTATACGTGTGGAACCGCTTTAGAAACTGCTGTTTGAATAATTTTATGTATTTGTATAAAAGTGCATGCGGCACAAGGACAAATGATTCTCGCGTTCATCATCATCTGGTACCGCATTCGTGCATTCGCAACTCGTCAGTCACAGCCAGCCAGCCATTCTACATCCCCCACAACATATAGTTTCGAACGTTCGGGTTGCGTCAACGTCAAAAACGTTCATGTTGACGGTAAGAATGGAAAGGATTCTCTGGGTTTGGCTATGCGGATTCTGACAAGTTTGAGGGAGAAACTGCAAATCTGTGTCATAGAGCAAGTATGTAGATTTTATTGATTTACCTTTCCCTCAAGTTGTGGCATACTTGGGCTGGATGATGTTTTGGGGGAACTTTCTACTCGTGTTCTTAGCTTGGAACGTCAAACGACCATATATTTTTAAACAATTTAACAAGGATCTCTCTGCATAAAATGTGTGCATACAAAAATACACTAAACAAATTTTTCATGAAACAAAATAAATTTAAGATTTTTTTTTATCAAAAACTAATATTTTCAGGCATTGAAAATTTTTCCCAGTTGATGGGTTAAAGAATTGAAGTTAATATATATGTTTCAAGGACATGAAATTTAAAATGCTTATAAATGAAAATGTCAGTTACAGAAATGATTGATTATACTTATTGTCATTGATAACGATTTGTGAAACGAAATTGATTCAATATAATGTTAAATCGTTAAACGGAAGTAAAATTATAAGGTGACGGACTTTTAGAGAAATTTTGATTGATTTATTATTATGTCCTTATTATTGGCAGAAAGAAAATTGAAATTATGCCAGAGGATTTGAGAGACTGATTGCCAATATATTTTTAAACTTGTCAAAATGTTCATTTTTTTTCAATGATGAATGGGTGAATCTATAGAAAATGTTTAATAAAATGCTCATAATTTCGGCAAAACTTGTTAAAATCACCTTCTGAAAATTTCTCAGACCTCTGGATAGAATTTTAGCCCCCCCCCCCCCATCCCCAGGGGGGACTTTTTACACTTTTTAACCACAAAAACGTTTGATTTGAAAGAACAAAAAAGGAAAATATATTTTGGTTTTACTCACCAGTGGGCTGATAAATAAAAGGGACAATCCATGACCTCTTGCACAAATACGCAAGATGTAAACCCAATTTTGTTTAAAACGAGACTCGGTACTTGATATTGCCTGAGATGAGACTTACATAGATCTATGTACATATATAGAAGTTCTTTTTAGTGTTGGAACTGAAGTAGAAGAACGTCAATGATTTTTTGATGTATAAAATGTGAGGCTGACATGCCATGGGACTGAGGATTAGACCCTTTGAAGATTTTTTTAAGCAAGAAAAAAAAAACTGCGATCTGCACAATTTTGATTTGGCATATATGAACTGGTTTGTTCTCTATTTCCGGTGCCATCAAAAATTCCACCCACATACATATACAGAAAGCAAATCAAGTCTTGGATTCGCGTGAAAAAAAAGTTTTGATTGTAACAATTAAACATGACATAACGATGATTGTCATTTTCTGTCTGTCAGTCTGTCTGCCTGTCTTGGCACCTGCAGTAGGGTAAAGTGAAAATGTATGGAATTGTTTCATTTCGTTGTTTTGCAATACCATAATGGCTATGAAAAGTTTTCCATTGATGAGTTAATAAAGTGTGTATGTGTGTTTTTTAACTAAAATGTTTTGCGGTGCCACAGCATGAAAAAATTTTGAAAAAAAAATTGTCATTTTGTTCATATTTGACAGCAGCCTCATTTAGATAAAAAAAATAGGATACAAAATAAAATTGAGTGGTGTCCCAAGACTTTTAAATCAAAATTTTGTTCAATATATACATTATGTATATATACTATTTAGTATATTATTACAGGGTGATTCACATAAGATATAACAAAAGGATGTAGGTTGATTTGAGACAAGAAAAAAATCGAATGGGAGGGGGTCTGATTCCACCATGTTTATAAGTGGGAAGGGCAATTTTCTAAAAAAAAAATTAACGGCTCTAATGATTTTGATAAAACTAGACATGGGTGATTTGCCACAAAAGGCCTTTTAGACTGTTGAAACCATTATTCCTAAAAAAAACAGTTTAAACGGTACCTACTAGATAACGGTTTCTTAAAATTTTTACTTTATCGTTAAGTCATTGCAGATCTTAACTAAATTTTATTTCTTAACAGGAGTAGGTAGCCAAATTATGATGACGTACTTAATTTTATCAAAACTTTAAAAAAAAAAGTTATATTAACTAAACAAACTTTATTTTTTAAAATTTAATACATATTTTGATTTTTTTTTAATTTAATTTTCGAATGAAGATTATTGATTTGTTAAAATTGACGTGCTCAAAAATTTTTATACAAATATTTTAAAAAAGTTTTTTAAAAAAATAATTTTTTTAAAAACTGGTCCTTCGAATATGGTAAAAAATTTTTATTTAAATGTATTTTAATATATTAAAAATACTGGCATACCACGATTTTCTCGGAAATCTCTGGTTTTTTATAAATTGATTTTCAATCATTATTTTTCTTATTTTTTTTTTTTTATTTTTTCTTATTTAATTACATATTTGAAAAAATATTTAAGAAATAATTTCATATAAAATAATTTCGCGGAAAGTTCTTTTCAGTTTTTATGTGACTTAATAAAACTTTAATACCAAAATTTTGTAAAAGTGCCTAGTTTTAATTTTAATTATTTTTTTTTTGTATAAATTCAATATTTGGAAAACGGCTCGACTGAAATGTTTTTTTGAGTATAAAATGCAAACTATTTTGCACTTAAAATTGGCGTTCCTTCTTTAAAGTCGTAAAATAGTAGTTTTATCACTTTGCAAAACATTTCATATCATTTTTTTTCGTATTTCGTTTATTTTGAAACAAAAAAATTATTAAATTTAATTTTATTTAATTTTATTTTATTTTTGTGGCAACTTGCTGTAAGTGCAAGTTCGGGTGACTCAGACGTGCACTTTATTTTTTTAATATGGAAATCTCCCAAAAAAATTAGATAGATTTGTGTTTTAGCAATGGAAATTAAATTTTCTTAAAAAAATCCAATTTGATTCTAAATTTAAATTTTTCATAGTCTTGCCGTAAAGGCTTATTTTTCAAAACTATCTTCAATGTAATGTTAACTTTTATTTTTTTATAAAATGTGGCTAAGTGGGCTATAAACTTTATATAATAAAACACAACTAATATTTGTTTGTGTTCTCCGGAGTTTTAATTTTATTGTATTTACATTTTCTCGCGGTGTATCAAAAAATATTTTGCAAAAGGATGACGATATAATTTGGACTGTAGCATTATTATGAAGTTGTGACTGTATACAGCTATAAATTATATGAGTGTTGAAGATGATATCTCGCTTCGAGGATATGAATGTTGTCATTATATTTACATAAAATATATTCATACTTCAGTTACTACTGGCAATGGTCTGGTCGGGTAAAGAGAAGATACATACCAAAAAATTTGTCATTTATCTGGACTTTTATAGGTAAAGAAACAAACACAGGGTGGAAACAAAATGCATTCAATCTCGGTATCCCAGAACAAGATGCAAAACGTTCTACTCGTCCTTATTTTTATTTCAAGAAGTGTATAAAATAGATGGAATAAGCAAACTCGTTATCGTCTCAGGTGTGTGGGAGTTTTATCCTATCATCCCCACCCACATCTATCCCCACCTCAACTATTCACATAAGAATTTATAAGAGATAAAGAATTCTTATTGTAAAGAGAGGGAGATAAAGATAGATTGTGTATGCATATTTTCTGCAGACATTATGCATACTCAAATGCTTCTAAGATTTCATTGTGTTATGTTATGGGGAATAATAATGTGTATAAAGAAAGGTGAATTCTGGAGAAAAAATAAAATATATATATATTTAAAATATAACCAGCACCATGTGATGGAAAGATGTGCATACTAATAAGTAAAATCCTTCGTTGACAGTGTGTTGTTGTTGCGATGTTGGTTGGCTCGACTTGTTGTCGAACGTTTGATATTTCAGCTGCATTCATCGATGCAGTATTCTTTTATTCGTTCACCTATAAAGCAGCTTCAAAATCATGGATCATGAGCACTTTAAATGAATATATGAATATATATTTGTGTATTTTCTTTCGAAAGGAATATAATATGCACTTGAGAGTCTTATTTTTTTTTAAATTTACTCATGTGCGTGTTATAGTGTACCTTGATATATTTTTCTTAGAAGGTTTAGTTTTGGTTCCTTTGTTGTAAGAACAGAAAGAAGACAGTGTGAAATTGAAATGCATATAAAGTTCTAAAAGGATAAATAAGTAAATATATTCAAAAACAAAGTAATTTAATATGAAGCAGAATGCATAAAAGAAGAAGCTCTTTTTTAAATTAAAGAAAATCTTTGTGAAAAAGAAAACTAATATATTGTAAAAAGGATCAAGAGATTATTAGAAATGTTTAAAGGATTTAGTTCAATGTACAAAAATCTCTTTGTAGGATTTGAGATAGATATTTGATATATACATAATAACATATTCTTATTATTGTGTTCGCATGATGCAATTTCATGAATAACTCGAAATGCCTTTGAGCTTAATTTAAAATACTGATTGTGTGATGAGCTCAAAGCTCATCACGCTTTTGAGCTGACTCCTTTTTGAGTTAGCTCAAATTTTGAGTTTATTTCACATAAACTAATGCACATGAATGCACAGGTTTCGTCACGCCGCACACAGGTAAATTTTCCCAAAAACATGGCCAAAATTATTTTTTTCGTTTATTTAATTTATTATTGCATGAAAGTATCAAAAACAGATAGTTTTATTAAAAAGCACCATTTTCAAGTAAATTACATACTTTTTTACATACCACTAGCAACAGAATCCATCATAAATTATTTCAAAAAACGCCCAAAATAATTAAAAGAAACACAAAGCAAAACAACTTCTTATCACAAACTAAATTTGCTACTGCACTCGTTAATTTTAATTTGCACTTTAAAAGCATCGGCTGATTAAACAGTTACAATCTGCATTGCATGATCAATCTCATTTAAAGCTTATATTATTTTTAAACAACTTGGCATTACAAAAAAACAACAAAGAGGAAATTTTTTTTCATAGTTTTGGCCACGAATTTGGGAAAATTTGCCTGTGTGCGCCGTCGTCTGTCGGTAAAAATAAAATCGAGCTACAGCCTATTACTTTTTGGTGTTCCCTAGAATGCACATAACGGATTTAGTTTTATTGGTTTTTACAAATTTTGCAATTCGCTTATAACGGCTGAGCCGATTACTTTTAAATTCGGTATAGAATTTATTTACTTAAAAGAAATAAAAAAAAAACAATAATTAAGCTTCCTAGAAATAAATTCAGCATTTTATGTTTATTTATTTGCTTTCTAAAATAAATCGCTTAACTTACATTCTTATTTTGCAATACAAAACACAAAAGCACACACCCTGCATTATACATGCAAGAGATCTCTTTACCAATAACATACCGTAACCATATCTTCACACAAAACACAGCACAAACAAAAACAAGCAGTATAGTTATCTAAACATAAGATTATTCCCTCTGAGCTTTTGTGAATAATATCGCCTTTTAAACTCAAACAACATTATTGTAGTTTCATTCGTGTCGTCATTGTGTAGCGCAGGCACACATTTAAAATCAAAATTTAACTATGAGTGCGAAGTGAAAACTTCGTTTTGCGTTATCCTCGTCACTAGAGTGCACTTCAAAATTTTATTCAAATGGATAAACTTTTTCGAAAAACTATTTTACTCTCATCATCGTGTTCTTTTCACCATCACATCAACAATTCTGCGACCCCCGACATAACAACTAAATAATATCAAACAACCATCCTAACCCCATCCCTTAGTTATCGACATGCACTACTGGTGAGGATAATAATCGTATAGAACTGTAAAATTTCATTATAATCCTAAATCGAAAGATAGCCAAAACTTTTTTGTGAGTTTTCTATAAACGATCTCCTTGATACTATACTCGTACTCCTTTTCACTTGGAGTGTCATCGGAATCTATTTTGTTCGTGGCAAACGATGACATATACTTTAAATGTGTTTGTCAATACACACAAGAGTGTCATTCAAACTTGACACATACTAAATATTTGGATCCAACTATCTTCAAAAGTCTTCAAAGTTTTAGCTTAGAAAAGAGAGAATAGAAAAACGGAAACGAGGATAGAAAACTTTCTCACAAGGGGATTATTTTTTTTTTTTAAAGTGTTCTATGCTTACATTGGAACAGGGTATACCAATTTTTTGAATGACAAATTTTTTTGAAGTGAAGTTTTGTAAAAACATAAATTTAAACCTCATGAGAAGCTTAGAAGCAAAATGTGTCATTCTATGTTTTCAGAAATGAAGAAAAAGAAATAGAATTGGGTATGCATGGGCAGTTTTCTTGAGTTTGCCCAGTTCACTAAAGAGGTTGTGAATCCGAGGGGTTTGTCACGAATGAAATCACCTGACCACCAATACTTGTAATCATTTGAAATCACGTTGAAATCAGATGCAATCACTATTTCAAGTGATGACATTAAAAAAAAAAAATTTGGTTATTGATTTCAAATGATTTTTTGCAATCATTAAAAATATTTGAAATCACTTTAAGTTTTTTTGCAATTATGAAATCAAAAATGGCATAGTGAAATTACGAATTGAAATCACTTGAATTAATTTGCAATCATTTGAAATCAGTAATCAACGTCAAGCGGGTGATAGGGTAGGTTATACCCGTACTACATTTTTTTATAAATATGATGTGGTAAAGTCTCCTTACAAAATTTGTTTGAAAAATGACTCAGTCAAAATTCATTTTTCTTGCGAAACTTGCAATATTTATTTTGGATTTCGAGATTTCCAGTTATTAAGGATTACGTAGAAAAAAAATCACAGAAAAATATCAACATTTGTGACCACAGTACAAAAAAAATGTGTCCCTGGGTATCGATTTTCATAATTTTTCTAAATATTGCTATTATTACGTAACCCAGCCAGATAATTTTTTTTTTCTTACTATTTGCAGTACGGGTATAACCTACCCTATTACCCGGTACCCGCTTGACGTTGAAATGCGGGACACCCTGTATACATAGATTTATTAGACAATAAAACAAATATGCTATGTAACTGTGATAACAAATTCACAGAATAGCAAAATAGCACAAAAGTGAAGAAAAAAAAGGTAAAATGTATTTTCTAACCACTATAATTCCAATTATGTAAATCTATTGAAAGTTATTATCTATCAGAAGACAAACAAAATAAATTCAGTTATATGAAATTGATTACCATCTCAGCACTTTCTAAATCTATTCCAGTAATGTATCGTAAATTTAACAAAGTTGCATTACAATTGGATGAATCACCCATCGAAAGACCAAAAACATATAATTTTAATTTCTAATTATTTATGCCAAAACTCACCAAATGTTTATAATATCGGATTAATGCGGTTTACGAACTCATATAATGGCAAAAAAAAAGTATATGCATTTTCCAACGATCTGATTTTAATTAAACCATGCCTTAAAGTGTGAAAGAAAGCTAGTTTATTTATTTCAACTGAATCGATTGAATGTTATTACCTATCAAAAGACAAAAAAAAAAAAAAATGCATAAAAATGCAATTTTTTACCATCCGATTGGCTTGAGCACCCAGAGCCTCCCCCCTCAATACGACACTGAGTAGAAGGAACTAACATCTTTGACGTTTGTCAAATTCGATAATCTGTCACATTTTGAATTAAGAAATACAGTGTTTGAGTGACGATGATGATATAATTTTCATCCGAGCAAAGATCTATGTATATAAGTATTGCATTTATAAATGATGCAAGAAAGAGACAGGGTTTTGCGTAAAGATTATTTAAAATTCTCATGGATACATTTTGACATTCGCTATTCTGACATTTGTTATTTATTATTTTTTCGCTTTTTGCACCCATATTTTGAAAGTTTTCACAAAATTCGGTCACTTTTGATTGGAAATTTCAATTAAACATGAGAATATAAAGAAAATTGTAGGCTCATTTCAAATATTTTGTTTTTTTGTTTCGTGAGGTTTAGTGCATCCATTGTGTTATCACTACTTAGTGTCTGAACACGGCGGACTGGGCGTACGTCAAAATGCGTCGGATGAGTTCGTCCAATGTGAACATCGTCTTTTTAAAAAATTGTTTTTATAAATGCCCATGAAATCGTGTAATCGGGGTCCGTCATTAAAATTTCAATTTTTTACTAGCGTGATAGGAGATGCGTTCCTTTTGAGAAAATTTAAGAAATAATTAATTTTTATTTTAAGTTATTATAAAATAAAACAAAATTTAAAATGAATTTTCTTACTTTCCCTTTAAGTGGCCGTCAAAAATCAAACACATATGAACAGTTTGTTTTCTTCTTAAAAATTGTTATTAAAAAATTATATTGTATAAAGTTAGTCCGAATGACTTATTCTTTTTTGCTGTTTTCTCCCAAGCTCGGCAAAAGGACTAATAAAATGGTAATGCGAATGAGTTTCATTTGTCTTAACAAAGTGTATCTCATCTTATATAGCCATTCGTTTGCGCAGGGGACTGATAAAAAACAATTATATCTTTTAAATTATCATTTATTCAAATCAAAATATGACTTTGTATTTAAATGGCAGAAACAACTGATCGATATCAGCATAATTTATCGTGATAAAATAAAGCATTATATCTTGGACCTAATTGACTGTGAAAGTGCTTGTAAAATAGATTTTTATAGCTTCAATATCGCCGTTAAAAAGTTATGTTGGATCGCATCGATTTAAGATTGCATAGCAAAACCCTCGGCTCAACCCTATAAAAAGCATCATCTTTTAAAAATTTCTCAGACCTCTGGATAGAATTATAGTCCTGTAGTTTTTTTCATAAAATTACCAGGGGACTGAGTATTTTTTTACATTTTTATACCAAAAAACATAAAAACGTTTAATATATTATGGTTTTACTTAGCCTATAATATAATACTTACAAATATGCATACTTATATAAAAAAATTATATGTAAGCACTCACCAGGGGACTGATAAAAAACGGACAACCCATCACGACCTCTCGAACAAATGTATTTCTGAAAAGTGACATAAGATATACACGCGTTTTGTAAGCCCAATTTTGTTTCAACGAGTCTCGAGGACTTAGATCTATACAGAAGTTATCGATATTTTTGACGTTTTCAATCTTTCAGGGAACTAATATTTATCTATTTTATAACAATTTTGTGTTATTTGAGAACTGATGTGGAACTGATATAGAAGAACGGCAATGACTGTTTGATGTTAAAACGGGATTCGGACATACCTACCAGGGGACTGAGAATTAGATCCTTTGAATAACTTTTTGAACAAGAAAAAAAACTGCGATATGCACGATTTTATAGATATAGATTTCAATCAGATTTATATTTATAAAAAAAAAATTGAGTGAATAGTTTCAAAATATTGTTGCGGACATCGAAAATTCCATCGTTTGTAGAATCACCTTATGTCTCGCACACATTAAGCTTGATTTCTCATCAAGAAGCTACGTGGATGACAAACCACTACAACCTAAATGATATTTAAAGAAAATTATTACTTTCTGTGTCAAAATAATTTTATGGTTTTAGTTTTTTAGTGCATGTGTTCAAACACCCTGTTAAACACATTCAAAGAAGCATCAAAGCCTAGAAAATCACTATAATCTCCGATTGTGATAAGATTTGAAGTTTGCCTTCTGATATTGAAATCTTTTCATTTTCTTCGCTCTCAACGCACTAAGCATCAATACTTCTTAATCCACTGAATTGTGTATAGCTATAAGATAGCAGGATGGGGACAAGATAAGAAGGAGTGGCAGAACAAACTTTTATTATATTCATTTCTTCTTTCTAAGGAAAAAGCACAAACATCAAAATTGATTATTCTCTCAGAACCATGAAGGAGCGATAAGCATCCGATAAGAAAAGCACCCCAGCAAGGCTATATGAAGACGCAATTGAAGTGCCTGCGAAAAAGGCAAAAGTAAGCATATTATTATTCTTTCAAAATTACACCACTCCCACCAATCTCATCCTTCACACACATACAAACAACCAATGGATAAAGGCAAAAGAATATTATATTGATTATTTATTATCCTTTATTAGTTATTATACTCATTTTTTTTTCTGTTTGAATATATATGTGAGCCACTTTTGTGTGCAATTTGTGTTCAGCCATGGGGGAACATATTGGCTTAATCCTTTTTGATCCAAAAAACGATTGCAAACACATGTGTGGATATGTTTTGTTTGGCATTCAACATTCAACAAGTATCCTTACAAACAACAATATCAATACAAAAAAAAAAAAAAAATAATATAAAATTGTTATCATATGAAACAGGACACGCCTGGTAAGCGTGTTTTGGTTTCACTAACCCTAGATCAGATTTTGGCAATAAAAACCAAAATCAATAGGACACAAGATAAAACTCTAATGGGAATTGATATATATTTGTATGTATAGATATGTGTCCAAGAAAGGACACCACACAAACAATGAGTGGTGGCCATTGAACGTGGCCGCCCTTTTATCGCATCATCAGGGAGTATAACACAAACATAGGACCCACCATCGGCTCTGTAATGGGAAAGAATTGCCTGCAAATAAAAACACAATTAAATAAAGAACAAATTAATTATCCTTGAAAGAATTTTCTTCTGGTTTTCCTTTCACTATCTTATTCTTTGTGCTTCCTGTTATGGGTTCCGTTTTCACTTAAATGACGAGGACAAGGACAAAGAGTCTTAAGACCCAAGAGCCAAGCAAAACCATCCCAGCGATCCTTGAATAGAAGCACTTGGTTTTAGTATGCACTTTCGGGTATTTTGTTTCACCTTTTCTTTATCCTTTTCACAACACTGGTAAACCATGCACACAAGACACCGCCATTGTGGAACACCAACAAAACTATTTAATATTCCAAAGGATGTTTTTTTCGTGTTACTCGGTGTAGTCCTTACTTTTCAGAAGAACACGATAAAAAATACTTGCAATTGTAGGTATGTATGTATGTCTTTGGGATTCAAGTTAAAGTCTATCAATTTGGCAGCCATTAGAATGGCAAGGGGTAAGACTCTAACAAACAGGGCACTTCCTTTTGTGCGAAAAGGGATTTGCAATTTCTTTCCATTTTCCATTTTTATTTCCTCGCTATTTTTCTTGGTTTTTATTAGAATTGTAGTTTTTTTTTTCTTTTTTTTTTCTTAAGTGTGTTTGTTTGTGTTGAATAAGTTTCCTTGGCTGGTTTTCTGTTGTTGCATCGTTGTTGGTTTGCAAGTTCTTTTGTTTTGAGAGGATATACTTATGGACCTAGCTACCTATAGAAGGAAAAAGGTAAAAAAAGAAAACATAGTTGCAGTACCTACTTACCTTTTCAAGTGCATTGAAATTTAATGCTGCAATTGAAGAGTAATTTTTTTTCCATTTTCATCGTTTTTGAACAAGGAGTCCCTCACTATGGGTTTGTTGGTTCTTGAGAAGTTGAAAGTTTTAATTGGGAATTTTCGTTAAGGGGATCCAACTGGAGTAGATGGAAATTGTTACCAAAATCGAGTTTGATAGTTTGGTCTTTGGACGGAATGAAAGGGAGAAAAGGGACATGCTATTAAGAAACTGATGGTGGTGACATTTATTTTAATATGTTTTTTTTTTTTTGTAATTTGTAATTTGTACGAAGTTATTAGTTTTAAGTTGTGGGAAGGTAAAGAGAGAGAGAGAGCATACATTGATTAAAAGTTCTTAGCAATCTATTAATGTTGAATATGTCGCAGTCCGATGTATAAAAAGAAATATAAATTTCTTAATTAAGATTTTAAAGGTGTGATTGCACTTGACAGCGAGTGAAAATAATTCGTATTGAGTATAAAATACATATTTTGAGAAGTTATTTAATTTTTAAAAAGTAGAAATAAAATATCGATATTTAAACAGCAATTGAATGTTTCGAAAATTATATTCCTTTAATAAACCAAAAAATTCGTGTAGTTCCAAATTTTTCGGGATTGGTATGAAAGGGTCCTCTGTACTCACGATAAAAAATCTCCGGTGATCGGGGTGACGCGGGGGTAACGGGCGTGGTAAAAAGATAATCTTCCCACGGTTGCGTCCACATTTTTCGAAAACAGCCGGGATTTTGGATTTAGGGATTCTGTCTGACTCCCAATTCAAACAGTTCTGTTTGATTCACAAGATGAATATTTTACAAAAAAACAAAATAATAAAAATGGAATGCATGAATGTGTCCCATGAACTTGTGGAAAGTTACCTGCAGCGTAAACATAAAAAAAATATAATTAAGAAATAAAAAAAAATAAACCAAATATAAAAAAATTGATAAAATTATTTTATTGATTTAAGCTAAAATCAAAGTATGCAGAACATTTCATTAGTAGCCCAGGAATTTTGTGCAAAAGTTGTAAATAATTTAAATAGGAACCAAATTTTGCAGGGTTGCAGAGCTAGTTGAGGAGAGTAAGTCCCCGCCCTTAGTGTTGAGTAATCCTTGCAAACAAGGTTGCCATCACAAATTTTAAGTAAACTAGAAAAATTAATTAAAAACATTTTTTAAGGTTAAAATATATTTTAATCTACTCAGAATTAACTAGCGTATAACTTTTTTTATATAAAACTGTTAAATAAATAAAATTTCGGTCCAAATTTGACAAAGAGTATTTTTTTTTTATTCTTGTTGTCTTGTTTTTAGGCAACAATTCGAAAAAAAAATTAGTGAAATAAAGTAAGAAGTCATATGCACAATTTTATAATGCGTATTTTGAGCTTTTTTGTAATCTTTTACTGTAGATAATTATGAAAAAATTAATATTTAATTGTGAACAAAACTTAAAATTTTGTACATTGCAGAAACTTCAAAAGTACAATAAATGACACAAAATTTAATTTTACATTACAAAAAATATAATTTGATTATTTATAAGTCTCCAAATTATTAAAATTTTGCTTCAAATTTAAAAAAAAGTGTAATTTTTGTTCTTTTTTATTTATTTTTAAGAAATTTAGATTTTATAATTAATTAAAAGAATTAAACAAAATAATAATTTTTATTCAAAACAACATTTATTTCTACATGATTTGAGCTTTTTTGCAAGTTTAAGCTGTAAGCATTTCTCGAGAAATTAAAATTTTATTATAAACAAACCTTTAAAATATGCCTTTTTTAAATATTTAACTAACAGTACATTGCACAAACGGAAAAAGAAATTTCAGCCAAATTTGAAAGAAATTAATTAAAAAAATTATGTTTTTATTATTTTTAAACAAAAATTTTTTTAACGGAAAATTAACAGAATTAAACCAATTTTTTTTCGCAGTCTTATAAACAATTTTATTCTGCGTAATTTGGACTCTTTTTGAAGCTTGTCCTTTAAGTTTTTTTTCTTAGTTTTAATTTTTCTCCGTAATTCTAAAAACAGGGTTTTATGAAGAAATAATTTTTAAACAGAACATTCATTTCAATTTTTTTATTTTATAAATTTAAGTATGTTAAAACATAAGTGAATCAACCACCATTTCCATTTTTTCATAAAAATTGACTTTGTCAGCATTTTTCTGTAAATTTATTTAATATTAATTTATATTATTTAAGAACAACAATTTTTAATAATTTGGTGTGTCAGGCATGTTTCACAATTAATTACATAACAAGATAAATAGCCATTTTAAGATACTTACAAATTACGAAAAATAAAAAAAAACTCATGCTAAAGTATCGTTACTTTTTTTTGCCGCTCTAGGCAGGTAGTAAATTGCCACCCCTCTCCTACCCTTTTTCTTACTTAGTTTTTTTTTCCGTATAGGTAATGTATATTATAAGAAGATATGTATAAGATTCCAGGGTGCCAATTGCCGATCTGTGAAACTGAGAAGTGATACAAAATTATCATTTCACTTTTCACAGCGACTTTTTATTTTATCACTTCATGAACTCGCATAATGCGATTCTGGAACTTTTTATGATAAACAGTTGTCAGTGTGTGTACAAAAAGTACTCATAAGCCCAGAGAAAACCACTTTAATTTAAGCAGCTTTAAAAAACAATTAGCTTCGAATACGAATGTTTTAACCACAAAATTTGAGAAAACAAAAATTGAGAACGAAGCATAATTAAATTAAATTTACTCAAGCTTAGGTAGCATTATAAAACGAAAATAAAATACAATCTATTAAATTTGAATTTGCCTTTTTGTCTCTTAGTGTAAAATTTGTCAGCGAGTTTTCACTGCTTTTCACAGAACGATTTGACTGTCTTAATTTATCATTATGAAAAGTTTTTGAAGTTTGTTTTAATTTTTTGACAAATCGGGAATCGAATCCTGCTGAAAAAAATTTTGACGAACGAAGGATCAATTTGAAGTGTTAAAATTTCACACCCCAAATGGATCCTCCATTGGTAAAAATTTTTTTAGCTACGCTTTTCGTTTCTTAACGTATACCCAGCCTTGCACATATAACCTTGCACCTTAGAAAAATTCACGCGAAATTCTAATTTTTACACCCCAAATTGATCTTACATTCGTCAAATTGTTTTTCAGCTACGCTATTTTATCTTACCGTACTACATCCGCTACCACTTTCCCCTGTAAGATTGAGATATTAACCATATTTTAGATGAGCACTATTTCAAAAACGGCATTTGTAAGTGATATTATGCCAAAATTGAAAAATGACATTTTCGTAAAGCGGAAAATGGCCATATATATGTACAAATATTGCCATATGACGCTTTGTGATAGTGTCATATTGCCAAATTTGTAAATATGACCATATGACGCTTGTCCAAATGTCATGGCACCGTTTGCTACAAGAGCAAGTTCGTGCGACCCAGCCGTGTATTTTATTGTAATAGTTGTATGAAAAAAAAAAAATTGTTTGAAGAAAAAAAAAAATTACACAAAATCAAATCTTAAAAAAAAAAAATGCTGAAACGATTTGGCTAGGTATTAACACAAAGGCGACTTGCCAAAATAGCAAGTGACAGTCACAAAATGCAGTCATGCAGTCACTATACAAATGTATGGTTTTTATTTTTTCTATAGTTAAAAAAAGGGCATACCTATAATAACCACCAGATCAACAAAAAAATATCATTATGTCAAGTTATCAAAAAAAGTAATTACCTTTTTACTGAAGAATCACAATTTAATTTTAGTCCAGTATTTATTTGAAAAAATATGTGTGGTTATAACAAGAAACTATGTGGTCTTAATATTTAATTGCATTTTTAGCTATTTCTCTTTTACGACTTAAAAAGCAGCAATGTTCATCCCTCTAGGATATTTAATCAAATGAAATACACAGTTAAAAATATTTTGTTTGTCAAATTGTTGACCACAGATAAGGATTTTAACAAAAATAGTCTCATCATGGAAAAAAAGTCTCAAGGTAAATATTTTGCATCAGAGATTCCTGATGATGAGAGCAAGTAACATCATCTTACATACCCAAATTATGCTTAGTCGTCAATATCAGAACTTACTTAGTTTCATCTCTAGAGTGCACTTTAAAATCTCATTTAACAAACCAATAGTCAATTTTCCAATAATATAATCTCCAATAAAAGGTATCATTAAATTTTCCAATTTAAAACTTAATGCGTAATCTTGACAAAAATATTCCCTGAGTATTCGAACAACAACAATAACAACGAAAACCAATCAACCTCATTGTCAATAAAACTGCTGTAGAAAGGTACATAAGAACGTTCATGCGGATGGCCACAGTGATTTTTGTTCTTACCCAAATCAAAATGCCCCACATGAAAGATTTGGCATCGGTCCTCAAATACTGGTTGAATGATCATCATCATCCACATCCACCTACACATAGATTCAAAGAAAAAAAAAAGGCTCTCCCTTAAGGCTCTTATAAACGCATGACTTGTCGTTGATGGAAGGTAGCAAAATGATTCCCCGGACAGAGGTTCAGACAGGGTACATCAAACCAGAGCCACTCAAAAATCACATCTTCTTCGGATTTGAACTATACAAAAAGCATTTTTGCTATTGGTATACTGCTGCAGTTGTATACCACAATTTTATACCCAAATGGAAAATGAAATGGAAATCGAAAGGAGTCCTTAACTTTGGGGCATTCAATAGAAGTGCGGTATAAGCAGTAGAAAGTTGGCACGAACCTGAATGGATATAAAATCGAAGTATTCTTAGGAGGTTAGCTGCAGCAGCATTGAATGGAATGGAAAGAAAATTATAGTTCTTGCGCTACCTGACCAACTAAACTTGCATATAGGATCGAGAAATGTAAACTCTTTATAGCCCATCGAATCGTATATTGGGGATCTACATCACAAAAAAAAAATTATACTTCTGAAGGGAGTTCCATTCAATACAGTGGTGTGCAGAAATTCTAAAATATATTTTTTTGTTTTTTACATTAAATAAAAAGCACGAATGGCTCATATGAACTCGCTCTTGCAGCAAATTACGGCATTCAAAAATTCAAAGTTAATCCTGTGATCTATACACATAAATAAAAATGAAGTGTCTGTTTTTAATGTAAAATTTAAGAGCTTTTTAGAAGAACTTATAACAAAACAAAAAATTTTAAAATATTTGTCTGTCTGTATGTCTGTTTGTCCTAGCTAATTTCGAGAACGGATAGATCGATTTTGATGAGATTTTTACTGGCCGACAGCTAATATTGTAGCGCGTAACATAAGCTATTTTAATTACTCTTTTAAGTGGCGCTCGGATTTTATTTTCGCATATTTGTATTTATGAACCGATCATCAGAAACTACTGAACCGATTTTGATGGGACTTTCACTGACAGATGGCTTTGTAATGAAGGAAGTAATTAACGATATTTAAATTATAGATGGCGCTGGGGTAGCTTTTTCAAAAATTCTTATTTATGGACCGACATGACGACGGGAAACGGATGGACCCGTTTTTAATGGACTTTCACAGGTGGATAGTATGTTGTAAGGAATAACTAAGTCTATTTCAATAACCCAACAGATGGCGTTGGTAAGGATTTTTTGAAAACTCTTATTGATGAGATTTATGTCTTTTACTCGAAATCACATAGAGTTTCATGCCTAACTCATCAAATGCTTTTGAAATACTAATTGCCAGATTCTCCAAACACTTTTAAATATTTATTGGGTTGTTAAATCTTAAAATGGAATTTTTAAATTTTAAAAGAGCCAATAAACTAAAGTCCCATTTTGATCCAAATAAATTTTAAATGCGTCTTAAATATGCAAGACAAAGAGAACTTTGAAATTTTCCGATTCATATGCTCTCCTCTCGCTTGCTCTAATGGAAAAGACCCAAGTGTAGTGAATAAAAATCGGGGGATGGCATCAAGTGTCCTCATTTTTAAAAATTCACCTCTTATAATGTTGGTGCACACCAATAAATTTTATTACTCCGTTAACTAAAATGCTTTTAGGTGTATTTTGGTGAAACTGGGCATGAATTTAATAACGTTGGTTCAACAAAATTGATATATCGAGAGTGGTTTGCGTCAAACCAGCTTTGGAAGCAATATGAAGAAGTTGAAATTTTTGAATAATTCTTTAAGTAGATAAACGTTTTTAAAATGTGAACTTTTGTCGCCGTGAGTGATAAAAAAATTCTTTTTTAGACTATGAAGCATTGTAGGCCTTTTGAGCTTCGGGGTTAATTATCTGTTCTTTTTTCCTTATTGGAAAAAACTCCGTTGTAAACTTAGGTCTATAATTTTACAATCTTTCTGTTTTTATACTTTTTTTTCCTGCTAAGAATAGAAGTTCTCATATCACTAAGAATTATGACAGTTTATCACTGATGTGGTAAAAAATTATTATAGATTTGTTGACATTTTTTGCACAGCATTATGTCGTACCAATAACCATTTCCAATAATGTCCTCCTCCTTTATATACCATTTCAAAATTTAAGTCAAGCAAATAGTGCTTTTGTAATTCGATTTCGAGAATGAATTGATCCAGGAGTAAAGTAACTCGGTATTTAAATAAGACTCGAAGCCAAACACAAAGGATATTCTACAATATACATATATGTATAGACAGGAAATCACATTACATTCCTTACAAAGCATTTTGTTTTTCAAGGCACAAAATAATATAGTGCACCCATATTATATTGAAATTTGGGGAGGGTTTTTTGTTCATGGTTGATGTGTATTTGTGTATGCATTTATATTTTAGATCCATTGGGCAATTTAATGCACAAATATTTACCATAAGAAGGTTTCTGAGTCTTCAATTAACATATTTACATGGCCAATGTGTGGTAGAGAAAGAGAGAACAAGACGAAACGAGTAGATTGGGTTAAGGCCAAAAACAAAGAGATGGCTGCAGGACTTTTGCATTGAAATCTGAAAATGATGTAAATATTTGCAATGCGACTTTCTTATCTCAAAATGCTGAGTAATTTATTGCTTTCATTAAAGTGATGGTATTCATACTTATATGCATTTTGTATATATGTATATACACGCAATGTGTGTCCCAACACTGCAGGATGCGTATCCATCAGCATTTTGTATGGCTTTGCATTTTGTGTCGAATAAGAAAAGCTTAGTAGAATAATACCAACAATTTGTTTACATTTATGCTGCCGCGAGCATCAGGAAATTAGTTTCGAAGGATAAGCAAGTTTGAATGGTATAAATGTTTTCTGATGAATTGTAAGATAAATAAATAAAACCATTTGATTTCATTGACAAGATGAGTGTAAATCTGATTTGAATTTTAATTGCATAAAATATTAAATGGATTTTAAGAGCGTGTCGCACAAATTAAATAAAACAACATTTTAAAGGAAATTTGTGGAAGAGAAATGTTTTTATACAATTTATGGTTTTAAGATTTTAAAAGAATATCGGAAGAGTAGGAAAACAACAACAGAGTTTTGAGGGGGAATTTATAAAAGTATTAAATCTAAATTAATTCCCAAATTAAATTTTTAGAAAAATCAGTTTTATACATAACGGACTTTCATGTCTTAGAGAAAATGAAATATACTCTTGAAAACGCACACTTTGAATAAATGAGTATATTTTTTATAGGTTAAGTTTTACTTGAATTTTTGGTTTTAATATTCATTTAATATTCATACCGACAAGCCGGGCTGTGTAAATTCCGGTGTTGGAGCCACCGCACTTGTTGACAAGTGTGAAACGAACTACTTATCAGATTTCCGATTTCAACTCTGATTGTGTGTGTGAAGCAATGAAGAAGAAATACAGGAACAGTTGTTCTGAAAAAATAATTCGTCATTTTTCTAAATAGTATGAGTAGTCACCAACACAAACGTTCTGGCACAGGGTCGAAACTGGTCGAAACGCAATACGTGCAGTGTTTTCTGCTGATGTCCAAAATTTTAAATTTATAAGCTTGTGGCGAGATAGATAGATAGATAGATAATATTTATTGTTTCAAAGAAAAATTTACATGGTTAACAATTTTTTTTTCTTAAGTCATTGCACAGCACAGAGATATGATAACTACTGAAAATCAATTAAGGATTAGGGAGAAGCATGTTACGTTTAATATTTTATTATGAAGGAAAAATGGTTTAATAAAAACCTTCATTTGAGTTAATTTTATAGATATTATGTGTATATATGTATCACAGACAAAATACATAAATAAGTATTAATAAATAAATAAATATTTAAACAAATAAATAAATAAATAAACAATTTAACGAATAAATATCAATAATATAAATAAATAAATAAATAAATAAATACACAGTTAAATAATAAATAGATTAACAAATAAAACAAACAAGAATCAATAAATTAATAAATATCTAATTAAATAAATAAATAATATCACAGATAGTACTTAAATCTAATAAATAAATATACATAAATATATTGACACAAAATTCTACTACATTCCCCTGAAATGCACTGTTTTTTTAAGTTTCTTCCTTATTGAAATTTGTTCGTTGTTTTTAGATGCTATATAAAAGTATCTCATTTTTACAAATATTTCAATAACCATTTTGGATACTATGCTAATATGTAACGAATTTTTGATATGCCCTTCAAAAATATTTTTTCCTATCAGTTCTGTCTGAGAATTAATTATTATGCGGTCGAAAATTTGTTTTTTAATAGTTCTTTCAGCAGTTTGTATGCTTATAGAAGGTGATATTTGCATATAACTTCTTCTACCTGACTTTTTCCCAATGAAGGTTCCATTGCTAAAACTAAGACGTCTGTATTTGGTTGCATATCAGCGATTTCCATATCCCCATGAAAATTAAGGTCTCCTATGGCATATTTGCGACAAGTGGGTTCCTCATTTCTTTTTAATAGAAACAGAATTTAATAATTTATTACGACTTTGTCTGAAACTTTTTTTTATTTCAATTGCCAATTTCGAAACTATCAACTTACTGAAGTTCTGCAAAATGTTCAGGAAGATACGGTACTGCAGAGGGATAAAGTGTTTTACTTTTCGTGTTATTGTAGCTGACCACAGGTCATCTACTTGATGATACTCCGTCTCCTCCCGTATTATTCTATGCAACTGACCAAGGTTTGACTTTATCCAACTTTAGAATTTCCCTACACTTTGTTTTCTTCCATTTAGCTACGGGAAATCTTGAAAATGATTAATAAAATAACGTTACTTGAGCTCGTTCATTTCACACACATGAACTCTAATTGCACTGAAGATTGACCACAGCACGAACGTATTATACCGACGGATAACAACAAACGCTTACTAGTAAAATACGTAAAAAAAAGAAACTATGAAAAAGTACCTATTTAAATAAATTTATTCTGTACTACAGGTGCCCGACACATCTCGGCCTTTCAATAACCATTTAAAATCTTAAAATTAACGCATCCCTGGTTTTGTATCTGTCATTTGAAATGTGGGATGCGACATGAATACGAATTAAATCCAAATAAAATTTTCTTATTTCCCTTTTTCAATATGATGCAAAATCCATTTAAAAGAATTCTACAATATTGAAAATACGTTTAAAACAATACTTTACACTTCTTTAATAAAGCAATACTCACTTGTGAAAAGAAATATTTCCTGTTCTCTTAGAAATGTTGTTTTCACACCATTTAACAGAGCAACTCATATTGTTTTTAATTTTTTATTTTATTTTTAACAACTAGTAACTACATTTAATTATAAAATGATATTTATTTAAATATTTTTAGCTTTTTTAATTATTTCACTGTCAAATCGCAATTTGCAATTTTATTTTATCCGTCCTCGGCAAATGACATTTAGGATGCGATGTTTCAATGTGTGATCTTCTTCATAGAAAGGTAAGCAACCATTTTAGTGCCGCACTTATGTACACTATATGTGTACACAACACCTATTCCTTTATTTCTTATTCATTGGTGTGAAGTGATTCAGTCTTGCTGAAATTATGATCTACTGTCAACACGGAAAAGAACTTCAGTCGCGTTTTTAAAAACTCGCCCAATAAATAATTTTGCAATCACAAACGTTTTTGCCGATAAGTTTCCAAAGATTTTTCAACAAACGGCTTTAATGGTTTTAATAAAATATTTGGTTAAAAATCTGTAACAAAACTGAACAGATTAATTAATTTTTATACATTTTATGGCAAGTTATTTTTTCGTGCAAACAAAATTTTTTAAATCAAACATTATATAACGATGATAAAAATACGGCAATTATCTCTAGAGATCAGCCTGATGGATGTATCGAAAACTAACTACAGCGTAAAGAGTTTGGCCGATTTTTTTTAAACTTGGTACTTTGTATTCTCTGGCGTATAGCAACATATATTTGATTTGTATGCTTGGTTTAAAAACAGTGGTACTTGTGATTTACGCATTACAAGTAATCCAATGTTTCTCGAAAGAAATACGATTGACTTCGATAAAACATTTGTTCGAGGGATTTGTTACGAACGATGACGTTGCAGCTTATTCAAGTTTCTCGATTTGTTCCAGAAATGTACCTAATGTTTTTCACAGAAATTATTCATTCAAAAACGCTTATTAACGTTACCTGCTAAAGGATCGTATTTGTATATCCGCGTATATCTTTTAAGCCTATACAATACATACCGATTTTGGCGAAATTTATTTTTTTATAAAAAAAAATTTTCACTGTGGCCTATACGTACCTACTTCTTTTTTAAGTTTATTACTACAAGGTAATTCTCATCCTGTTCAAAAAGCATTATCACGTCCCTATCGTTCCCAGGTAAGAAAGGCTGTTCTTAAATTTGGGCAAAAAAAACAAAACATTCAGTTGGACTTTTAAAATAATGGATGTTGTTGAAGATTTTAAAAATCCCGTTTTTGGAAAATCCCGAAAAAAAAGTTTCAAAACCGGTTTTGCAATCAAAACTAGCTAGTTGTTTTATTTAAAAAAAATAGCGCGGTATCGAACCCAACCCTTTTCAAAGTAAACACGTAGATAACATAGATATGGACCTGTGTAGTCAGGAAATTGTGGTGTAGGTTAGGTACTATAGTCAAGATCATAAATACTGTCGAAGAATTAGAATTCGAATTAATTGAAATGATGTCATTAATTTATTACTTGAAATTTTAGTCAAAGGAAAGGGTTTTAAAGTCAAAAGGATGAATGAGCCAGCTTAAAATGCTTCTATAACTGTTTGGTCAACAAAATAATTATCACTCACTATTTACCCACCTATATACCCACCCTATCATCAGTCAGCGACCTCATAGTCCCACAATACTTCAGAGATACCTACATTGGAATGCTATCCAAATCACCAGATACTTTCCTCGGTGTTTATTCAACCCAAAAATATCGTCGCCACGAAGACACAGTCGGCCCTATGGAGGAGTTAGATGATAACAGATATCTGATACCTCACGACACTGATTCAATGAGTCGAAAGATCGATGGTTAGTATACTTATGAGTTTATGACGAATAAATACCGCACACGAGGCCAATTATCATTTCGGAGAATAAACAACCATATAGCGTCAACATTATTCTCATGATAATTTCTGGGGTTGACACAATCTTCCTGATATGCCGTTGGATATTCAAGGCGTGGGCTTGGTATCAAGTGTTGGGCTCGCTTCGTCTATAGGGTTTTTGATGACACTGCATTTAAACTGGACTGATGGTAGTGGCTGCCTTTTGGATGATGATCGAGTTAAGCAGTCAATTTTCAGTCGTCAACCATCGTAGTTTGTTCGTCCAGTAATTTCGAATGAGTATCAGAGCATTCGGCTCTTCAAGTAAAATTAACAATCAATCAAAGCTTTATTAGAGCATTGAGAGCTGCACATGCAGACCTAGCCCGCACTACATAACTACAATAAGTCGAAGGGATTTTGCCTACTTATTTATGTACCTAAAGCGATCTTATTTTATTTGTGAAGTAAAAAACTTAATTAATTTTTTTGTTTTCAATATAGAATGTTTTGTTTATTAAAAGAACCATATTTTCCAATTTATTTTATTTTATTAAGCATAGGTTTACACGAGGGTTTACAATTTAAGATAAGTTTATATATTTTTTTTATACAAGTAGTTCGATCTTAAAAATATTTAATAAAAAAAAAAAGTATTAAACGATTTATCTCTTACTATACTATATATGTATAAAAAAAAATGCTATATATTAGATGTTACAAGATTTTTTACCACCCGCTGCCATTCACCCATCCAATTCTTAACCACCATTGCGTTCTATAGTCAATTCTCAATTTTCAATTAAATAAATTCCTCATTGCAATAAAAAAGAATGTCTTAAAAAAAACATTCAATGGAACAAGAAAAGGAAATGAACAAGCATATCAATGACAGAAGAATAACAAAAAAAAAAGGATAAAACCCCATTTTCCTGGTCATTTTCAACTTCTATCTATATGCTTTATATATATATATGTTCTGTAAAATCCGAAAGAAAAACATTATTCATTTGGAAGCTTTTTTGAACCTCTTGCACCATAGCAACCTCCAACAACTTACCATTATTATGATGCTCCAAGATTGGGCTGCTATAGATATATATATGTCACACACATATCCTTGTTGAGAAACTAAAGGCGGAGACGACATTCGATATTGAAAAGCTATTCATTATTATCGAACGACATGCAGGAAATTGAAGTCGATCTTTTGACCTTGCCTGTCTGAGCTCGTTAAATTTATACGTTATTACTATACCATCTCTGTATCCGGACTGCTCCCTCAAACATGGTCACCGTTCATGTCGGAAGCTTAAGCATAGAAATCCAAAATGGGCCAGCAGTAGCAAAAGTGAGCTATTAAAATAACTATGGGATAGAAAAGAACTTTTTTAAAGTTACACATTTTAGGTTTTGCTTCGTATAATGCATGTATAGGTTACTAGAACAAAAACTGAATTACTTCTAGCTCATTAACAGTGAAAATAAATTAAGTTTTATGCCATAGGTCACAGCAAGTGATTAGTTTTTATGTTTTTATTTTTAATAAACGACTTCATCATAAAATTAGTAACTGAGGGGATAGATGATTATAAGATTTTTACTTGCGATTATAGGTACTATAAGGCAAGTTATGCATTGGTAAAAAAAAAGTTTCGAGATTACAATCAAACATGACATTACGATGATAGAGAAGACGAAAAAAGTAGGTCCGACAATTCTGTCCGTCTGTCTGTCCGTCTGTTTGTCTGTCTGGATTTATCGACACCTGCAGCCTAAATGGTTGGGCTGGGCTAATTATCTTCAAACTTGGCATAAACAATTCTTAGTGCAATATCCCCGGATATTTTTTTTATTTTTGACCTAAGTATAAAAATAACGGTACCTACCATATAAGCGTAACCAATAATTCTATTTTTCTCGAAAAAAATAAGATCAGTTTTGATAAAATTTTGTATGAATGATTTGTTGCCAAATATAAAATTTTTTTCACAATCAGCTTATTAACGGTATCTGCCATAGAACCGTTTTTTATTACTTCGACTATCTTTTGAACGGCTAGAAATGTAATATTTAAAAACTACTCCTAAACTGAAATGAAATTACTAAAAAAAAAAATTGAAAATTTTTTTTTTTAAAGACAAAAATATAAAATACTGAATATAAAATACTGAAAATCTTTTCTTGATAAAAAAGCTGGTCAAATGAATTTTCCAGTCGTAAACACGAAAGTAACTTGCCCTAACAGCAAGTTTGTGCCACCCAGTCGTGCCCTTTATTTTTGGGGTATTTGGACCCCTACAATAAAAGAAGGTGTAATTATATATACTTACAAGGTTATTAAAAAAAATTGTAAGAAAAAGTAAAGCTAGTAGGTTGGGTCTTTGCATATAGAAACTATAGTAGCTTCGTCGTCGACGATTTATTCTTTCTAACAATTTGCGTAAACTAGCGCTGTTCGCACAAAGGAATTAGTGAAGACATATATTGTGCGAAAGAGTTGACTATATTATTTTGGCTCTGACAACAATGACGAGGTTGAGCAGTTTGTAAAATTTCTGTTTTTTGACAGATTAAAAACAAGGGGAGAAGCATTTTTTATTGGCTGCTTGGCTGCTGCCACGACCTTGAAGACGAAATGAAATAATAAAAAAGTAAGTAGGTAGGTATGTAATTTATATTTTATAACTGAAAAAAAAATCGTAAATAGATAAGCACGTGTAGGTATATTATTGATATACCTATATGTACTTATATATATTTTATGCCAAGACTCGGGCACAGATAAGTTTATTTTAGATTAGTTTCTTCAAAAAAATTATATTTTGTTTTTGTTGCAGATGAATGAAAATGAAAAAGGGATATTTATCAAAAAATGGTTACCATATTGATAAATTTGTATCAATTTTTTTTTCATAATAAAGTTTTGCATACTATGTTAAGAATTTGTGTAACAAGTAACAAAAGCTGTTTAATAAAGTTTAAAACTTAATCAAAACAAAAAAAAATTACTTTTAATAAAATTTTAAGCTAGCCGTATATAGGTACAGGATAAAGTTATGAGAGAAATTCATCATCGTGTATATACGTATGGTTTGAAGAGGCTTCGCAGGCTCGGTTGTATTTTCGGAAAATTGAAAAGAAGAACCGAGTCGATGCCAAACAATTCTCGCATTATACCTACTTAAGTGAGAAAAATAAATATATTTTCCATATGGCAACCATGGTTACATAACTCAAATTTGTATACAAAATCATCTTATATTTAGTTATTAAAAGATACCATTCAGTTATATGTTGCCACATTTCAGTATCTCTTTGTAGATTTTAAATTTCCTGTTTAGTTTTAATGTAAGGAAATCAAGTTAAAAAATAAAAGTCTGTTTTTTAAATTATGTGATACAGCGATTGAAAGGTGGCACTCCCTAGATCACGAATATGTATTTTTTAAGTCTCTAGGACGCTTAGTTTAACCGCAAATCCAGTTTAAAGATAAAAGTCTGTTTTTCAAATCAAGTGATACAGCGTTTGAAAGGTGGCACTCCCTAGATCACGAATATGCATTTTTTAAGTCGCTAAGACGCTTAGTTTAGCCGCCAATCAAGTTTAAAGATGTCAACTTTGATACCCGTATCCATGATTTTCTTCCAATAAAGCAAGTTTTGCATTACCAATTTATAACTTTATTTCTATAAAATTTGTAAATTTTATTTAGTTATTTACTTTTCAAAAATTTGTATCGCAAAATGTATGCATACAACAAACAACAACACAAATTCGAATCCGTTCCGAATCAGATGTTAGTAAGAAGCATTTTCAATGGAATATGTAATTGTGACGTCACATTGTTTCGTCAGCAGTTACATTCTATTTTAATAGGTAGCTTGCCACATTTCATATAGTTCAGCATTAAAGCTAGCACCTACACATTCAGAAGCAGCCAAATATTTATTTTCCACCATGCATACAGTCATACATTATAAATGATTTAAATTCCCTTTTCTTATGAACATTCATTATCAAAATAAAAACGAAGAAGCTCAAAGAGAAAAAGTCAACAATTATAATTTTCATCTTCTTCCAACTCTTTGAAATTTTCTATATGCCTTCTCGTTATAATATTCCCCAGTTTGTATCCCTCAAAATATCTCCCAACAACAAGCCACTCCCCAAAGAGCTAGAGCTCCCAACATAGCTAGATGGCGCTTCGAGCAATCGAAAAATTCGAAAATTTAAGTGCATACCAGTGCATACGATGGACGTACTATAGAAATATATATGCAATGGTTGGGTTAAGATGAGAAAAAATCGAAGTGGACGGGGGTTTCCGCTACAAATTTTTTTTTTTTCAAAATTTTGAATTTGAAAATTTTTCAAAAACTATTTGCTAAAACAACTTTATTAAAAAAGTTCATAAAAGAATAGATTTCTGGCTTTTCGAAAAGGTATGCGCATGACAGTGTAAATTATACCGTTGTTTTTTAATATTTTTTTTTTCTGTTTCAAGTCAATTTTGTAGAAAACTGCCCCTATCGCAAAAACTGTTTAATAAAAAAACTTTATTAAAAAATAAAACAAAAGTAGATATTTCTGGCTTTACAAAAAAGTAGTACATGTCTTTTTTTGAAAATTGCACCTTCCGGTTATACGGGGGATGGGGGGTAATAAACCCACGTCCATAAAGATTTGTTCTCATATTGACCCAAATTAATAATCTTGTATATAAAATGAATGTAGAGTACACACCTAATTTTACTGTAGGGGTCAAAATACCAAAAAATTAACTAGCTGTATTTCCGTCAAAACTGGTGCAGCAGTTCAAAAGATATTTGGAGTAATAAAAAAAAACCGTTGTGTGGCAGGGCATGGGGCAGGTACCGTTAATAAGCTGATTCTGAAAAAAAATCCCACGAAAGATATCATTGGAAAAACATCAGTCATATAAAATTTTATCGGAATTGATCCTCAGTATTTAAAAAAAAAACTAAAATTATCGGTTTTTCAAAGAAAAACTTTTTAAAAATTACTTATAAAAAAATTTGAGTGTATTATTCAAATTAAGCAGTAGTCAAAAAAAAAATAAAATTTGGTCAAAATCAGGTGTCGTTTATAAGCTGATTTTGAAATAAAATTTCAGATGACGGACATCATCATTAGCAAAAAATCACTCATATAAAATTTTATCGAAATTGATGTTATTTTTTCAAGAAAATTGTAGTAAAAAAAAAATAAATTCTGTGACACTGAGAGCTCCGAAGAACCACGGCCTAGTGACTAACATTCTGAAATCTCAACCAATTTTTTTGTGTGCGTTGTTAGTCCGACAAGATTGGAGGGGAGCTAAAATTTTTTTGTCGAATTCAAACGACAAAAGTGAGAAGCACTTTTCATTACAATGACACTCTTGGAGGATTTGTCACATCCTTGCAGGAGGGAATGCCCCTAAAAATTAAGTATACTCAGGCCTCGAACCCAGACTTCCGGCGTGATAGTCCGACATACTAACATCTACGCCACATGGGTACTACAATTTATTATTGCAGTATATGTATAGTAAATTTAAGGGAATTCTCATGAGTCTTGTCTTAGTCAGAAGACTATAAATAAAGGATTGACAGATGGAATTAGCATTTGGCATTTAAGCAGCCCACTTCAGTTTTATTTGATTTTATTTTTGCAGAAAACTGTTTCTAACTTTTAAATCTGTTTTGTGAATTTTTAACAATGTTCATATAAATACGGAAACTACAAGTCCAAGGTTCAGTCAAACATTACATAATTAATACCTTAAATTAAGTTGTACATGATTTTGATGTTTTCTGATATCACTCCGTGTAAATGAAATGTGTGCTCAGAGTCCAGGTCAAAAAACAATGTACGGACATTGCAAACACATGATATTGACTTAGTCAAAGCTTTTTCATTCTGCCCTCGTTGAAATGGGTAAACAAAATATTTAGCAACCCCCATAACCCTCCCCTAGAATCTATAGCCAAAGGCGGGTAGGTTGACAGTCCTGTATTCATTCATATAACGATTTATTGATGGAGACATACCGTAAGTGATAAGTGGGCGGCAGCAGGGATGGAGAAGTATCAAATGTTCTGCTACTGCCCAGATAAAAGTGAAATATAAATGCTGGAAGGGATTATGTTTTGCGTGATGTGTACCACGACGACGACGATGATGTCCTTTTGTTTTATATTCGGATGCCTTGAGTTGGAGTACTTGTGCCTTTATTGTTTTCTCATTGCAACGATTAAGAGAGAGGCAAGTAGCATTTCAATTGGTTTTTGTGTAGAAAACACTCAGAAAGATGATTGATGGCCAGTAGGTAGGTACCCAAGCAGGACCACAGCAATGGATAAAATGTTTCATTTTTTTAATACCCAGCGACAGTTTTTCCTACGCGACACAACTTGGAGGAAGAATGTGCCTTTCCAAAAGATTGAAATTTAAATATTCATCAGTGAACACACCATCAGGACGAGTGATGTGCACAGGTACATTTATTCTCATCTCATAGTTATGCACATCAGTCTGGTGGAAGTGTTTTACATGACATTTATGAGACAATAAATATACTTGAAACTGTGGTTTCGAAACTTCGTTCTTAAGTATCTACAAAAAAAAAATCCCAGTATAAGTATACTTGGTATACTGTAGAACGACGTGTGAATATAATGGGTATTGTTAATGGTTTTTGTAAGGACACTCCTTATATATGTAATGAGACCATGGTTTTTTGTTGGTGATTTTATTTTTAAGAAATGTATAATGTTCTGTTACACTCGAAATGGTTCTAATGTAACCGTGATAGCGCATCAGATGTGATTATAATATTTTTTTTTTTATCAAAACTGTTCATGCTTGAAGGAATTTTGAAAAATATTATAGTCAACCAAAGGTCAGTCAGTATATGAAATGCTAGGAGCCAAGATAATGCTACGGATATCCAAAATGAAGACAAAAGACGGAAATATTTTGAGAAATTTCGAAATTGGACGGCTACAGTAACATGTGATCGCTTGATACTTTTCCGGCGGTCCTGATGTATGGTGCAGAAGCATGGAAATTATCAGAGGTAGATGAGAATGCTTTGAAAAGAAAATTCTTAGGTTGGTTTTCTTCATAAATGGGAAACGGGGGAAAAAATACAACAATGAATTGTAGGACTGTACAACAGCATCGATTTTGTCACAAAAGTGGAAAGCTAACCGATGATGGCTAGATTACAGAGAGCACATAGACACCAATGATCTAGCCCGAAGGCCTATGAATTCAACCCCGTTGGACCGCCTGTGCAGTACAGGAGGCAATGCAGGTAGCTTACTGGACCTCACTTAGTGTCATCTGTCAAAATGTTCATTGATGGATATTCGATTTTTAGTCTCCATTGGATTATCTGATGAGCAGATATTCTTGTCATCGGTTGACCCAATTTCGATTCACGCGAAAAATCTTGATTGCGATGATCGAATCATATGGACTGGATGTTGGATTGTTGGTCTTCAATCTAATGAATCTGATGACGGCCAATCTAATGAATCTGATGACGGCCAGATATTCGTGCCGTGGAAAATGTGCAATTGACAATAATCCTGCAAAAATCCTCCGATTTTTAAAAGTTCCACATAATTTTGGTGATAATGATGGTCGGGGACAGTAAATCAGCAACTATGTGACTAAAGCCCTTCATTCACAAAATCAAAAAAATCAATTCTTGTCTAGCTTTCAATTAAAAAAAAAAACAGGGTGTCAGAAGTGGAATTCGAACTCGTGCTACTTTGCTTACCACTAGTATTTTCAAATAATTTTACACACACGTTCAAGCCACCAGGTAAGTTAGCAAGAATCTTGCGATGTTTAAAAGTTCCCAATAATTGGAATGATAGTTTTCGTCAAGGCCATTAACCACAATATTAAAACAATCAGTTCTTGTCTAGCTTTCAACAAAAAAACATGGTGTCAGAAGTGGAATTCGAATCCGTGCTTCTTATCTTACTACTAGTACTTTAAACAAACTTTGCACACACATTCAAGCCACCAGGTAAGTTATCAAGAACCTTGCGATGTTTAAAAGTTCCCAATAATTGGAATGATGATTTTGGACAAGGCCATTAACGAGCGAAATGTGTAAGTAAATCCCTTCGTCCACAATATCAAAACAATCAGTTCTTGTCTAGCTTTCAAAAAAGAAACATGGTGTCAGAAGTGGAATTCGAATCCGTGCTTCTTATCTTACGACTAGTACTTTTAACAAACTTTGCACGCACATTCGAGCCACCGGGTAAGTAAACAAGAATCTTGCGATATTTAAAAGTTCCCGATAATTAGATAAAATGATGGTCAGGGCCATTAACCAGCAACTGTGTGAGTAAATCTGATGGTTGAGGCCCTAGTCAGCACTGGACTGTATCGCCACTTTAATTAAGAAAGTGTGAGTAAGTCGCTTTGTCCACAAAATCAATAAAAGTCAGTTCTTGTCTAGCTTTCAATAAAGCAACATGGTGTCAGAAGTTAAACTCAAACCCGCGCTACTTTACTTACAACTAGCACTTTCAACAAATTTCGCACACACATTCAACCCATGAATGCATTTAAAAATCTGTAAAAAAAAAGCAAAAACTATATTTTTGTTTTGTGACAAACATTTCAAAGAAAAATTCTTTCAAGTTTAATTGACATCCCTTTTTTTAATTTCTATGACTTCTCTCTTTATAAATTCGTATGATTATCCTTCATTTTATTTTGACAGTCTTAATAAAAAGAAATTCAACTAAAAGTGTTTAAATGGAAAGCACGTTATATCTACGATCATGATGATGGCAAACATGCATACTCAAAGGAAATTCTTTAATAACTTTACTTTCCATTTCATTGCGAACGACAAACTTACGGGTTATGAAGCCATGTTCTCCAATTATAAATTACCCTCCATAATACAGAATTTCGGCAACATAACCCCAACTCCATAGTATATTCATTTTCATTAGCATTCCAAATTGGTAGTGTGTCATAGAACGCAAAGTATCTATATCCTGTTCCTGTATATATTCTCCGATGGTGGGCTCAGCGCTCACTGTCCTTGTTTTCAAATGAATTTATATGTGCGAACGTGTGCGGCTTCATGCTCCAACGAATTGGATTATAAAGTGAACTACGAATAATTAATTTCCGGTATTGTATAATAAAAAATATGTCACTGCGTAATCCTTAAAATCGCTTTGGTGTGTTGAGCATCATAGTATGAATGAATTTCTTTGGCTCCATACCCAGTTATATGCTATCATATCTTTTTCTTTCATATGGGGCATACATATGTCGGAAACGTCCAAAATGTCTTTCAATGAGCTTTTAGTCTTTGAAATCCCTCCCAATGATAGCTATTTACAATAATTTTTTTTTTCTGTTTGTATTTATGTCTATTTTATTGCAGATAAAGATACAATTTTTGTGGGACATGTGGCAGAGTCAGGCATCATAAAATATAAATAAAGATGAGGATAACTTAAAAGATGAAAATGATTGGAGGACGACGCACATTTGGTTTCACACAAATACAACCTTAGACATATGCCGAGGTAGTATTATGTTTGTGACACTTAAATTGAATTTTCTACGTTTTTTTGCTTTTTTTTGTGAAAGGAAATAAAATTCGATTATCAATTTAAAGGAAATTTTTTTTAAAAGGCCAGGTTTAAATGGGTTTTTGTCTCAATAATGTGGATTATTATGGTAAACAATAATTTTAAATTATTAAAATGGTCTTGGAATTGTGTGTCTGAATGGTTTAAATTACTTCAATAAAAAGTTCAAGGCAGTTATATTGGGTATAATTTTATTTAACGAAAGGATATGTGTAAGGTGATTTATGAGACAGTCATTGAACATGAGGTTGGTCGTAACCATTAATGTAGGAACCTCAAAATCTAAGTATATACATATAAGGATTTGGTTAGTCTTATTAGTATAGATATAAACATACTAAAAGTCTACATTTACTAAAACAAGCGTTTCGAATTGCGCCTTTTTTTCCTTATTATACATATCTACCTCAAGGACGGTAGCTTTTCAATCATAAAAATATTCAGCCCTATCAGGGAATCCGACGAATGAGTTGCGGAGGGAGTCTTACTCACTTTCGATAGATTTGCTATTAGCGAATCCGCAAGCCATACGAGGGAATAAATGCCGATAACGTTGTTCGTAAAATTGGTATTACTGAAAACAAAAGGCATCCGAACCACATTCGTACTCCATACCAATGTTGGGAAAGCAAATCCGCAGTAAAATTGGTGTAGATGAAAGTGCAAAAAAAAAAATTGAAGAAAAAGCAGATAGTTAACAAATCTGATTTTTTTTAAAACAGAAATAAAAATTTTTGGATCGCCGAAACGTATAAAGTTTTTTTTTCAGTTTCGAAAACTTCATCTGCGTTTTTTTTTTCAGGACATGCAATTTTGGTGTCGTTTTTTAGCCAAACGGTGGACATCTGTCCAGATATATAGCCTCCACGACCTAGTTTGACATTTCCTCTATCCAACAGCAAATGAACCTTGAAAATCGGTCCAGTGATTGCTGAAACACAGACGGATTAAGATTGGTCATTAAAATCATTAAAAAAGGTTTAATTTGCGATATTAGATATTTTACGATACTAAAGTATCTTAGATTGCTTTTCTTGTGTGCACTTGAACGCGCTTAATGTCAACTTTTGACATCCCCGATAATACAGTTTCAATGGAAAAGTAGTTCGCAGATCGATAATGCAGCTCATTCATCGGATTCAGTAATAGAATTTTATGCCAAACCGGATCCACTGCGGATCCAACCGGGGAGTGAAATTTTGCGAATTCAGTAATAGGCATGATTAATTTTAAAATATTAATTTTAATTGAATTTCAAACAGGAAAAAAAATCACTTTGGACAAGAAGAAAAACTCAAAAAAATTTAACAAATTTCTTTTTTTTAATGTGTGTTTTGAGTTGCTGTGGGAACCCTATTCCATCTTGAAAATGTAATAGCAGTTATGCATTATCATTTTAAAGTTTTAAATTACACTTAAATGGAAAAATATTTTTGTTCCAAATTTACTTACCAAATTTGGGTAATTTTTTAACTGCACTTTGAATAGCCGTACCTTTAGTTTCCGGCCATTTCTAGTAGCTAAAATTGTCACTCATTGATGAGTGACACTGAAGCAATAACTATGGACAACCGCATCCAGGTGCCAAATTATTGTCCGAAAATCCATAGCTAGCTCTTAGACTATTATTGATGAACCAGATAAAATTATTGACCAATTGTATAATTTATTTAAAAATGTTAAAAAGATAAGATAAAATCTTCTTTTTTCTTCGGCTTTTAGTTCACGATGAGTTTATAAATGCAACAAATATGTTGCCATTTACTTTTCCCGACGTTTCGGCAAGGGTTGCTACCTTCTTCAGGGGAACTTTATTGTGAAACATACAAAACAGAATACCTATATAACACTTGTATTATGACAACTCAAAATAAAAACTTACGTTATGTAAAAACAAGAGAAACTTTAAATTAACAATTTGTTACATGAATAAAATTAAAATTACTTTTGAAATAAACAATGAAAAATGTATGCACTTCAAAATGAAGTTTAGTCTTTTATAAACAAAACAAAAATTGACGTTTATTCAAAGACAAGTGAGGAATATACAGCCGATATCTTTTGTGTGGCAATTTTCCGAATCATGTTATTACTGTTATTAATAATGTGCAAAGTTTCCAGTGTATATCGTTTTGATGCGTACCGTTCAGTCTGTAGAACCTTCACGTCGTCAAAATCTGGAAAGTGGCCACTTTCAATTGAATGACTGGCTAAAGCTGTTTTACCAGGGTTGTTGGATTTATTGTCTCATTTATGGTAAGACATGCGTTGGCGAAGAAACTGTTGCGGCTTTCATAAAAACTGGTTACAGCTCGTTGAGATCACACTTGGTATGCCTGAGGACGAGGCACGGCTGGGTACATCGGTGTGCGTGGTTCTTGACCCACGAGCAGCCAGACGCAAACAAACGAATTTTGATCATACCAAGATTTCTAAAGTTGGACAACGGACGGACGTTTTCACATACGATCGATTTTGTTCAATTGGCAAAAGTAGTTAGTTGCCTTGAGTACCTTGTCAATATGTTCCCTCCCTCTTACACTGCGTGCCTTCCATGACAGCCATGTACTCTGGTTTTAAACAAGTAAGCTGTCCCTTAATGAAGCCTAGATTGATGTTAACACCATTCTAGGGGACCTTAGAAAACCCTCGACCAACACACACATAACTCCACTGAATAAAACTATTTTAATGCATTAGGATTTTTGATAACAATTCACTGCTTTATTAATTTAGGATTAAGCTGATGTTAGAGTCAGAATATAAAATAAAAAAAAGAAACGGTAAAGGAAATATTCCATGTGTTTTGTTCACACATAAAAATGATTAACTCGGTAAATATGAAAAGGTATAAATGGGTAGATATGCGAGACAAGAATGAAATCTAGAAATAAGAATAAGGAAAACTCACCACTTACGGTCCGGAACTTGTGCACAATTTCCATCGACGTCGTGTTGAATGATGCAAATCGCAGAAACTAAAAAAAACATTAACCCGTTACCTACGTCAGGTCTTTTTAAGTGCCTATCCAAAACACACGGGGATTTCTATTGACCACTTTCACAAATAGAATAGGGTGAAGCCCTCTATGTTTTTTTTTATTTTCTTGTAATTTAATAATTATAAAAAGACTAAATTACGAACTACACTGGAGTGAAGATTTGATATCTTCAGAAACATCAAAATACTGCAGCTCTTTCATGCTTTCAAAGCTAAGGGTGATTTGTTTTGCTAAATTCAGAGTGTTGCACTGATTTGTTTTTGGGCTCCTGGGAGATTATTTCACCTGCCCTTTTACGTCGCGCACTACGAGTCACTAAAATAAAAACACCCCGACGATCAGCAATCCCCCGCTCGCTGAGGCTCACTCAACACTGGCTTTAATTTAATCTACACGCTATTATAGCTTCGAGATTTTTGACAAACTGACGACACTTTGCAAGTGCAGTATGTGGGTCACTCAGATAGGATTGGGTAGTGGTCGTGGTGAAAACCAGTGGATAACAGTTCCGACAAGCGGTTAAGCTCTCTTCTCTCGAGCTCGTTTAGCTGGATTTCTGATGGCACGAGTGTCTCTTCCTTCGAAAAACCGAATGAATACTCGAGTTTCTCTTTGATTGTCAGCTGTTTTAATGATAATCTTCTTTTTTTTTTCTTTTTTGTTGGGCTGGACCTAAAGATGGAATGATCGCGATTGTCACTGTGGGAGACGTGGGATTTTAAGAAGGCTTATTCTACTTAAGTTAGGAGAAAAACACAAAATTACCTGGTCGGAGTGCAACGCTTCACCCTTAACACAGAGATTTTGATGGTCGAAAATTGCTTGGTGGTGCGTTCACTTTAAGCGAGAATAATAATGTCCTTTCAGTCTTATTTGTAAATATCTACCTACACATTGAGTTACGTTATAAAAAAAATTAATCGATTAATGTCCGAAAGAATTACCTGATGGATGAAAAATGTCTGAATTGATTGACGGCAACGAAAGGAAAGAAATGTTGAACGGAGGTATTTTATGAGATTGGTAAGAGAACAGACATTTTTATTACTTCATTTCCGGCCAGGCAAATGGTTTTCGAAATAACCAGAAAAATTTGCCTGCACTTTCGAAGATCACAGGGTGATATAACTTCCATATAGAACGTTCGGTGGAATTCCATAGGACATCCGTAACAAAACTGTTTAGTGGTACCAATATAACACAAATCGCAGGGGTCATCCGGTTTTCCTTTACAGTGCGCCAGTTCCTGGGATTTAATACTAATATATTCACAGTTTTTAAATTGATTCTAAAGTCACATATTATGATGGTATTAATAAAGAAAATTATAATTAAAAAGGTAAAAAAAAACTTTAAAATTGAATTAGATTCATAATACTCAGTTTAGCGAAAATTTAATTTAGATATGTTTATCTTTTTTAGTATTTTTATTTTACATTGAAAGGGATTTACCGAACAGTTCAACACTGATTAAAAGGACTACTACAAGTCAATGCACTATCATATGTATAGGTATTTAATTCAATATTGTACTTTAGAAGGTTTTAACCAGGTCCGCAAATCAGGCATTAAATGTATTTCTAAAAAAATTACACAATATCTGTGTAGGGATTTGCTGACGATTTCATCTTAGATAGGAAGAAACAAGAAACAACGAGGTCATATGCACGCTTACGTACTCATACGTACTCATACGTACGTACTCACAGGTAAAGTCTTGATAATCGCTATTTTTTTATTTTTTTGACAGTCCGCACGAATAGAAAATTTCTTCTGGCAAAAAGCTTCGTCCGACAATAAAAAATGAATTTCATCTTTAAGACTCAGCCGGTTGTTGGTAGATTTTCATTTACCTTTTTCGAAGAAACAAAAAATAATTGTTTAATAATTTTCCAATTTTGTGTTCTTTGAAAACGACTATAGTCTATACTCTTTTTTTACGTATAATTTTCTATTAAACTTAAGTTAAAAAGTATTCGCTACAAAAGTAATTAATAAAGAGTATTTGAAAAAAAAAACTGGTGGTAATTCTTTATGTTAAAAGTTTAAAAAGATACTTTATCAATAGTATACATTTTGTTTACCTTCATCATACGAAAACACAATTAATTTCATAAAACTGTAGCTTATTAAATTCACTGCTATTAAATTCGAATCATCCAAACAGTACATGGATTAAAATTTAATTTCTATTTAATTAATAACTTCAGATTTTCCGAGAATCCTACATGACGCCGATATAAATATCGTTTACATAATATTAATGGAAAATTTTAATACCAAAAAATTCACTAGATGTGTGTTTCCTGGCGACTGATTTCCAACAACAGGTAGAAAAACCAACATCGCCATAATAAGGTATATGTACTTAGCACTTAAATTAATTACTACTGATAATATTTCCAAAACTATAATAAAATATGTATTTTTATTTGTGTATATTATATGTAAAATTAAAATACATCAGGTAGAAAATTTTACTTAAATTATTATTATTCAAACCATCAACCTGTACTATCACAGATTAAAGAATAATTCTCAATTTTATTAACATAAATTTCATTCTCTGTTTAAACATTTATCTTGGGAATGAGTCAAGTCTCCTAAGTGCTGTTCAGTTCATCCCCATTATCTTGATGGTATATAACATCGTGGTATAGGCTTCATCTTATTCGTGCAAAATGCAAGGACCAACAAAGAATATTTTGAAAATGATGCTATGAATGAAATATGCAAATGTTATAGATTTATTGTTATCCCTAGTGCCACTCCAACGAACACCATCATTCCTACAACGTCATAATCATCATCGTCGTCATAACACTGACATCTCATCTCAAGTCTCGCAGGCTTTTGTCTATATGTATACTCTGAGTTCCCCTCATCTACGATTATATACTATGTTGTCGTTCTCTTCAGCATACCTCTCCAGGAAGCGATTCCATTTACATGATGATATTTCATGTCCTCCAGATAAAAGATAGAGTGAGCATCACATTGAGCGAGCACTACTGAGGAGTTCGATGTCTGACAAAGACGTGATGAGATGATGTCGTACAAAAGTCCTTATGGAGAAAGCAATTGCAAACGCTGATACTCTGTGTTTAAAAGTAATATTCGCGCGTTGATGGGATTTATAATTGCTTTATGATGGATTAAGGCAGAAATTAATTGAAGATGTTCGTAATTTTTCTGAAAAATTAGAATAGCAATCACTTGGTTTCGAGAGAGAACATCAACGATGGAATCCCTTACCATGTTTTTTTTTTTTAATCTTATATATTATACGAGTTCGTATAATAAAGCTAAAAAGTACCTCAGGAACTATCTGTTATCCGTGCTGTGATACTTTTTCACACTTATGTCACGTTTCTTCATCTATAATATAACATTCCTAATGACTTTCGTATGTTTTCAGCAAAGGATGGTCCCAAGTGATTAAATGTCATTTTTGATGTGATGAAGGGCGAAAACAACGATGACATGGTTGAAGGTTTTCTTTTTTTTTTCTTCAGACATTAACCGAAAATTGTGTTTTCTAAATATTTAGGTTTGAAGTCTCTAAAGTAATGTTTTCATCTCTTTGGGGAGTGTTTTTTTTTCTGTGTTAGTTAAAAGGCAAAGGATTTTTTTAGGGGATTTCTATTCAGAATTTTTTTTTTTTTACCCGGAAATATCAAACATTAGGAAAAGATAACTCTTGAGAATCAATCTCATATGACATACAATTTCGGACAAAAAAAGATGAAACTTGAAATGGAATAATGTATTATATTTGTAGTTTTAGCATTTAAAATATCTTGGGAATTGTATCGGGTATGTCAAACAAAAAAAAAGAGTGAATTCATAATGAAATGCTTATGCATTCATCGCAACTAATACTTCTTTATTTTTGGGTCCTTACACTTTTGCCAGGCCAATGTCGATTTTAGGATAACCAATCTATTTTCCACTAAATTTTAATATTTTTTTCCCATTTTTTGAACCGCAATGTCTACTTCATTAACCTTAAGGAGCTTAAGATTATCTTGGAATAGATATAGAAATGTGGATTGTGTCTTTCCGTGTATTTTTAAAAGAGAATTGAAATCAATTTTAAATTCCAACAACTTGTGAATTTCTGTCAACGTATTAATGAATGCAATTTCTAGAAATAATTCAATAACGAAAATTCATGGTACAGCAATAAAAATCAATTCGTGAAACCAAAAACGCATCAGTATATGAATTCGTTGGAATGTTGACTATTATACAATGTTCAGCCATTTTCCTGGAATCAGTTTTCATTGTAAGTGAAGTACATATAAGTAAAAATATTTGAAACCATGATAACTAAAAATTTTAAATTCAAGGTTTTATTTAATTTCAAGAATTATTTTTGATGTAAATTTCAGTGCAGGGAACTGACTTTACGGGATCTAACTCCACCTTCATCAAAAGTGAAAATGATTTCACTTTTTTTTGGTGAAGTAACTTCCAAATATGAGTGAGATATAGTTAAACATTTTTATGGAAGCTTAACGAACGTGCCAATTATATAGCAAGTTCCAAGAAGAACAATATGAGTCTTGGAGCTTGGGTGGGGGCAATACTATGTATCTTAAAATACAGCGTAAGCGTAGATATGTGAAAAGGATATTCACAATTTTAAAAGATTCGATCGTGTCAAACTGGTGGCTTGATTGGCCTGAAGCTGACACATAATCAGACCAAACTGATTGATTTATCGAATATTAACGAGCCACTAAAGCGATGGAATAAAGATCACACTTAGCAGGTCATCAGGTACTAGTTTTCGGATAAGGCTAAATTAGGTTAGGTTAGATTTCAATTTTTATTTTTATTTTATATATAAAAACTATTAAAGCCGGACGTAATACCAAATATCCAAAATCCCGAAAAACAATAATCCCGAAAACCCAAAAGCCTAACAAAAGCCCGAAAACCCAAAATCCTGGAAACCCAAAGGCCCGAAAACACAAAAGCCCAAAAAGCCAAAACTAGGAAATTACGAATAATGTGTTAAAGTAGGTTGGGTTCGATATCCCGCTTTTTATAATCTCGTTTTTTTCAAATACCGTTTTTATAATCCCGCTTTTTATGATGATGTATACTACAGGCTATACGGACGCAAAAAACCTGTTTACACATTTTTGTTCTATTTGTAAATTCAATTGTTACTGCAGTAAATGATAGCTGTAAAATCGTAACAAAGAGGTAAATTTTGTTTGTGCATATACTGTTTCTGCAAAGCTTAGAAATATGTGATAATTAGAGTTAAAAACAAATGGGTATCTACGTACAGTAGGAATGAAAAACCAATATCTACATATTGTTATTTATTTTGATAACATAACGTTTTGTAAAAAAACGGGATTGGCGGGATTTGTCGGGATTTTAAAAAGCGAGATTATAATATATGGGGATTTTGAACAAGAGGGATTTTAGAAGATTTTTTTTTTCAGGATATTCGAAAAACGGGATTATAAAAAGCGGGATTCCTATACGCTCCCTTTTAAAATCGATAAAAAAAACTTCAAATTAAGGAAAATAATAAGTTAGAGAGTGCAAAAAATGTTCTACTAACTTGTAAAAAAAATTATTTCTGAACGCTCAGAGAATTTTTTGTTAAAAAAAAAAAACAAAAGCCAATAAAAAGGTTTTGTTTTTTTTTAACAAACAACGTTTTTTTTACAACAAGTAGTTGATTACGAAGGAGAATTAAAAATAATTTCAACTTCGATAGTGACCCAAAAATTAAGAGGTACATAATACATATACTACTTACCTATACTGCTCAAAAAAGTTTTCCTGAAATCCAAAAAAATTATATAGCTACTTATAAAATGGAAAATTTGCGGAGTTTTTATTTTATATAATTTTTGGGGATTTTGGGAAAAACTTTTTCAGGCTTTCGGGTTTTCCGGATTTTAGATTTTCGGGATTTCGGGTTTAAGGGATTTCAGTTTTCAGGATTTTGACACCAATAAATTAAAGCTTCCATTGTAATCATTTTAAGTATTGGGGGCCAAATAGGACAAACATATACAAAAAAACTATAGTTTTTTTGTTTGAACCGATTTCGGTGCAAGGAACTAACTTCACACGGAAATTACCTTATTTTTGTTTACTCATATACATACATACATTTAACCAGCCAGTCTTCTTCGTTTGATTCGTTCACGACTCACGTGCATAGCGGTAGCATGTGTTGCACGACACTAGTTAGAAGGAGGATAAAGATAGAAAAGAATTGTTTTGGTACAATGGATAGTAGCTGATAGTAGTTGATTTTCATTTTTCATTGCATACCTCATGGGTGACATACAGCGTAAGCTGGGAGGTATGCTAAAAAAAAATGTTTTGTACCCGAGTGAGAATTGAATTGGCAGCCTCTGGATTAAGAAGCAAGCACTCCATCCATTGTACCATATCCGCCCAAAATGCATGGAAGGGGAAGCCTCTCTTGTTTTCTAGCATAACGAATAAAAGTAAAAACGAGGATTTGTTTGTTATATTGCCTATACTTCTATGACCTTAACATTTTTTATGTTATATGAAAAACAAAACAGGTCCGCAACTCCGAATACTTAGGCTCTGTTTTTCAGTGCTTATGACAGGCAGACATCAGACAGAATTTATAGACCCACTTTTTTTCGACTTCGATATTACCGTAATGTCATGTTTGATTGTTATCACCAATTACTTTTTTTTTACACGAATTCAAGTATTGCCTTACCTATGTATGTATGTATCTAACTAGTCGCAAGTAAAATGTGAATTTAAAATAGATGAGAAATTTAATTTTCTACAATTTTGTTTCTGCAATTTTTTTGTCACACTAACGGTCTTGCAGATAATTATGTTAAGACCATTTTCAAATCGGCGCCTTAATATGCGGCTTTGGATTGCAAAACAATTTTTTTTATACTCCAGAAGGCACCTCTTTAAAACATAAACAAAAATTCCACTGAGAGCATAAAATGTCCAGTTTATTTTCCTGCATAAGTATTTAAGTAATTCTGTGTTAATTGTAAATGTATAAAAAGAGAGAACGAAACCACATAAACTATGAAATAAACCAAACTTCTATAGCGGAAATGGAACTGCACTTCATCAGCGACAAAGTTGCTAAGTAAAATAAACCATATTGATGGTTTATACCCGTTACCATCCTGTTGTCAGTGGAAAATTTCAAGAGGTCCAATTTCATGTAACAAAACTTTTTTAAAAACATACTTTCTAAGAAATTGTATATGGATAACCAAACCAATCACATTTACTCGCTATAATCATGATCAAACCATTCATCCCTTAAAAATTAAAGTGATAAATGAAGTGTGTTGGTATCACATGTATGCATAATGTGCTCAAAGCTTTTATTATCTAGAGCTCTACTCAAATTTTCCTATTTCCATTTAAATTGACAATCTCTATCTCTTCCTTCAATTCACATCAAGTCTTCCTCAAAATCATTCTAAATTGTATATGGATGCTCTTCTTACGTCATTTTCTATATGTGCACAACATCAATCTGCGAAATACGAAGATGCAAAAGCAAAACTTGAAATCAGTCAATTTGGTCAGTATCCTGGTTGTAAGCCCACACACTTCACATCTTCTACACTTAATAACATCTGGTTTATTTCACTTCACAGTCCATGATATACGCATTTCCATTTATTCATATCCTATACTCAACTCATGGATGCCACACATGACATCTGAATTCTCAAAACAACACCAACTTGCATATAGCACACATCCGATTCCTTCGACTTAACCATTATATGGAAATCCTTCTTAGTCTAGACAAATGGATTTCGCAATCTCACACATGTATGGTCAATATGCATTCACTAGGATGAACAAGCAAAAATAAAAGATTGAAAAAGGAAAACACAAGTTTGTACAAGATAAAGTGAAAAGGTTGTTGGTTTTTTTTTTCTATGAATTTTATGGGTAGACTTTTAATCTAGGTTATGTTTAATTGATTAGCCTAGATTCGGAGATAGAAGAAGTGGAGGAAACTGTCAAAGATTGTATTGAATAGGAAAATGTTAGATAAGGAATTTTTAGGGTGATCTATTTCAAGATTATTTACTTGTATGTATTTGGATGTACTTCGTACATCGCAATTGTTCTTGGCATTGGGTAAAATTGGTTATTACAATTGTGTAGTCGTCAAAGAATGCTTTCAGATTTTACGGAATGAAAGGAGTGCAAAATATTCTTATGTTCCAACGTTATTTTCCAGAGTCAAACTTCTGTTAAGCGTATTTTTTGAGTAATCTTTTTGTCAGAAATTACGGTCCCAAAAAAGTTTTTAAGACAATCGGATTTTAATAGCAAAACAACTTTAAGTCCTTGGAGATTACTGATGCGGCATTGTAAAAGTAGACCAAACAACAAAAACAGGAGCTATAGCAAGTGACGAAAGTATGTTTCGCGGAATTCAGAAAAACTTTGACTTGTGAAAGTAGTTTTCGATGAAAAAAAATGTACCTGCTACCCGGCCAGGCAATTCTCCTGGACCAAGCATAAGTTGACATAAAAAACTCGCAAGTTGTAACATTGGAATGGGAAGAATGAACGGAAAAAGCTTAGAGAAAAAGCTCAAGAAACAAAATGACGAAGGAATGGAAATAGAGCCTTGATGCGAAGACAAAATCATAAAAGATGTTCTCTACATGGATAAGAAGCATCTGGACAAAAAAAAATTGCGCAAATCCTTACTTAGCCATGTTCACACTTCACAATTAAATAAAATGCGAAATTTTCGCAGTTTTTTTGATTTTGGACAAAGTTGCCTTCGGCGCTCGAGGTAAAACTTGGATTATTCATAAGGCCAAAATCAGAAACGTTGGATTTGACGAATCCTATACAATCAGACGACAATTTGACTGGACTACTTTAGTTTACGATGGTTTAATTTAATTTGTCATTTCGCTTGATGTTATTTAGGATCAATTATTTTTATGTATTTTGCGATTATATTACCTGTTAATAAATTTCACGCTAAGGCCAAGTTTTTAAGTGCGAGATCATCCCAGGGTTAGAGTTAACCTCAACATAACTCTGAAAATACGTTTATCAGTTAGTTTTACAGCCCGAGTTAACTCATAGTTAACTCACAAACTTGCCTGAGTTAAGATTGGATCAAATAAAATTAATTTTTTGCGTGTTTGTTGTTTGTTTTATTTTTTCCGAGGGGTTTGTCACGAATGAAATCACCTGACCGCTTATACTTGCAATCATTTGAAATCACATTGAAATCAAGTGCAATCACTATTTTAAGTGATAAAATTAAAAAACAAAATGCTGGTTATCGATTTCAAATGATTTCTTGCAATCATTAAACATATTTGAAATCACTTTTTGCAATCATGAAATCAAAAATGCCATAATAAAATCACGAATTGAAATCATAATGAAATCACTTGAATTAATTTGCAATCATTACCCCAATACTGAAAAACTAAGCCTAAGCGAAACAAAAAAAAAAAAGAAAATAATAATGTGCGGATTTAAAATTGGCGAGGTTCTGCAAACCTAACTTTCCGTGCCTTTATTGTTCACCATTTTATATTACAGCTCCCCTGTTATAGAATCAACTGATAACACTGTTGCACTTTTTCACCGGGTAAGGGTTATTAAATGTTTAATTTGTTTTATTATTACAATAAATTAAATCACGAAACTATTACACGAATTATGGAGTAAACCCGACTTCCAAATAAACAAGACAACTAATTTAATTTGCGCCTACACGACCGAATAATTTTATCAACTAATTTGACAGATGGGCCAAATCAGAAGATAACGAAGAATAGGTAGGTACACGAAAGAGGCCACCAAAAGTGCAACAAGTAACACGTTAATAATGTTACCTTTCCATCTAGCTCAGCGCAGGTCGTAGGTTCTTTGGAAGAATTTTAATTTTTAATGGTAAACAAATAAGATAAGTTATAATTATTGATTATAGACCGAATCAAAAATTATTCGATATTTGAACACAGGGCCGTGTCCAAAAAAAGGGTTTGGGCGCCAGAAATTCTTTTTAGGTAAAATTTCAAACCTTGGTACGAAGTATTTAAAATATTGCTGCGAAGCGAATTAACCGAACAAAATAATAACACAAATTTAATATTCTCAAATTGAGATTTTAAAATGTTTTATTAAGGAAACCATGAATAACCCAGGATAAAAACCTTAAATTTTTTCAAATAAATTATTGACAATGAATGAAATAAAAAGGTACCAAAAAGTAAATCTGCCTTTTTGCGGTTTGAATCATATGAAATCTTACGGGGCTCACAGGGAACCGTAAAGCCGAAGAATGAAACGTTACCGGAAATAAAAAGGACAAACAATTAAACAAATTAAACCACGAATATTAATCGAATAAAAAAAAACACGGATTATTTAAAAGGTCTACCGCGATAATTAAAATCAAAATGGCCACACACTTGAAATAAACTACAACACTCTACTTATCTTTTATCTTTTCCTTTTTTCTTCAATCTCCAACTTTAATTTTTCACGTCTCGACTGACTCTCTACTTTATCTTCAAAAATTTCTACTTTTCTACAAATCTCCTTCTCGAATTTGTCTACTTACCTTTCTCGGCTATTTTTTTTTTTTTTTTGTTTTGATCAACCTCTTGTTAATCTAGCACTACTATCTACTCGTGATTCGAAACGCGAAACAATCTTTTTCATCAAACAATTTTTGAGAAGAGTCATAATTTTAAAAACTCGAACTCTACTCTGATAATCCCGATAGACCTTTTAAACTACAATTTAAAATTACGGTAAAAAACGTTAACGTTCCATTCTTCCAAATTATTAATATATTAATAATATTTTTAGGAAGGGCTCATGGCCATCAAGATATCTATCTTGACAAAAACGTCACACTCGTTAGCCTTAAGTATAGGCATTCACTTTTATCCAAGAATTTTAAGTGAATTTCTACAGCTCATCCGCTGGCACGCCTTTCACTCTCGTTACTTCCAATTATATATATCGCCTGCAATAAATTGTCACTTTTGCAAAACGTTGGTTGAGTACATCTATGGTTGATGGTACCATGGCTGCCCTTTACTTAACCAGAATCTTACAGCCGCAACGAAAAGAAAACATTAAATAATTAAAGGTCGAAAACCGGCTTTTGTTGCGGTAAATTTTACCGTAACAACACTGATTCGAATTCCAATTTGACTACCCCAACAACTTAAATCAAAATTTATGGAAAGATTAAACAATTCTCTCTCATTAAAGAATTTATTCTGTTTTTGAACTTCTTAATGACTTTATTCTTGGTTTTTGTCAAAAATTTAATCAACACGATTCCGCACTCAAAAAACATAAATAGCCTCGTCATCATTCTAAAAAAAAAACAATATAACATTATCAGCGATGGTGTGCCAATGAATTGTTCCCCCAAAAATATTCGTATATACCTCTCAACCAAAGTTAAATTAATCTCAAAAGTCAATGTTCCGAGATCAAGGACATAAAAGCATTGAATATCTATCCATTCCTCGAATAAGATATATGATTAAATTTCTCCGAAGATGGATGATTTAAGTCTTTGACTGCTCGGCGCAATAGAAACAAATGATTCGGTTAGATTTCAGCAAATCGATAAAGAAAACATAAATGAATAAAGGACTATGAAGGAGCAAGGATACAAAAGAATAGACAGCCAAACAAAACAGTATATAAATTTATTTTTGGGACTAAAATCTTATAAATAAAGAGAGACTCCGCACCAATCTACAAAACAAAAAATGGATGGTTTCGAGGCCAATGTGCCAAGATGATATCGTGTCGGCAAATTGTATTAGGATGCCTGTCTACACAATGGATTGTAGATAATTGGAACTAATCAGAAGCAAATTTATGGAGTGAAGGAAGCCATTTCGTTGAATATATAATACGGAAAAGGATTTGTATGTAATATGAGAGTATATATGTATGTGTGTATCAGGATGATGAGGTTCAGGTGGATTTCTGTAATTTTGTGGGAAGTTCTTATCTGTAAGCACTTCCAGATTAATTCTTCATTAGAGAAAACAAAGTAGACTGCGGCTTTGATATAACTTTTTGCACCCCCATAAGAATTGATTACAAGGGAATTGGGATTATAATAATAATTGTTACACAACTATACATGTGAAGGTTGGATTAAATGGGATTTTACTGATTCTGGTTTTGGAAGTGTGATGTTATTAGGCATATGAATCGAAAAAGGCAAATTCTTATGACCATCACCTTACCTTTAGTTGGAAGTTGGCAGTGCTAAATAGAGCAAACATAGTTTAATTTACTTTTTTTTAAATACGTTTGTCTTTTATCTTATAAAAAGAAGAACCAGTTATATGGACTTACTACCGCTTTGTATAGATAGCTCTGGAGGTGATTAGTAACACAAGATTGAAAAAGGCCCAATGAAACGTGAATTTAAAAGGAAAGCTCTACACTGCAGTAGTTCGTTCAGCGCTTACATACGGTTCACAATGTTGGACAATGTATGAGAGCAAATTGACGGCTACTGAGATAAAAATGCTTCGCATGACAGCAGGAGTAACAAAGCTATAGATCGAATCCAAAATAAAAATATCCGAAGAAGCCTTCACGTTGAAAATACCATCGTTGATAAAATACAGCCCGACAATTTCAGCTGGTATACTGCCAAGTACTTAGGAGAGACACTGAGAACCCCGCCCAAAAGGCACTTTTATCCAACATTCTGGTACAATCGCGGAAGAAAGTCAGGCCCAAGAATTAATAGAAAAAATAAATGTAGCGACACCCAGCATTCAGTTGGCCTCAGACATGGAACAATCCATAACGGGGTAGCTTGCTGACATTTTCTGAGGTTAACCCGAAGAACTACACAAGCAGATCAGTAGGTGAAGTGGAGAAGTTTGAAAGTTGTGATCCCAGTCGAGATCATAGCATCGTCGGAAAAGGAAGAAGAAGTCGAGGACTAAATCGTCCAAGTGTAAATGTATATGTTGAAATTTTATCAATGTGATTCAACCACTACTGCAATTCAATTTTTGTTACTCAATAATCCAACAAACAAAATTTTTCCTGCCTCCCATTAAATTATAAGCAAAAGGAGTCATAAGCCCAGTTTACATTTCTATAAGATCTCCAAGATCTCAGTATGCTCAGAAATATAAACACAATTTCTCAGTGAAATTTTATACTAATGCTTTCAAAAAAGTGAGCCTGGATTGGATTCGCTTGCTCAAGTGAGCGCTCAGAAATATAAACTCACCTATAAAGTTACATCATTCTTATTTGGAGAATGATAAGATTCAAAATTTTGTTTCTTTTTGTAAACAACCGTTGAAAGCTAGCCAATGCCTTTTCAGTTGGTGCGGATAAAACCACAGACATTTCATGACAAGAACAGGTGAACAAGTTTCAATCGGACTTTAATTTATAAAAATGGACGCTGAGACAAATGCTGAAGTTGTGAAGAAATTCTTGGGTTTTAGGCTCATAGTCAAATGAATGCTTTGTCAATTTATTTGTGTATAGTAAAATAACTAATTGTCAAAATTTTGCACTTTTTTATAAGATATTCAGCCCTATCGAGGTATCCAATCGGAGGAAGTTCCGATCGGAAATTACTTCCGATCGGAACTATTTTTTTTTAATCGAGGTATCCGTTTCGGAAAAACATAATTAAAGCCTGTAAACGCACTCATTTGACATTTGTGACATTCTAATAGTTTCAAAACTAAAATAACAATGGATAGTGAAGCTTTATTTTTGGAAGCACAGATTGAAGGAACAAATCAGAGAACCAAACAAAAAAAAAGGTGAATGTTGCGAAATAATTCAAATTTATATCAACTTTCAGATGCAGCGTAAGTGGTATTGTTATACTTTCATTAAAGCAGATCAAAATAATACAAAAAAGAGATTGTCTTATTTTGCAGCTTCCAGAAAAACTTTCGTTTAAATAAAATTGCATTTGAATACGTTTGGTCGGAAATAAAAGATAAACTTCCATCGAATAGCCGTTCAGACGGTGTATTCAAAACAAATGCTGGCGGTAAGTTTAAGATTCTTTGCTGAAGGAAACTATCAGCATGGTGCAGGAGAGGATAACAACGTTGCCTTTGGACAATCAATCTTTTCAAATATCCTTCAAAAAGTACTGAAAGTTTTGAAAGAAACTTTGTGCTCGAAATGGATATCTTTTCGAATGTCAAATGAGGAAATGCAGTTGTCGAAAATACACTTTTATGAATGAACAGGCTTTCCTGGAGTAATATCATGTGTAGATGGAAAACACGTAAAAATAATTTTTTTCAATCGTAAAGGTTACTATAGCTTAAACATGCTGATTATAAGTTGAATAAACAAATAAATAAATTGGAAAACTTATCACTTGGTTGGGTTGCATGTTTTAGATTTGCGACTACAAAATGCAGATAGGAGGTGTAAGCGCTAATTACCAAGGAGCTAACCACGATTCTCACATATGGAATATAAGTTCACATCGTCGGCATTTTGAAGAGAACTATTAAAGAAGAATAAGAGATAGTTGGCTGCTGGGTTCGTACACAATAATTTATAGACATGCTTCTTGCAAGTTTGCGTTGGTTTCATTGAACTTGCTGGACAATGTTTCTCCTGAAAGTGATTGTTTTCAGTGAAGATCCATTGTTTTCTGTTTTTGTATCCTCTAAAAGATCCTGAAAGTTGATTTCTGGATCTTGCTCCCACACCGTCAATGGTATCTTTCAATGTAATGATACCGGTTATCACTTCTTCAACTGGTGTAAAACTTTTTTGTTTGAAAATGGTCCATCACCCGTAGATTTAATTTCTTTTTTGTTCTCGGATAATTTTTTTTTTCACATATACGTTTTGTAGTCGCTCCATATCTTATATTGGAATAAAGTTTGATTTTGTTTTAAAATTCGATTTCTTTAAAAAAAAAATAGCTTTTTCCAACCTACAACATCTCTAACCGGTGGCCCTAAAACATTCAATTCTTGAGTGATATTTTGCCAAAAAGATGCAACTTCCGCAGGCGGCCTTTTGGTAGAATTGCGAGCGATGTCAACTTTCGTTGATAGTATTTCCACCAAACACTCTTGTTGAGCCCTTGTCGTTGTAGTTTTTGTCTGAAACATAAAATTAAACTAAACAATAAAACACATATCTATTTATTTTCATTTAATAACTTACAGCCTTGAAGGTGGTTCCATTTTAGTAAATATTCCTCAACAATTTGTTGTCGGAGAACTTAGGAAGATATTTGTCGTGTATATGTCAAAAAATTATTGATCAACGCCTTGCATCGCACATCAATAACATGCGTTAAATTTGTTCGTAGATTTGTCCGATGAGTTTATCAGAACGGCTACCTCGATTGAAAATTTTCCGATTTCGTACAAATCTCAGAAAATTTTCTTCCGATCGGATACCTCGATAAGGGCTGATTATAGGCGTGTTTTATTGGTAATTGTTTAGTCACTTTAGCAAAATTTTGTATGGGATACGAAAAGTGGCGATAAATTGGTCAGTAATTAAAGTGAACATAAAAGTGAAGATAAAATCTTGGAATGCCTGGAAATTTTTGGCGCGAAATATAATGTCAATACATTTTTTGCTTAAAGGTTGGTTGCACCTATGACAGCTTAAGATATTTACTCCATTTTCAATGATTATTAATGGTTATGTTCATTGTGTTTTCCTTTAGGGCGGCCGCGTTTTGCGGAAGAAGTAAGAAGCTTTCAACCTACGAAAGTTGCAAAAAAATTTTGATAATTTTGAGCTTTTCGCTTAAAAATAAAAATTGGTTAAAGCAGATTTTTTAAATTAAATTATATAATTTGGAATTTAATTTCGTAATATTCAAGCTAAATAATAATAATTTATCCGGTTTTTATTTGTTTGTAGTAGAAGGTGGGGTACAAGTTGACCAACTCGGCATATACAAATAGCCATACTTTGCAGACACATCCATAAAATTATTTGAAACTTCGGCTTGGCATATAGTCAAGAATACCAACTTTGAAATAAAATAAAAAAGTGGATATAAAAGTGAATATAGCGTTTTATTGGTTCTTTCCAGTGCTGACTAACTTAAAATTACCAATAAAACATGACTTATGTCTTAATGTGTTTAGCAATTGCGTAAATAAATAAATGAAATGGTTATGACAGTAAAAACATTCTCCGCAGCGAAAAAAACTTTGTTGATCGACTCAGTGGCTTTTGCATGCTTTCTTCACATAATATATATGTATTTGGAATAATGCCTCAAATTATACTAATGTGAAAATACAGTAGAACTAGAAGACAACATTATTTGATTTTAAGTGGAATAAACCTAATTGAAAAATAAACCGTTAAGGGGCTTTTAGTACAAAAAAATTAGAAAATTAAAAAATAGCACCCGAGTGAAACACTATTTTTCTTGGCATTCATCATCATCATCGGCTCGACAACCGGGGTCCGGTCCTGGCCTCCTTCAACAAGTCTCTCCACCTATTCCGGTCTCGAGCCGACGCCATCCAATTGCTCCGGTCGTCCTATGGTCTACGCCATCTCTCCAGCGCAAGCATGGTCTACCACGTTGTCGTCTGCCATAGAATGTAGCACAAAGAACTTTTCGAGCAGGTTCCTCTAGGTGCCCTGCCCACCGGAGTCTACCGAGCCTAATTTGTCACGATATCTGCTTCAAGGTAGATTGCGTACAATTCATGATTATACCGTCTCCGGAATCGCATTATTGGCATTATATCGATAAATTAAATGTATTCAACACTACTAGAATCCCAAAACACTGCTAATAACAGCCTTTATTATAAATGTTGATTCCAAATTGGATTTCACTAATCCAAAATTAACTGAAAATTACCTCCAGCATTATAAAGAGAATCCATTCAATACCATAAATAGTCATTTCTATATTAAATTGAAATTGATATACTCCTAGATACTTCTTCCTTGTAAAAACAAACTTCACTATTTGTGAATTTGACTTTGTCAATGGCCTTCTTCCCCTAATGACCAACATTATGTAAACATTTATTATGTGAAAAGCACCATCTTTGTGTCAACTAATCGATACATTAATGACAAAACCTGAGGACAAAACACTTTCATTTGAGGCAAATGAACTCAACTCAGTTCCTGGGTTGTGTATAGCTATAGTGTTCTGTTTCATTCTTATTAAGGAGCAAGCATTTCAGAACTTGATACTCTTTAAGGGTGTGTTCTTCAGTGAAGTTGCTTGAGGAAATACTTGAAAGAGGAAAATCAATACAATTTGACACGTTTTAACGTTTATAAGTTTGATTATGTGTTGTCCATTATAAGGAAGCTATTATGTGGAAGAACAATAACCCTTCAAAGGATATTACTTCGAACAAATGGATTTTAGAAAAAAAAAATAAAAATAATTAAAATGTTTGAAAATTTTCTTGCCAACTAAATTTAATGTTCCCAGATGTAACAAAATATTTCCAGCTAATTAAAAATCAATCAAAATTAAGAACCCATACTGTGAATTCTATACGTAAAGTTTATTTCCGTATATATACTACACATGATTTATTTCGTAGAAGAGTCCTGGAAACATTTTGTACAGGATTCAAAAACAAACACAACACCAGAGTTCAATAACCTTGATTAAGGCTAAATCAATTTCGTTCTGTAATTTCGATGTTGTTCCGTTGAAATTCAATTAAATTTTCCAACATATACTTGTCCTGGGTATACGTTTGCATTGCACTCGCAATTCTATTCACTGGCAAGCTAACATGAACAGACTCGAATGCTATATGACCACCAAGAGAGTCAGCTTGTTCAGCGTACATCATCATCATCATCATCGTCGTCGTCCATCCTCGTCGTCGTTGACTGGACGATGAGGACGCAGCCCAACGTTTGGATGTTTCCTAGGTAAATGCTGTCAATAATAAACCAGCAATTTCAAGTGTATATATAAAGGTATCCTTAACCTAGTTGTGTAATGTTCTGTCAATGTATTACAGTTCTCAGAAAACTACACAAACGAAATTCGACGAAAACTTCTAAATTATTTATAAATGAAATGCAATGTGTCCAACATATTTCAGTTCTCTGTTTTGGTAAATTAAGTTCAGAATTTTGAAATCCACGAAAACTAAACAACATTTTACTCTTTGAGGATGAAGGGGTTCGACGAAAATGTAACTATTTATACATATTATGTTGGTTTCTTAGATGTTAAACTTCTCTTTTTTTTTGTCAGAAAAAAAGTGTGACCAGATGTAGGAAAATTAGTGAACAAGTTTAAATGTAATATTTGTAAGAAATTTATAGAAATAAAAGGACTTTTTGTGAACATGATAGGGTTAGATGTATGATTTGAAATTTTATCAATGTGATTTAACCACTACTGCAATTAAATTTTTGTCACTCAATAATCCAACAAACAACATTTTTCCTGCCTCCTCATAAAGTTACAGGCTTATTTGATAAATGATAAGATTCAAAATTTCTTTCTTTCTTTCTATGAACAACAGTTGAAAGCTAGCCAATGCCTTTTCAGTTGCCGGGGATAAAAACACATACATTTCATGACAAGAACAGGTTTCAATCGGAGTTCGATTTATGAAAATGGTAACTGTGAGAAATGCTGAAGTTGTGGGGGAATTTCTTGGGTTTTAGCCTCTGCCTTTTCTTTTCCACGGGTCAGCGGAGGTCGTTTTCCACTTGTGAGCGCGCGCCGGTACACTAACAGAGTTGCGGATTCGAATACTCTTTGGGCTGGTGCTTTGATATACATATAATATACGCTCCACGTGTCTTAGCGATTTTCAGCTTTTGACTAGGTTAAGGTAGCTGAATATCACGTAGAGCTCGTCGTAGAATATTCTTCTCCACACTTCTTCGATACATGACCAAACATCACTCAAAGAAACTTCCTCTCAAATCACCCATACAAGTTTTCATCCGAAACGTTAAAAAAACATGCTTCTGCCCCATATAACAGGACTAAGATAACTAAGGTCTTGTATTTATATATCCAGTTTCATCTTGGTTCTATGAGGGGTCTTACTATTTCTGAGCCAAAATAGCATCGATTGCTGTACAAGTAATTTTTGTTTTGATCTCTGCTAGTTAAACTTTAAAATCGAAAAAGAGGTAATTATATATGTGTCGAACTGGAATTCCTTGGGTTTTTTCTCCCGATGACATAACACTTGTATCTTGCTTGGTTGAAGTTCTTAAGTAGAAGAGTTTGAATTATCTCAGCTTTGAGAGTCCCCTTCAAAACACTATCGTTTCAGTTTTTTCTTCTTTTTTAATTTCATTTTTAACCACATTTTGAAATTTCGATAATACTATACAAAATTTTCCCATTGGTTCAAGGCCGAAATATTCCTGCGTGTGTTGGTCCCGTCAGGCGTTTTCAAAACGCTGCGATGGAAGAAACTTATTTGTTTTCCTCTTAATAATATGCAAGGGTCACCTTAATTGCAATTCCCGTTTATAACCCTCCAACTTCAAATGAATTACACTATCAAAGCAGCACCAATTCAATGTCATTTACACTCTGAGTGTTCAAGCATTAAAGTCATCAGTCAAAGTGAATTTCAGTTAAAACAAACTGATAAGGTTCACCTTAATTCTTACGAAATTACAGTCTCATTTAGCATTATTTGGTGTGTATCTTTTACTATGAAGTGGAAATTAGGGTAACACATTTTATTACTTTTTTTTATTTGCAGTGATTTGTTTAATTGGTGCATTCAAACACAAACTCGTTAGCACTATTGCGTTTAAATAAATACAGAATAAGATCGTTCCCTTTTGGCAATAAAGATAATTTCTTTTTTAGTTTTTTTAAGAAATGTTTTGATTTTTTTTAGAAAGGGGTAAATTAGCCAACAGCTAAGAAAGGAACTAGAAATTTGAATATTTAGATTCAAATTGCTAGTTAAAATCGACAGAGGCATCAACATCTTCTTCATCTTTATCAATTTCATCGTACTAACGGTCCTACGAAACTTGTGCTTGTCGGATATTACATCGGAATGGAAATTGCCACCACGAACATGTCGGAGGTCACACGTCCAAGGTCATAGCATAGCGTAGGTGTTTCCATTTGGGACCATTCGTGCAACCGGACTACTCAATCTGCAAATGAGCGCCAAATTGCGTAGCCACTCTTATAAGCTATGGCGCTTACTTATTGAAATCAATCTACAAGTTCACTTCGAGAAATATCGAATGAAAAAAGCGACGCAAGTCTTATCCGGAACAGATCAGAGCACATAATAAAATACAGCATATAATATTAAACATAATTCAAAAATTCTTGAGGACTAATTTTGTGTTTCTTCTGTTCTGTATATATTTCTACTTAACTTCTTAACTTGTTATTGGTTTGTTCTGTTACAACAAATGTTTGTTTTATTTGTTTTTTTTGTATTTGAACAGAATAATTTCATGTTCACATTTTGTTATGATAAACATATTATGTAAGAGATCAGAGATCAACCAAATATTTAAAAAAACTATCGATAGTACATCGATAGTATCGATAGTTTTCCGAAAACATCGATACTATCGATAGTAAAATATTAGCCAACACTACATCGAAATAGCTAAGACGCTACTAAAACACTTTCGCAATGAAGATACCGATTCCATTAATACCATGTAACATTCGAAAGTGAAATCGTTTGTATAAACTTTCTTCTTCTTCTCAAACTAAAAATAAATTCGGTAATTGTTCCTACTCTAATATTGGTACGACTTTGCAGTAAAAAATTCCAATTGGAAACAACGAAGTGTGAATTGAAACATTCAAATTCTGATAAACATCTGATATAGCATCAGCGATGAAAAACTAGGGATGCCATCACATTTATTTTAAAAGGCTTCCCTCGTAGAAATTTATAAATATTAAATGATATGTTCGTAGTGAATTTTAAATGTTTAATGCATCGTTATTAGTTCGTTCATAAATTTATATATATAAGTTTTTTGAAAATTAACGGATATTTTGGTCACAACTTAACTATTATTTCTGAAAAACTTAGATTATCCTCGAAAACATAGGATCTTTTTTGAGGTCAGTGTTTCCGTGGCTTAGGAATCATTGATTTTTACCGGCAGTGAAAGCCGTGCATAGTTAAAATTAAATTGTTAAATTTTACTTTACTGTATGGATACCTTTAAAAAAACACAGTTTTGTTGTCAATGTTATTCAATAAACACGAAAAAAGAGATATTTAATTCAAAGTTATTTAACCTTCTCTAAAAACTTCTATACCGAAGTAAAAATAAATTATTTCACAAATGCAAAAAATGTCAAATATTTCATTCGTAAACTTTTTATACAAAAAATATATAGATAAATAATATACCTTACGTATTTTGAATTTCATCAATAGAATTTGGTTGTTTCATTGATAACATCACAAACGATATGGAAATAATAATTGACTTGATGGTGTTCTGTTTAATTGACTGCGTTGACATCGAGTTCAATAGTTTTTCATGCAAATTGGGGGGAGAATCAGCAATTAAATGACAAAATGTACGAACAAAAAAAATTTATGTTCAAATATTCTAATTTTTTTTTAAGAGGAGAATAATTTATTATTTCTACGATAAGGGAGATTTTTTTTTTAACGTAATACAATGTTAATTTGTGTTGTGTTATTATAAATGCTTAAATAAATTTTAATTCAATATTCAATGTTAATCAAATATTGGTTTTTGCTATAAACTTTTGATTGTTATTTGATGGAACGTAGGATGATTTATTTCCGTTGGAAATATACTCTAATACGTATTTTTACTCAAAATTTGAATTGAAAATACGAATAGGATAAATATTTTTGACTTGCTATGTCTAATCTTACGCATATCTTTCAGCTATTTCTGCTTTCTTAATGGCTTCCTAGATCAGAAAAAGTTTAAAGAAGTTTTCTGTATTTTCAGTTTCTATAAAACTACTAAATCGTAAAAGAAAATTCAAAGAAACTTTTTATTGTATTAACAAAAAAAAAGTGGGAACACATTCCAACTAATAATTTAGCTTTTATAAGGTCCAAACTTAAGAATTTGGCAGGCAATAGCTAGTATAGATCTCGTATAAGCCAAATTTTCTCAAGCCACACATTTCAAACATTGAGAATACAAAAAAAAAACAGCTATTAAGCCTTTAAAAAGAAGTTTGACAAGCCTTACACAAGGCTTGTAGATAAAGGTTCAAAATAACCGGTATTAGGCCTTCCGAAGTTGTTTACTGATAATTAAAAAAAAAAATAGCTGCTATAAGGCTCACCACGACAAGTCAATGCAAACAACTTGTGAAAGGCTTGCCTATAAATGCTTTATAGGAACTTAATTATTCTGCTATTTGTCAGTCTTACAAATAAGCTCTTAGTAACATCATCATAGTTCCAAAGAAGACCAGGAAAGGTAAGTATTAAAAATCTTTAAACCGAAAAGAAGTGGCTATAAAAATAATTTATTATTATGAATTCTAAAAACAAATAAAGATAATTATTATCCACCGTATTGCGTATTGTACATTTTTTTTTAATTTCATAATATGGCCTCTATAAGGCATTATACATATAAACATTTACGGCAAGCTGTGATTAATAAAATGGCTTGGGTATGGCCTTTATATAACATTCAAGGCAAGCTTTTAGGTATAAGCTGTCATTAAATGGCTTGTATAGAGCCGTTTTATAACACCCAAAGCAAGCTATTGGCATTAGCTGTCCCAGAATGGCTGGCAGAGGCAAGCCAATTGCATTTCATGAAAAGCTATTTACTGATATAGCACCTGCCACCAAAAGTCTTATAGGAGCAATGTGCGCCAAAATAACTTGTATAAAGCCTTTTACTATTTCTATAGCAGTCTGAAAATAGCTTATGTTGAACATAATACAAGTTAAATTGTTAGTTAGGATTGCTTTTGAAAAAAATAATATAATCCTATTGGGTCATTGGGCCAACATTTTGTCGGAAGGTTTAATTTTTTTCAATTTATTTATTTAACTAAATATTAATATGTAATTTTGAGTCAAACTCATAAAAGTTTTCGAAAAAGTGATCCCAGCGCCGTCTATTGGGTAGTTGAAATACTTTTAGTTATTCTTTAAAACATCAGCTTTCCACCAGAGAAATTTCAGTAAACAATCTGACAATCAGTTTGGGTTAGTTCAGAAACTGTTACAGATACGAAAAAATATGCATTATCTTTATTTTAGAGAATTGTTTAAGCTTCATTTTTGTAGAAGATACATTTTGATTTGAGTAACGGTTTCTGAGATAAAGGCGAAAACCCCAAAAAATAACATGTTTCTCCTCACTGCCGCAAGCGCTCCAGTCGGGTTTTTGGGGACTTTTTTTTGGGTTATCTCCAGACAACTCTGAGTAAGCGTGCCAAGTTTCGAAACTGTCCGATTTATTTCCAATTGAAAACCTTTAATGACTGGACTAATACTGCAGTATCATTTTATAAGTGTTTTTTTTGTATGAATATTATAAAATAATTAATTTTTAGATTTCATTTTATCAACAAATCCAATAAAACATAGAAAACGATACGGAAGCCTCTTCCATTAAGTACTCAATTTTTCTACAGAACTCTAACAATTCCTGTTCATTTGGCAATTTGATTCTGTCCCCACTTTGATTGGATTTGATCACAAAGCTATACAAGAATAAAAATAACCAAACAAAAAATAAACTCCCCCATAAAACAAAAAAAAATAAATCCCATTTGAATGTGTCCTATCGTTTAACCCTTCCTGTTGAAAGGACAAAAACAAATAACAGAAAACGTCTTTATCATCATCAACATCACTATATCGTAATGCCCGACCAGATATGCATATATTATCCCTAATGGATGCATGGATTTCAAAGGGCATCATACAACTATACACAGATACATTTGAATCTAACGTGGCCTCAGTGGAAACTGGGAAGTTATAATATCTACGTATCTACGTACGAGGATTTCAGTAGGAGCATGATGGGTATTGAAAAACACATGGACAGATCCTCCTGCAAACGCAGAAGACCAATATCGTAGCTATTCGTCGGAGTCATCTAATTTCAACTCTGCCCTCGGGTTTTCCAAACTCAATATATTGTTTACAAAAAAAAAAAAAAAAGAAGCACACAAGCTATATCCTGGGCATATAGTACTCTGTGGATTTCAATGCCGATACTGATGCCTAAACTGAAGCCATACTGATGCCTTATATGCCACCCAATTGCAACTCATACCTGTAAGGATGGTCTACTGGTTCAGATTCAAATAGAAAATTTGAACAATTGGTCCTTTATAACGACAAACACACGAGCGTAATACCTTAATTTGGTTCCAATTTGAAATTGGATTCATTTGGTTTCCTGCCCGTTTAGGCGTTTGGGTTTGAGTAGATACTCACACATCCTCGCGAGTAACGTTCATTGTGCTGCATATGGAGTCCATTTGGGAAACAATGTTAAACACGTAACTGGGGTAGATTTAATGCTCGCGAACGATATAGTCCTTTTGGGTTTTCGGAAATAGGAGAACTGCTACACGTTCGATAGCTAAGCTCTCGTATACAAGTGTCAAGTTTTTTGAAGTAGGTCGGTTCCGTACCTGATGGAGATTAATTCATTTGAAAGTTTGAGAATTATTTCCATGGAAGATAGTGTTGCTTCAATTTCGTGCTCTTGTTTAAAAAGGGATTTCACAATTGTAAGCAAGCTTGTGAAAAAGGGTTCTAGGTATGCAAGAGATTTTCAACTTATTTACATAGTGTTTTGGAATAACATTTTAAGGTAAACTTTAATTGAACATTATTTAATCTGAAAAAGTTAGATTCTCATTTAAAATGTTTAATTTGTATGCAGAGATTTAATAAGTCGAAGTTTTAACAGTTTTGGAAATTCTCTTTGGTAGACAAATTGTATATTTTAATTAGAAAACGGTGTTTAAAATATGGATTTATGTATTTGAATCTGCTTCTTCTTCTTTCTCGACGGAATTGTAATTGTTGTGAAAGATAATACCTGATGTAATGGTATAGCCATATTTCATTATTATTAATTACTTTCTGAACACTTCTACTTGGGAGTGCATCGGATTGAAAGCCCTCTAGGTTCTCCTTCTTCTTCTTCTTCTTCTTCTTCTTCTTCTTCTTCTTCTTCTTCTTCTTTTTTTCTTCTTCTTCTTCTTCTTCTTCTTCTTCTTCTTCTTCTTCTTCTTCTTCTTCTTCTTCTTCTTCTTCTTCTTCTTCTTCTTCTTCTTCTTCTTCTTCTTCTTCTTCTTCTTCTTCTTCTTCTTCTTCTTCTGCTTCTTCTTCTTCTTCTGCTTCTTCTTCTTCTTCTTCTTCTTCTTCTTATTTTCCTTTTCCTGACGATGTTAATAGGATCCCAACTTTCCCACCAATTCGTCGGCTGATAAAAATCGTATTCCTCGTTATAAAAGAGATAACTTAACTACTTAATGCCACCCATCCTGGAGTAATAGACTCTTAGAAATCTCCTACACTAGGGAACCGAATAAACCGCTGCTTATAAGCCTGAGCTGCGAATATGTCGGGTATCTCGTACAAGGTATTCGCTGCCGTGTTGGTGAAAGAAGAATTGCCTAAGTAGACACAATGCCTCGCTCCCCCCCCCTACCGTTTGCTACACCTGTTAACCTTACAAAGTAATTAATTACTTAGATCACCAGGTTGGGTTCTAGGCACCCTCTCTTCACCGAAGAAAATAATCTACAAATCGGTTTCAACATTGATATTCTGGAGGCTACGTTTTTTGATAATGCTTACAAAGAAAAGCCTTTCCGCTTCCATCGTTGAAATTCATGGAAAGTACTTTAAGATTGTTCTTGGAAGATCGGTATAAGATTTCGGTGAGGAGCTGATCGTTGGTTTTTTTTACCAGCTGCGATATAAGACTATAGCTTTGATTGAATCTTATATCGCATAATTGTATGTATATCGGTGCCTTATATTGTGTTTGAATAGTGACAATCGAAGCTCAAAAGTTCTTGATGAAAGGATGTCAGCACAATCTTCTTTCTCTTTTTTTTTTACTCTTTCTAATATATCAGTAACCTTTTTTTAAAATTGAAGATTAAACTTGAAAAGCCGTCGAAGACATCGAAAAAACGATCATGAAGATTTTTTTAAGTACATGTCCAATCCATTTCATCGACCAGCTTAAATCATTTACAGGTAACATTAACCTGAAAATTATGTTGGGCACTTCTTATATGTATAAGATACAGGGCCTGGTCCGGTTTTGATAGGTCAGAACTTTGTTGTCATGTCCGACCTAGATTAGAGACTGATCATGAAAACCTTTTTAAGACATGTCTAAGTTTGGTTAATCAATGTTCCCACTGGCGTAATGGTTTTAGTGTGCCGGACTATCACGCCAGAGATCTAGGTTCAAACCCTGAGTACACCTTATATTTTCCCAGGGGCAGTGCCCCCGGCGCGAGGAAGTGACATATCTTCCAAAAGTATCATTGTCATGAAAAGTGAAGACGAATAATTGTAGGTATCCTCCAGTCCTGTAGAAGTAACAACGCACACAAAAGTTCGGTTAATCAGGTTCAAAAATGGATTCCCGAGTAGAAAGGGGATAAAATCAAATTCTATCGAACGAATCAAAATCTCTAGATATTACAAATGTGAGAATTTTCGTATTTGTGAGTGGAACTATAACTGGGAGATTTAAATGAGAAATTGAAATAAAAACGTTGAAGCATTTATTAATTTATGTAAAATCCGTTAATAAATAATTTCCGTTATGTACATCCGAAACTTGAAAAAAATCCTTCCAACCATTTGAACTGTAGCTCGATGAGCAGATCGCCGCATATTACATATTATAATATGTACAAAGTTTATATATATAAGACTGTAGATATTTCTTAAACCATGGTTTATTCTTCAACAAGTTAACGGCGTACTACTTATTCCCAAATGCTTGGATAATAATATGGACAAAGGCCCCAGTGTTGGGTGCCATTTATACGAACCATTGAAATGTTATTTGCTTAATACTTAATAAATAAAGGTGTTCTAATGCAATCTAAAGAAAAACTTAATATGTTTCATCATCAAGAAAACGTCTTACATGATGTTCACAAACATTAATAAAAAAAAATGAAAGAGAAAGTTCTATGAAAAATTCAAGTATTTAGTTAAATTTTTGGTTAATAATTTTGTATTAGCTACAAGAACCGCGGTTACAGATAAACCAATTTGCTTTTCTCATTGAAATACTGTTGCACCATCTCCTTGACATACATTAAGTCCTCAAAGCTCGTCAGATTTAATGAACGAGAGTCCTCACGTTGGGCGCCATTTTAATGGCTTATCGTTGTGTGTGCTTACAACGATAAGCTTGCCACAATCATTATTTCTGTAGCAAGAATTGCCAATGAATAATCCTAATCTCCTTGGCACACACTTTGAACAGGTAATGATGTCAGAGTCCTATACCGGAATTCTGTTAATCCTGAAAAACACTACTAACGCATCTTCGATATAACTCCAGAACTTGTGTTTCATAAATTATTATTCTTTCATTAATACTTTCAATAAAAATTCAATTATATTTAATCAACAAATTGGTAATTTATAGTTTTGTACTTTATCCAAATCTGATATATATATATATCATAAATATGGATTTCATATAATTAAAGATTGACCTAATTGATATTATAAATCTAAATCGTTCTAAAGTGCACCTCAGATACAATTGAAGTGTTATATTTCATGGCAATATACAACCTACGCAATAAATTGGATATATCAGAATTCTACGAATAGCAATATGCGTTTGCATTGCTACTAACCATTTTCAGGTTTCAATTTGAGTATATATTTCCCCTTAACAACTGAGTTGGATTAATTAAGCAGTCCACACTTTCATTATCAATTTCAAAATATTAAACAACATATCCGTAACCCAAAACCATAGGATAGCAATTAGGACTTGGAAATGCATTTTGATGGTATAATTGAGATTAAAAATTAAAAACTCATAACTTTATCTAACGATATACCTTCATAAAGAAAAAAGGAATTTCTAACACAAGTTCAATTAATCGAAATTCCTACAAACCCCTTTTTTCCTTTTTCAAACGTGCCAGATTCAAAATATAGATTTCTCAATTCAAAACTAACGTAGGATAGGTATATACAGAAGGTAAATTTTTCCTACTTCGGCCTAGCCTACGTGAATATTCTTTAATTTTAAGCTTTTATCTGTACGATTGTCCTGATTTATGCAGGAATTTTTCTCTGTCGAGAGATAACGTCGATGATCCCATTTGTATGCCAAACGACTCACATAGTCGTCATTATAAACCGTACCTACCAAATGAAGGAGTGGGAGAGGAGGGGTTCGGTTGGTGTTCGTTCAGCAAGGCGAGTGGCCTACCCCGTGTTTACCATTATGAAAACGACTTGGCTCACCGAACTCATTTAAAAGCCTAGCCACGCTAGCTCTTCCTCTGAGTTTCACCCACCTGCTATATCCTATCTCAACCACGTCTGTATGCCGACTTCTAGTGGCTGAGGTGGCACAAAAGTCATGTGGTTCATATATTTAAATAATACTCTCGCCAAGGTCCCACAAGATTGCTTTTGTGTGTGCGATGATGATAGAGGCTTCTCTGCTGGTCTTTAGGGAGTGGAATGGAAATGTACATATGAGAAGAACCGAGTGGAGGACTTACCGTACCGACATAAACATATCTACAGTTGCAAAGGCAGTTATTCAAGGTCCTGTTTGAATTGCAGAATAGTATTGAGATTTTTTATTTTTTTTTAATATTTTGCAAACCACGTGAATAAACAGATGCAGTATTTTTATAGTTTACATTTTTAATAGAAGGATGAAAGATTATTTTTTTTACAAAGTCTTTTTCAACAATTTATGTACCTTCTGGCTTTAAGTGCCTTAAATTAAATTGGCAAACAGTCAGACCGAGTTGGGCACATGTTTAATATGAAAGTCAAGGATATTGTAAACTTTTAAAGGGTGTGGCTCATCTTCAAATACACGAGAGTATACACGATAAGATGCCAAAATGAAAAGATTTATTTACAAACCCACAGTCATTTTCAAGCAAATTTTAATTTATTGCTTAATTTTAAAACAATCAAGTCGATATTTAGAGAGTTGGAGATAAAAATTAAGGTAAATGCCGAATTGTTGCTTCAAGTAATCGTTCCTTTTTTCAGTTGGACCATTCCTGTGTGTACGATGTTAGGTTTAAATAAACGAGAATTAATTATTGTGTCTTTTCCAGATTTTCACGTTGGACTGATTTGGTGCGGCGCGGTGGCTTCCGTAACACGTTCACTTAATCCAGGGATGTTAACGTCGTTCTAAAATTTTTCTTCGATATTGAAATAAACTCAACTGCACAATCTTACTTAACACATGGTAAACAAAATAATTGATTAAGTAAAGGTCCCCACGTTGAAGACCCTTTGGTATTAAACAGCGTTTAAAACCTTGCTTCATTTTTGTATCTCAATAAGGACCACTGAGTTCCAAATGCTCAGTTAATTATAAGGACGAAAGTTTCCACATTGGGCGCCATTTTAAAGCTCCATACAAATTTTATTTTCAACTGCAATAGCTACGCTGCCATACAGCAAGATATGAACTACGCCCAAAGCTATATAAGCGAATACATCACAAATTAGACATCTAAAGAAAATCTTACTCTGATTCTTCATCAACAAAAAAGAAATAACTAAACAATGTTAACACACAAAAATGATAAAACAATGAAGAAAACCTCATTTATTATTAACGAAAAATGTTATGTACACATGGAGTTATTGACGTTTACGGAAGCCAACCTGACGAACATCACAAACCAAACTTCATCAAAGCGGTGAATTATTAAAGTCGTGAATCGTGATCCCAATCGAAACCATTAAAGTCGTCGGATAAGAAGAAGATGATGGGGATGTAGTAGTACAGTAGTAGCGGCCGGCGGCACGCTTGTATTTTCACGACTATACTCATATGAAAATGGGGGGGTTCTTACCAATTTTACTAGAACACAAAATCGTCCCCTGGAAACCAAGCTCGCAACAATGGTGACCAACTTGGGGTATGAATACCTGACCCTGATATTAGTAGTCTCGGTTGGTAAAGTATCTAGTCCAACGTGGGGCGCCATCGTGGTTAGCTCAGTTTCCAATAAAAAGATACGATTTATACTGATTTTAGTTACCAATACGATCTACTCAATTTAATAGCAGTGATGATAAAAATCACTAAAAAGAAAAAAAAATTAAATCCAAAATTGGTTTGCGTCACCACGTTGGGCGCCAGTTTTAAGATATATGGATATTTACTTCTAACCTCCCGTTAGGAAAATGTTTAAGGAGAGTTATACCTAAATGCACGTGGAAATAATAAATGCAACAGCACAGCATGAAACAAACTGAAACCGGAAGACCGGTCAACGTATTCTGAGAGTTTAAACCAGTAATTTGCACAAGCAGAACTTTAGATAAAGAGGTGAAGAACTAAGCTCTTAATTTTGTGTACTCATAGTTATCGTGGAAAAGAAAGAAGAGGAAGAAGAAGAACAAGAAGACTGGAATTTTCTTTGGTACATTAGAAACTAGACTATCCTGTCTCTGCCATTTCATCATTAATGCAAGTGATACAATTGAGTATGATTTTAGCCTCCACCAATAGATTAAATAAAACAATAGATTAAGTGGTATAAACCACTGTCAATGTTGGTAAAAAGCATTAAAAATGGAAATAAATGAAAATGAAAAAAATTCTATGCGTCCGCACGTTGGGCGCCATTTTTTTGTCTAAATATAAATTCTTTCAAAAAGTTCAGTTAGAATATCGAAGCCTGCATTATAAGGCCTCCAAGTTTCTAAGAAAAATAAATGAACCTGCACCAGCAAAAAACGATCCAAAACCAGATGGTTTGGCGTTCTGAGGTAAGGACGACGAATTTCACAAGCAGAGAACTACTTCGTATATTTTCACTTGTGGCAAAAACCACTTAAAATGCAAATAGATACAAATTTAAAATTTGTTTGTGTACCCACGTTGGGCGCCATTATAATATTATATGAAAATTATGCTAGCTCGCCCTTCATGATCAGATTGAAAGCCATACCTGCCTGGTTCATACTTCATCCTACCAGTGCAATATTTCTAGACTTTTATCATATAGTTTTTCCAACTAAGTAGCTTTAACTATAAGTGTATTGAAACAAAAACTTCCCAACTAAAAGTAAAATTGATGTGATATTTCCCTTTCAGACTATACAGTCTACCAATTGGAATTTTTAATACGCACTTCAATGCGTATCCTTTCATTTCATCCTTTACTTCCAGACTCTTGACCTGTTACATGGTGAATCACCTTTATACTCCAAACGACATTCTCTTACACTATGAATTCACCTGGTTCGTGATGGTATGTGTAGGCAACATAGTATAGATATAAATATACAAATGTGTATTTCATGAATTGCTACTCGTTCATCTTTACCGGTCCTACGTTTTAAGGATTCAAGTGCCTACTTTAATATTTAATGCATTTCTCGTTGCTTTATTTGTTGCTTACATTAAACTTTCATAGTCCTATGCCATCGTTAACATAATACATAGAGGAGTGTAGGAATTTTTGTATCTATATCTTTGGAAAAGAGATACAATACACATTCATTTCTTTATAAACTCTATACGAGGATTCTGGTTTATTATATTCTCTCGTTTTTTTTTTTTTTTTTGAAGATCCTCAGTTCTAATAGAAGTATACCAACTAATGTTTTTGTTAAGTCCTGATGCTTTGGCTGTGTGAATTTCTTTGCTTTATTTGTGCTTATTTTCATCTTTTGTCTTCTACCCTGTTTCTAGTGGTATCATATAAAAACAACTCATCCCGGACTATTATTGTCAATACAGTTTTTCTTTGTGGGTGCGCATCAAGGAGGGTTCGCTTCAACACTATACGAACAGTGTGATATGATATACAATACACCATACAGACAGACAGTGGGGTTTTGGCTGGATCTTTGAATCTTAGGAGCGAAAAGCGTACCTACTCTTTAAGTAGATATGTTGGTTGAAGTTGATGCCAGACAGACAGAAATACACGTACGAAAACGAGGAAAATTCGCTATTCACAGAACACCGCTATTAAGGGCACTCTCTGGCATTGTGCGAAAAAAAAATCCTCTTTAACAGCATTAAGGACGCGAGAGTGATTCCTTTTGCTAAAGTTTATTCTTGTTATTATTATTTCTTTTTTGTTTGTGTCCTTTGTTTCAATTTGTGTATGTTTGGTACATATCGTTATTGTATAAAGCCACCTATGTTTAGTATTATTGTTTTGTTTGATTTCAGACAAATCTTTTTATCAAAAGGTACTTAATGTTATTTTTCCTTTCAATATTTCTTTTTCTCTTTTCATATTATTAAATAAAAGAATTTGTATTATGCCAACAATAATAAAGTTCTTTTTATGAGTTTGGCCTCGGAAAAATATCATCTGTCGTGGCTTATTTGCAACATATAAATTAACCAACGATTCCGTATGAAATTGGACGACATATTGGTTACACGTTTCTTGTATTAAAATTTGTTGATTTGTCTGCAAAGTATGGCTATTTGTATATGCCGAGTTGGTCAACTTGTACCCCACCTTCCACTACAAACAAATAAAAACCTGATAAATAATCATTATTTAGCTTGAATATTACCAAATTAAATTCCAAATTATATAATTTTATTTAAAAAATCTGCCTTAACCAATTTTTATTCGTTTTTAAGAAAAAGTTCAATATCATCAAAACTTTTTTGCAACTTTCGTAGGTTGAAAGCTTCTTACTTCTTCCGCAAAACGCGGCCCTAAAGGAAAACACAATGAACACAACCATTAATAATCATTGTATATGGAGTCCATGTCTTAAGCTGTCATAGGTAGTGCCACCAACCTTTAAGCAAAAAATGTATTGACATTATATTTCGCGCCAAAAATTTCCAGGCATTCCAAGATTTTATCTTCACTTTTATGTTCACTTTAATTACTGACCAATTTATCGCCACTTTTCGTATCCCATACAAATTTCTGCTGAAGTGACTAAACACTAACCAATAAAACACGCCTATTGTTATATTTTAAAATGTTTATGTAATTAAAAGAAAAAATGCAATCAATAGAGCGAATTGACAAATTAGACGGAGTTAGTAGTAAATGAATAGCCATAGTGACCAAAATGTTACATGAAACCTCGAAATAAGAACTATCTTGCTTATTTGTCATAATAGTGTCATGTAGTTTCCTATGTTGTATATCAGTCACCCTATATTTTCTTTGTTATAGGTATTTGTTGTCCATTTTTCACAAATCAAAAATATAAATAACAATAATTTCAATCGGTATATCATAAAAAAGTGAAACAGAATTTTTGATCCATCTAAATGAAATGCATTCTTAAATTGGACTTTGGTTGTTTGTCTTTGGGTGTATAAACCCCAAAGACAAACAACCGAAGTTTATACATAAATTCCGATTGGGAATTAACTTAAATCTTAAGGCAGGGGTGCATATTTTAACATTTATTGGCCAAAATGTAAACAGAAATCGTAAAATATATTTTTATTGACGAAGAACAATCAGTAAATTGCTTTCGGCTGCAGGCTTAATTTTATGACGAATGTAACAATGGTATCAAAATCATGATACACAATTATATACAATGATAAAAATGATGAAAAGAAAATAATAACATTATAACACTTCACTTTTATGACTGGAGATTTTATTGACGTGTTCGAACAATATCAAAATATATTTTAATGTTGTTGGAAAAAGAATATTTATCTTAAATTAATGGATCAAGTATAAATTATTCTTCAGTTAGTTATGGAAGCATAAAATTTAAGTAAATCTTACACTTGATATATTCGCAGCATCTTTAAATGTTCATAGAAGAATACTGAATAAGAGTAACTTAATATCGCCAAGCCAATTACTCCTGATATGTAACAAAAAAAAACAGTACAAAAAACATTGTCCAAGCAATTTCCAAAACATGCTGTACTACACAATCAGCCGACTGCGCTAATCCACACTCAATACATCTTAAACGTACGAAACGATACCTACTGAGCTGATGACAGATGGCATAAAAGCGATAGGAAATTAAGAACGAATTTTTTGGGTTTTTCATAAATATTGGTACCGATTTTCGTTAGTTTTCGGGCCAGTTGGTTCGCTCACTTGATTATCTTTAATCATGGATTATACCAGTTGATAATCATAGAATGCGTTTGTTTACTTAAATTGTAATCAAGGAATCCATGATTTGAAAAGTTAATTGGAGATTTCGTTAATCAGCCAATTTTGCTTGATCAGCTCTTTTTAATCAAGGATTTATTGAAATTCAGTTTGTGCAAATATTGACAAGCCTTTAAAATTAATAAAATTAATAATAAATTATAAGCTATGTCATCTTATACCAAATATGGTTTTGAACTATTTTTTGCGCTTCCTGCCATTTTTTTAATGGGTCTTTCAAGCAGAAACCCCGCACTGAAAACCGTCTTCCAACACCATAAATCCTATCTCAGGGCACATAATGTAGTTCTTAACTTTTAAATTAATTTTTTTTTGGCTTATCAATCACACCAAAAAATTACAGTGGACTCTTAAAGTCTAAATTGTTTTTATAGGTGATAAGAACTGTAAAAATTTAAAAAGTAATTAGAACAAAAAAAATCGTTGAAATTAATATTTTCTTAGAATTGATAATAAGTATTGTGAAGTGAGCATAACCCTTTTTACAAATCTGTCAAACCAATAGGGAATTCTACCATATTGTCAAAAAATAAATGACAGCTCACACTACGCGGATAACAGATTGAAATTATGTATCGCGCTTTTTCAAACTGTCAAACTCAAAATCTTATAAGAGAATTTCGTTAAAAGCCATATACCATTTCCTGTTAAAAGCCATATACCATTTTTCTTTTCATTATTGTATGTGGCTGCTTTTAACGTTACTTTTTATTATTGCATTTAGCTACTTTTGACGTAATGCGAAAAAAACTTAATTCTTGATCAAGTTTTGACAACCAAACTGACAGATAAACTGAAAAATGAAACAATTTGTCGAAAAGCCAGAATTTGTTGTGTCGAATCTCGAAAAAAAAACACTCAGCCGGAATGTTCCCCGCAGAACGATTGCCCTTGGCACGTTTGGCCGCAGACAAATATTTGACCGGATTGCGGGATTGCAGCATTCACTACTTTTTGAAAAGTACTTTTTTTTTAAAAAGTACTTTTTTTGAAAACAAATGAAAAAAATTCGCGTCGGACATTTTTGTCGAACGATGAAATATTATAATGCAATCAAATTTGTATTTTGTTCTCGGGCAAACCTGATACGGAAAAAACGGACAACCTTTCTATGAAATAAGACAATTGTGTGTTTATTTTTCTCGCGGGCAAATGTGCCACGGGCAATCGTTCTATATGAAATATAAACCAACAGAGTTTATTTTTTTCGCGGGCAAACGTGACACGTGCAATCGTTATATGAAATAAAATAAAACTTAGTTTTTCTTTTAACACTCTTTACACAGATGAGTGTTAACTTTGTTGGTGGCCAAACGTGTTACGGGCAAACGTTTGCCCGTGGCTTGCTAGTTTTGTAGAGAAAATAAAACCAAAAAAATCGCGCTAGTAAACCATGGGCAAACGTTTGCCCGCGTAACGATATCCCGTGGCACAAAAGTAGTAAATGGCGGGCAAACGTGCCACGGGATAACGTTACGCGTGTTATTGTTACACGGGCAAACGTGCTACGGGAAAATGTACACGGGAAAACGTGCTGCGTTAAAACGTGACACGGCAAACGAGCAGCGGGAAAAAGAAGCCAACCCGTGCAAATACGTGTGAATCTTGCTATCAAATCGAGATTCAAGAAAAGTTGATATTAAGGAAAAAAAGCAACTTTTTCCTGTCCATGAATCACGATTTTTGGAAAAAAAAAAAAGCAACTATAGTCCGAGAAAAGCGACTTTAGTCCGAAAAAAGTCAACTTTTTATTTGCAAGGAATTCGACATTAATAAAGCTGAAAAAAAATTGACAAACACTCTTTGATTATCATTAAGGATTTTTAAATAAAAATGTGGGCGTTGGTAAAAATTTAGTTTTGATGGAAATGAAGATACAATGGACCGTCATTGAACTTAAACCTTTGAGAATATAACTTTAAGCCACTTTTTATAATAAAACAATTCAATTTATGCGTCAGTAATTTCATCTTTCTGCATCATTTATTTTGTTTTACATCCAACAGATACAATTTTGTATTAAAAAAAATCTTTAATTAATTTAGTTTTTTATGAACCGTTCACAACATAAAGTTTGGCAAATGAAAAATGTACCATTTTCATGTGATTCGAAGCAGAAAATTCTTGAAGGTCCTCTAAGGATCTCTATATAATGAGATGTAATCTTGACCTGATGATAATGGTATGAAATTATAAGAATATCCCGTTCTATCAATCTTGTACTAACTATTCAAATGTTACTTTGTTTTCTTTTTTATCTTTTTAACAGAACAAAAGGATGATGTGGGTTCTTTTCTTTTATTTTTTTTTTTAAGTTTGCACAACCACCTAGAGGTGTATAAATTATAATTCCTCAGGATTGTTTCCCGAATGTAGGGGAGTCGCGGCTTTGACGAAAATTAAGGTGGTGGTAATGGTGGTATAGAGCGTGAGTCTTGAGGAGAAGATTGATAGATGAAATGTTTATTAATGAGGGTGTTAATGGTCCTCTGGGGTTTATTGTAAAACATGAATTGTGACCATTAAAAAAATACCACCACCACATCCAACAACAACAACTAATAACGTAGAAACTCTAATTTGTTTTCTGTCGCACGATTTCCCTAATCTAAGTGTCACAGTATAAAAAAAAATATATTTATAAGATTACAGCCATTGTTTGGTTAATGTATATCCTTTGAAAGGATAAGAAAAGAGTATAGATATAAGCCTCCGAGCTATTATTTATTGGGGTTTCTCCTGGGAAGTATATACCTACACTCTAAGGCTGTTTTATTATGTATATTTCATTTGATGTGCCGTTTTTCTTACATAAATTAGAAGCCCCATGTTTGATCTTGAGAATTGCATAACAAGCTATTTACACAGCGCAATCAATTGAAATTTATACAGTATTCTGCTGGTACTTAAAATTTTAGGAAGCATGTTGTTTTATTAGGCTTTTCATCCACAAGGACATTGCCAACAAAAACAACACCTAAGCATAAGAAAAATCTTAAATAATAAAGGTCGTATGTGATTTTTGGCTGTATTTACATTTCAAAATGTCACCGGGGCAACTTTTGATGATGATGAGAGATGTGCACACATATATATTTATATATTTTAAAATTTATTTTGTAGGTAACTTTGTCCTTGGGGTTTAATTTAATTTTTTTTTTTCAATGTGTCCTGTTGCTATGAAGAAAGTTAAACCCCTGATGGTTTATGAAAAGCTTTGAATTTAATAACCCCTGAGGTTATGATTAAACGTAAACATACATATTCACAGTAAAGGGATTTTCCTTTGACATTTGATTTTTGCACAATAGAAATATGTGTTTATATAGGTATGTTGGAAATCTAATTTTAAAGCCAAAGAAAAACAGGATATTATTATTAAATTTAACTTGAAAATTTGACTTCATAAGGATTGACTTGGACTAATTAAGAAGTAAATATACGAAATGTAAAAATGGAAGAAATTGTTATAATTTAACAGGAACTATCCCACCATGCAATACAACTGATATTTAAAAAACTTATTCTAGGCCGAGAATAAATGACCGGGGCTAGCAAAGGAATCAAGGAATCAGAAACTGGTGAGTTGCAATATTGGAAGTATGAACGGAAGAAACTATACTAGCTGGAAAAAATGATGAAGAGAAGGTAATTGGACATCTTTGCGTGCATTCAATAAACGAAATAGCGAAATACTGGAAGCAGGGCCCGTTTTCTGGATGTGAAGACGACAGCATAGAAGATATTTTATCATACAGATTAGACCTAGGTAAGAACGGAAATGGGGATCATTCTACAGAGGAGTTACTTGGTAGCGTCTTCAAAGTCTAATGTAATGACAGTCTGATTTCTCTGAAACTGCTGATGTAAAGAAGGATGTAGAAAATTGTCAGTATCATTGCTCTCCAAATTGTGTGTAAGCCAGCGGAAAAAGATAAGCTTTGGCTAGATTTACATACGATTTCTTAAGAACATTCAAAAGGAAAAAGTTTTGTATGTAGATGGAGATTTGAATGGACAATGGGGGTAACGGCATTGGGAATTCTCCTATACAGTGAAAATCCCTAGCATGTGCGCAGTACATGTCAAATCGGTCTTATCGTGTTGAACACTTTGTTCATCAAACACAGCTGACACCTGCGATCACCTATATACACTACAGCAAAAATTTAACTCAGATTGAATATACCAACCCGAAGAACCCCTCAAAATCTGTATAGGTGAAGTGAAGTATTTAGATGAAGTGTTGAAATGGCAAAAATTGTGATCCCATGCGCGATCCAATGACACTCCAGTTTTAAGATCACAAGAAAAAGCTGATTTGTTTGCAGCAAAGATTGCTGCTAACTCGACGCTGCCATTTAATTTTGTATGACTCGTCCTTTATTTGAGAGCATAAACGGTTTTATAGGACGAATCTTTTTTTTTACTCATTTATTTGAGAGTCATCAAGATTCTCGACATATACACAAATCATTGTTTTAAAGAGGTGTGCTTCTACGCTGGCAAAGCCACTGCGTTAGCGTTTCCATCTGTCCTATTATACTGGTTTCTTTCCAAGTGGATGGAAAACAGGAGTTGTACCAGCCCGTCTCTAAATAAGTCGAATCTTCTTTCCTTCTTCTTCTTTACATCCTTTAACTTATCTGAATATATAATATATAATATATAATATATAATATATAATATATAATATATAATATATAATATATATATAGATATTTTAATAGTCGGAAATAGTCGGTTGCATTCCTCTGCTGAAACAATTTAACCGTAATACTCACGCTGCAAGGTGTGCTCATCATTTTACCACAAAGCCCAACTTTGAAGCTACTGTAAAGTATATAAAAATTGTTTCCTTAGCCGCACAACATGAATGTGAAATGCTTTGCTCGTCTCAATTTTCCCTCCCATTGTGGTCCTGCATCTACTTTCGCGTACGTTAAACAGTTCTCTACTGCTCCTGGAAATACCCTAAGCGGAGAAACGGAAATGCGTGAGCTGCTTGATTGGCAGAAAGGGAGTTAAAATCCTTTGAATCCGCGAAACGTGCCACTGTTTAAAAAGGCGCATGCCAAGCGCCATTAAAAGCTATCCGCCTCGATTTTTGGAACGGCTACTAGGGTAGGTCCAGGAGCGGTACAAAACTTGTTGGCCTACGCGAAATCAGGTTCCTTTAGACAGACTCAATCACAAAAAGGTTGTAAGCCTCACATTGATTTGATGACTACAACAAATGTTATACAATCAATTATTATTTTACATTAAGTACGTGATTCCACCCCCAGTGCTTTACTTCGATGTTTTCCTAAACATCTTATTTGGCTTATTTTATAAGAGAAACCCATTAAAATGCTTATTTAATAAATTATGTAAGCATTATTCAGAGAAAATAGATCTATTTTACAACGAGATGTAAAATTATTTAAATAGTTATTCAAGCTTGAAGCACTCAATACTAAGTTGCTAAGTCCCTAACCAAACTCTAACATTAACAACATATACAGTTATCGTTTATCTTTAAGAACTATAATATAAGTCTAACCATAAATCTTATCAGTTAATATCATAAATAAATACTGAACCATATTATACAATACACAATTATACGCTCAACTGAGCATAGCGTTCCATATTAAATCAGTAAAGGCAAATACATCACCATCAACATCACCCTCTTGTTAGTCCCAATCAAACACCCACCAACATTTCATAAAACACAATAAGCCACAAGGAATTTACGAGGGTGTATAACGGTATAATACTTATAGATTCTTCAACTACAATCGACTCTCCTGTAGGTATTGTGTTTTTTTTTTTTGAAAGGTGAACAAATTTTTTTGTTGAACAATTCCTTTTTTCGGCTTCTAGTTCTGTGTGGAATAAATACCATTGATTCCGCAACCGAAGGTAACTTTACTTGAATGATGTGCCTCCAAGCTTCCTTTACTGTTGTATAGATTTGCATATGTTCCGTTCATGTTCGCTCACCCACGCGATGCATGTCCTTTCAGCTTCTATTGAGTCGAGGACGAACAAAAAAAAATACAAATTGTAATTGTTCGAAAGTTCGATTCAATATTGAAAAGAAAACTGCCGCCAGTTGTCCAGATAGCCATTTCTGTTCCTTATTTTTTGTTCCTTTTTTAACAGTTTTGTATTTATATTCAAATCGAACAAAGTGAAACTGCATTCAAACACTATACCACTGCTGTTACTATTCCAGGTGTATCAGGGAATATGCTCCATTAGGCATATTTTATTTTTTTTTTCGGGGGAAAAGGACATTTTCCCGACCAATAGTTTTACAAAAGAATATTCCAAAAAAGCTAAATTCAGTCAGGCAATTTGTTTGTTGATGAAGGAGTGGAAAAAAAGAGAACAAAGTTAAAAAGGCAAAGAGATCCGCTCAGATGTTGGAAATATGAATTTTTGAAAATTATTCAGGAAGTTCGTCGTTGCTATATTGTTGACCTAAAAACCTGTCATAGATAAATTGATGGACAGTGGGGTTTTAATTTGTTTCGGCTTACTTTGTATAGTTACTTTTACTTATAACAAGAATTCAATCAAAGATGTTAAAAAATTTTGTCAACATTCTCAAAATGGAAAATGAAAAAAAAAAACGCTGACGTGAAAATCGATCAGTTCCTACTCATGAATCCGATTTTAATAATTTATAGCCATCTCACTATACATATCACACTCTTTGAAATAGAATAAAGCCAATCACTTATTTCGCCTAAGAAATTAGTTGAGTCCGGACTCAAATTTCCCAATCTAAACAGGCTTGAAGATCTTAAATCGTGTAAATCGGTTCAGTGATTGCTGAAATATTTGTCCTGAAAAAGCCTTATTAAGTTCCGGTAAAATTTTTTATTTCAAATTTTACTTTTCCAGTTCGGATTTCCGGTAAATTTAATTTTTAGCAACTTATTTTGGTGCCGAACATTTTTCTCCAAACCATTAGCAACGCCATATGTACATCATCATTTTTCAAAACTAAATAAAAATTAGTTAAAAATGAACATAGCAGTTTTAATTTTAACTGCGTGAGCACTTTACGCCGAAACAGAGACAAGCACCAAAATAAGTTGCTAAAAATTCAATTTACCGGAAATCGGACCCAAAATGGTTGAAATAAAAATTAAAATTTTCAACGGAAGTTGAGGCTTTTTTATGATTATAGCGACCAATCTCAATCACTGAACCGATTTACACAGTTCATATGCTGTTGGAAAGAGGAAATGTCAAACTAGGTCGTGGGGACTAAATTTCTTGACAGATGTCCTCGGTTTGGCTAAAAAAGGAGACCAAAGTTACACTTCCGAAACTTAAACAAATGAAGGGAAAAAATAAAAATTTTCAATATTCAGTGAAATTAGAAGTTCAAAATTATTTTTGCACATACAAATATAGCCGAAAAATGTGTATGTGTTTTTTTTTATATTTGAAATGTCAACGCAGTTCTAAATGGAACTGGCAAGGAAAATTTCAATTTATATGTAAACCTTTACTGGCGACTGGCGGGGTCACTGGCGCCAGTAAATCCATGCATGTGTAAACCCACCATTATTGCATTGGTTAATGTATTTCTTCGATCATTTTGTTGGCAATAATTCGTTTTTTAATGATTTTCAATGATTGCTATTATGGTGGGCTTCCGCTACTTGGAACCTGACAGACTATGGAATCCTCACATCAGCGCTCTACACAATGCATGTGTATTGTTCTGCCGATTAACACCATAAATTGTTGCGTATTACTACGTTTTAATTAAAACGACGATCTTTACTTAATATTATTGTAAAGTTTATTAAGTGTTTAATACAAAGATCAATTATAAAATAAATCTTTTGAAATTCTTAAGTTAAAAGAAATTACTTGGTAAAAAACTTTTCTTTTTTTTTTTTCTCTGAATAGTTTGGATCGACTGATGAAAAATGGAATGCCGTTGAAATGTCAAGTTCTTTTTTTTTCTTTTCTTTTAGGCGCGTTTAACGAGATTTACGAACAGCGTACCAAAGTTATACACTGACTGTTTACACGCGCTCTAGAACAAGTCGTTTATACCGATTTGTCAAAAGTATCCACTGTTCCACTGATTCGAGTTTCAATGATGAGTTTCAATGATATAGCTATAACTGGCCCCTAAAAGTCAAAAATTTTATTTATACAAATCCGTCAAACTATAAAATGATAAAGATAAAAAAACGAAAGCGAAAGAAATAACTATATATCAAAATTACACGTATTAACACTAAAACATTATTTTGGAAAAAAAAAACAAAAATGTCACTTGACCGAAATTTATTTTCAAATCATTAGTCCTGGCCTGTGTGAACACAATTTTAAATTCACTTTATAGGTTTGTGACAATTACAAAAAAAATTTGATTGTTGCGATTTGCAATTTGTCGTATAAGATTCTTCATATAAATTTTGACATTTCGTTTAAAGCGTTAAAAACTTTCTAATTTCCTAGTTGCAGTATTTCACAACAGTAAAGTAGAGCGCTGGTAGTTGTGTTGGAATGGAAACAGGCGTGAAATTAGCTACTAGCAGTCCATGTATATAGTAAATCAGTCATCCAAACATTCGAGATGTCAGATGTTGGTCCGAAAGTTAACAATGTTTTGGTACATTGTGTACCGCTGTAAACAATGTACCAAAACGGAGAATTTTTACGTAGAATCTATATAGTCAGAATCCTAAAATCTCCTTCTTATATTGGGAGCTTAGATGTTGTTTAAACATTAAAAAAATCATTTGAAAAACTATGTGGTCGAAATGGGATTGATTTCTTGGAATATCGAATATAAGATCTTATCTGGTGCCATTTTGGATGAGAGTCTTACGCATCTTATGGACAACTTGATTCTTATAAGTGTGGTCTAAGCCCAAGAAAATCAATTCAATAAAGAGTTCAGGCAAAAAGATGCTTTCTCATGCTACCTCTTTCTTCAACATTCATCACAGAAAGCATCTTTCGTAGCTCATTTCACAACGAGGTGCTCGGTTTATTTTATATAGTTTGGCACGTATTTGGTTTGTGTTCTGTTTTCACAGACTCATATACAAAACAATGTTCCACCCAAATGATCTTCGAAGCGTCCACACAGGGAGTTCACCAGAATGGCCATTTGGTGTGCAAAACTGGAGGTGGTTAGTTAATAAAACACTACTGTCCAAAAGATCGATAGAAGGTATCTGATAAGAATAATTCGGGACCCTATCACAAAAATGATTCAAAATATGAAAATGAGCACAAATGGTCATCTAGAATTGTTGCGCCAAAAAAATTATTCGTTTCATTTTAAAGAAAAAGAAAAAACAAATACGGATTTGTGTTTTTGAAGCACCCTGTTATTTTTTTTTTTTAATTAAAAAATCAAAACTAAAATGATTTCATCAAAATGTTTCAAACATTTCGTCCTTAAAATTGTCAACACTGCAAAACACAATCATCAGGAATGTCACAAAATTAAACGTATATCCTCTTAGTTAAATATTGCAATTTATATTTATTCCAAAACTACCGTTATTATATATATTATGGTTTTTAGGTAACGCAAACACAATATTATTATATGAATTCGTTTCAAAACGTTAATTTTTTCATCGTCCACACAATATTTTCCTTTCATAAATAGTTTGGTCCCACAGAGCACTTGGTCTCACTTGCAGAGTTGGTTGCGATTGCAATTGACGAAAGTGGTCACAAGAGTGCCATGCATGATGACGATGTGGTGGTAGGGGAGTATAAGTATGAGAGTTTTGAAGTTGGAACGCTTCAAATGATGATTCCCCCCGTCGTAGGCTGCAGTTGGTCCAAAAAAAAAGTATAAGGATGTCGTTTTATTTTCCCACATTTTCTTTTTGTAACTATTTATAAAAGCTGTTATAAGGACTATGATGTTGCTCTGCTCCTGCTGCTGTGTATTTTTGTGGAAACCACATCTGGAGTGCACCATGATATGATAGGGATGGTAAATGTGTGTGAGTGGTGTGGTTCACAATGATTTAAATTTCAAATCTGTGCATAGATATTGCAAACAATCCGACGATGTGGTTGAAAAATCAAAAAAAAAAAAAATAAGACAAACGAAATACAACAAAAAAATCACAGCCAGTAAAGTGAAGGATCTTTTGGAATCCTTTTTGGTTATTTATTTTTCTTTCTTTTATTTTTCAATTCTTTGTCCTCTATTCACTGTGAGGTTTCTCTCTTTACACAGAAAATCAGCAGGCGAACATCGTCGTCAGTCGTTTTGTCTGTAAATTCTGAACAAACGAGCACTCCTGGTTTTGAATCTGCAGACCGACCAAACCAACCGACCACAGTGTTCCTCATGCCTGGAGGCGGTTTATAGGAACCATCAAGGAAAGAAGGCACAAAGATGGAATTTATTTTGGTGCAAGGATTCGTATAGTAGAATCCTTTATGGTCGAAAACGATTCAAGGCAAGCGATGAGAGGACGACGACGACGACGACTATGATGACGGCAAGTGCAGCATAAATACAAGAGTAATTGCATACACGTTTTGGGGTACTTTCAGAACAAGCATAGTTCAGGTTAAACCAAAGAAGAGGGGTAACTTGAAGGGAGCCTATATACATAAATGGTATGTGCAATGAACACACCAGACTTGTAATACCACCTCATACTAGTAGAGGACTAAATCTCTTCGTAGACTTGTCTTTGCCTTTTGTGACTGCTAAAGTTATTTTTAAACATAAAAAGTTTTTTTTTTACTTTACAAAAAGGACCTTCATTCATCATAGATAGAAATACGCAGCAGTGGCTTTGAGATATTTCACTATACATACATCATTTTACCTGCAAACAAAATATATACCTGCCTCTGTTAAAGAAAAATGGAGAAATGAAATTCCAGATTCGGAATCCCAACTTTAATACTCATTTGTATCTACACACAAAAGATACGTAATTCAGAACAACTTTAGAAAAACTTAAGCAAATTTACATTTTGCAGATACATTTTTGAGAATTTTGTTTTATATTTGACCACATGAACATGAGAACTACATTTATAAAACCTTAAATGCATAGGACTGATCCTGAATTTCAGAGTGCACGTACGTTATACCTTAAAGATATAATATGTGCAAGAATTCATTTATTTTTAATTAAGAATTTGGGTCACAACTACTTTTCAAATAATAAATTTTAAGCCAAAGGGCTTTACAAACAGTCAATAGTGTAGACAGACACAGATGTCTTATTTGTCATTAGAGCACACAAATTTCTCATAAAATATTTCAGTTCCAGATCCTTAAATGTTAAAAGCCTGACATTGCAATTGAAAGCTTCTGACGAAGTTCAATTTTGGTAAATTAAATTTGAAATTGTTAAAATTCTTTAGAATTTTAAATTTGTGTTAGGATGTATAGAAGTATTTTATCTGTTCGTTAATATCCTGGCAAAAAGGACATAAGGTTGTACCTGATGTAGATGTATATATTTGGGAGTATGTTCTGAATGCAATGGTTTAATTTTAGCATTCCGTTTTGTTTTCTAAAATAACTTAATTGTTATGAATAATTATTTTATTGGTAAATATTCTGTCTGTTATTTTTTTTCTGTCCTTTTGTAGATTGTTTCACTCTTAAGATCGGCCTGTGAGGTACGCTGCTCAGAAAACGTCGGTAGGCCTCCCAATTTTAGATCAATCCATATTGGAGGTGAAATGAATGTTTTTTTCAAGGATTTTTGTATGATTATCAACGTATTAGATTTAGGCTGTATTGTTAGCGCTGTATAATTTAATTTACATTGAGAAGTACATCCTACTACTTTATAAAAGAGTACTTTTGTAAGTTTATTTGTTATATTGTTACTGTGGTAAAACACATATAACAACAAACTATTCTTTTCTAAAATTTATTGTAAAAATTACTTTTAACTGTTCGTCAGGTTTAAGGATATTAAAAATAACAAAATACACTTTAAAACTGGGTTAATTTTTAAAAAAACTTTTGCCCGGCGAACAATTCTGTTTTTAAGCGATCATGTTGGATAAGTACAAACTTGACTACTGCTGCGCTACACGTATATGATAAAGTTGAAATGCGCAACAAGTAGTCAAAATAAGAACTAAGTTATCTTTGCTCTTTATTACAAACCTGATTACTGCAGCGCCAAAACATGAATTTGACGTTTGACGTAAAATTATTTGACAAATTAGTTTTTACTGTCAGATACAACAGCGATGGCATTTGAATCCGTCACCCCTATAGTCAAAGCTGTCAAATTATTGCATTCATTTTTTTCGCCAAACCTATACCAGATAATTTCCAATGCCTCCAAACAGTTCGACAACAAACGTCAAATGCATCACTTTGACTTTTCACGTAAAAACAGCGATGACATTTGAATCTGTCACCATTAAGGTGAAAGGTGTCAAGCTATTGAATTCATTTTTTATTTGACAAATAACTTTCACAAATGTCTATTTGAATCTGTCACCTTTAGACGATGTTCACATTGTACTCATCCGGCGTAAATTGACGTTTCTATATTTTGTCCCATTCCCAATTAGTCAAAATGAAGCATTTGACGTTTGTTGGCGAACTATTTGGAGGCATTGGGAATTGTCTGGTATAGGTTTGGCGCAAACAATGAATTCAATAATTTGACAGCTTTGACTATAGGGGTGACAAATTCAAATGCCATCGTTGTTTTATCTGACGTCAAACGTCAAGTTCATGTTTTGGCGCTGCAGTAATCAGGTTTGTACTAAAGAGCAAAGATTCCTTAGTTCTTATTTTGACTACCTGCTTCTCCTCAATTACGATATTAATATCACCAGCAGAGGGCTTAATAATAATCTATACTGTATAGGGGACTCCTTTTCCGTTTTGAAAATGATGATGTACAGATGGCGTTGCTAATAGGTTAGAGAAAAATATGCATATCGTACAAGCACCAAAACAAATTGATTAAAATTAAATTTACCGTAAATCTAAACCAGAAAGGTTATATAAAAAAATTCAAAAAAAAATGAGTCCAAATGTATTTTTGTTTTTTTATTAAAACAAGGATTAGGAATATAGACATCGTTCTAGGCTGAGTGCACCGAGTGCCCGGGCAACGCCGGGTACTTTCTGCTAGTATATGAATAAACAAAAACAACCTGTGTACACGAACACTTTTTTTAGGCAAGCAATATAAGCATTTTTTTTTTACTTTCAGATCTTATTCAAATGGATCTTAAAGAAAGCATCAGCAGATGTGGTGATGGTGAAGCCGATCATCAGGTGGCGAGAGTACTGCGAAGAACTTTTAAATAAACAGTTTCCGTCCAACAGCCGCACTAAACTACGAAGAAGTGCCCGACATAACAGTCAAAGACGTCAGTGCGGCGATGAAAAACTCCAAAAAAGTAAAATCGATTGGGCCGTCTGAATTCTGGAAAAAGATGGGAGACATCGGTCTTAAATGGTTCACGGTTCTCATCTCCAAACTTATCAGCGGTATAACCAAGTGTTAAATCGAAATCAGTGGACGGAAAAATACCTTACGATGGAGCCATCATAAGTGAAATTTCCAAGGGGAAGGGTAATATGCCAAAATGCTATAATTACCGTTCAATCAATAAGCTGATGGCACACACAATAAAGATTGTTGAGCGTGTATTGGATGGCCGCCTGCGAAAAATAATTAAGCCATCTAAAGATCAGTGCGGGTTTTTTCGGGAAAATCAACCACAAATGCATTCCAGAGTGTAAGAATCAGAATAGACAAAACCCACGATTCCTCAAGCGACGTGCATGCTGTGTTTGCGGATTTTGAAAAAGCGTTTGGACTGACAACCACGAGATCTTGTATTGGTGGCTCTAAGGCAACGAAGTTCAGGAAATCTACGTGCGGATGATCATGGATATGTACGACCGTACACTGCAGAGTTACCGAAAATTTTCCAATCGAAGTTGTTGTACACCAAGGAAACATCTTGAGACCTTTGCTCTTTATTTTAGTCCTTGACTATCTACTTGAAAGTAACGTGAGAGACCGGAAAGTGATACAGTTGTTCTTTGCAGACGATGGAGTCATCATAAGTGAAAATCATTCATCCTTGCAACGAGCACTTTATGTATGGTTGGACGCTTAAGAGGGAAATGGGTATCCGATAAGCGCCCTAAAAACAGAATATTTATGCTGCCCATTTTCTGATCGATTCAGGACTATTCCGGAAATTTATTTGAATGAAACAGGAACAGTGCTGTTTTTAAAACAGCATGACACACTCAGATGGTACTGTCACGTATTTAGGAAAGACGCTGATAACACCGCCCAAAAGGCAAGAGAGGCAGGCCCAAGAGTTCCTGGAAAAAAAATGCAGCGACACCAGCATTTAGTTGACTTCAAACATGAAACAATAACATGGAAGCTCGCCGACTTTTTTTGATGAACCCCATAAGCAGATCAGTAGGTAAAGTGGAAAAGTGGGAAAGCGTCTCATTCAAAATCATAGCATTATCGCAAAAGGCGAAGAAGAAGAAGCAAACAAAGTTCCGTGGAGTCATGATCAGCTTTAAAACTCTACCACCACGTCAAGGTGACAAACTTGCGTAGGGAAACAAGGAGAAAAATAAATTTCGGATCTGCATATGGAATTTATGGAAGATCAGACTTTGTAACAATTTAACACTTTTTTCTCGAATTTAGTTGATGGTACGATAAAAAGACCTTTTCTGCTAGGACCTTTTTGGTAGAAAATCATATGAGCTTCAATTTTTTTTGCATAAAGTTCATAGTTTCCGAGAAATTTGTAAAAAACTAATCTTCGACTTCTTGTCCCCAAAAAAAAAATAGCTACGAGCCAAATCACGGGTACTAAGCAACAAACAAAGGTCTCCAGCAAAATACAGCCAGTACGACCAAAATCGGGCTACTGGTTCAAAAGTTATGCCCAAAACAAAAGAATACTGATGGGGACAGTTTTTGCAAGATGGCGGATTTTGGCCAAAGCGGATTTTTTGGGATATTAGACATTTCGCACTAAGGACTCTATCATTTCCATCAATATTTTGCTTGTTTTTTTCAAATGTCCGGGTCCGGTCATTTTTGTGTCTAATTTTACAGTTTTAAAATAGCTTTTTTCTTTACGAAGTTTGGTGTATTCTCCTTGAATGATTTTTTGAAGTCAGTTGAACATAAGATCATATAGAAACTTCCTTCCGTGTCATCTGTTTCGTTTCCTCTGTGCAAATGGTGTTCGCAAATCAGGCAAATTTTGGTGATTTCAGCATTGATGGATTTTGTTATTAAACTTTCGCTAACACGATCTTAGCCTTACGACGTATTCTAATAGTCTTTTCTCAATCACCAAATCACTCCAGAATAATTGTAGATATTTGCTTTTTTAAATAATCACGTATGAGATAATGCAGTTTTTCCTTCTTCATTCCGCCTATTCCATTGCACTTTCGGGCTTTCTGCTAATTTCTTTGCAGCATACGGTCTATTAAGAGTTTAAAAGTTCCACTTCCAGATTTCTTCTATATGCCATTATTCGCATGTCTAGAACTTCTGTATCCGATCCGTAGGTTTTTTTTTTAAATATCAGATCGTTTGCAAATTGACTAGAGGAAGAACGCATTAAGACAGTCGAAGTGTAGTATTAAATTGTAAAGTTTGCATGTTTATGAGAAGGTATCCTTATCAATGCTTCGAACAAAAACTATACCGATGCCTCCAAGTGAAAAGGCAACAAAACCCATCGCTTGAAAAAAAAACAATCAATGATTACGTTAAGCTTACTAAAAAATGGGCTCTAAGGCTTGGAGTGATTATTATTATTATTATTTATTCAAATCTACGATAATCAATCCACAGATTTCGCTAAGATAATTAATCATTTTTTTAAAATTAAGACTAAATTTAAAACAAGTTACAAATAAATAATTTAAGGAATTTTGATTAGGACATCAAGTAGTCTTAGTCCGGCACTGGAACCTGGTGTTTGTTATTCACTGCTCCAATACCTGAATTAGACAGTTCTATTTTTTCTACTACAAAAATAATAATGACGTATTAAGGATTTCGAAACTACCATACCCAACAATTTAAAAACAAATTTTTCCAAAAAAGTACTTCCTTTCGCTTTAATTTAAATTCTTATTGTTTGTTGGACAACACTCTTCTTTTAATCACATTCTTAAATCAAGTGCAAATGAAAACATTTAAAAACCTGCACCAAATGTAAAAAAAAATCCACAATACACCAACAACTCCTATACAAAAATCAATCTAAAACCAAAACTACTATACTCCGGAAATAGATTGGAAAAACAACAATTTCGAAAGTGATTTTCAATCAGCTGCGCTAAAACATGTTTCTCTTGCTTCAATTTAGTTCTAATTTTCAATAAAATCAACCCCCCTCCCCTTTCATTCCATTAAAAAAAAAAATAAAAACAATCACAAACCGTTCGTTCTATACAAAACCATGCTCCTTTTAATGGGTCAACTAAGCAAAAAAAAAAAACTAAAAAAAAAAACTAGGTCTTCCTATTCACATCATCCACCCTGAATGTTATTTTTATTTTGTTTCTATTTTTTCTACTCATTCAATGTGTATCTATTCTACGTGCATTTAATTCCAAAAACCTATGTTTATCACAGCCTTGAATTAATGAAACTTTTCGTTTGGCGCTATATTCGGAAAAACGTTTTCACCCCATTTTTTCATACCATCATCCATCCCCTGTCGACATTGCTCCCTTTTCTTCTCTCGCAGGGAAAAAAAACGAAATTAAAACAAGGACTTTCTTGCTCGGCGAACAACTTGATTTTTTTTTTTTTGAATAAATTGACATTTTGAATTAAAAATGCTTTTTTAAGGATTCACAAATGATGTCCTCATCTCCATCCAGGGACTATAACCAGTAGCAGCAGTATAGGTGCAGTGATCAAAGATTCACACATTCTTTATACAAATCCATGTTTTTCCTGAATTCGTTAAAGCGGAACATTACTTATTCAATGCGAACAGAAAGTATCTATCAAAGTTCAAAGATACACCTAAACGCCCACCGTAGCCGCCGCGCCGTTTTCTCAGGGAAAAGGATGAGAAAGACGTAACCTATGCCAAGAAAAAAAAAAAATAATCAAAATTAAGATATGAGGATACATTGTTTAGGGGCGAAAGTGCCGCCTTGCTGGTGTGCTTTCCAGCAAAACTGGGTCTAGGTTTTGCTTTCTCAAGTAGTCTGATAGTTCATCCGTTTGTGAAATGAGCAAATTATCTGGATATGCGCAGTCGGTGCCCAGGCTGGTGAGCTCTTTATTCAGGAAGTTCGATGGAACATGGTTTGAGTTCGACTCTAACCCGGAATGCCCTTCTTTCGGAGTTGTTCGACCCCCATTGCTCGAATCTTGTATTTCCCGGATAAAGAGAGTCCTCCTGTTTGAACCATGCTTTCCAACATCATATGTTCCATAATAAATCTTGAGTAAGGTCATGAATTCTCGAACATGTTCGAAACACACATGAGTATTATTTGAATTTAAGGCGATTAAAGTAAAGGGGGTTTGTTGAATGTGTTTATTTTTTTTCTCCCCCTCCCCCTTTCTCCATTATTTCCACAAAGTGAATGAAATTGCTACCATAAATTAAAGGGAAGCTAATCATGGATATTTACTTTAAGGTGAACAAAAATGTACCATAAACCACTGGTTGCCTTTAATCTTGAAAAGAAAAACAAAATTAAAATTAATTTAAAGATTAGATGCGAATTTTTAATATACGAAATTATGTTTATTGCTTATTATTTGCCCGTTTTGTTAATAACAACAATTATATTTTGTGAAGGGGTGTGGAATTATGTTGCACGAAGTCGTTCTAATTCAATTAGATGTGCGAAATATGGCGTGAGTTACAGTTCATAAAAAAAAAAGAATTTTATTAGCCGACATAAATGACCGATGGTCATTTTTAGTGTCGGTATTTTTATTGCAAATTTTTTGAGGTGGACAATAATTGGTTAATGTTTCGGGAAATGTTTTTTTTTTTTTTAATTTGTATAGGGTTAGAGTAAGTACAATAAAATTAATATGACCTTTAATGGAGGGTGCTTAATAGCTGCTTAAATTACGTTTATGTGGTGTGCGTTGATAAATTCTTGGATTATTTGAATATTATATCGTTGTTTTGCAAAAGTTCTGTCTACGGAAAATTTTCACTGATATTTTTATTCATATACAGAAAATCATTGCAGAAAAAAATATTTCAAGTAGGTATATAAATAATGGAATCAGCAGACGGCCCATTGAGAGGGAATAAGAAGGATGACATCGTGTGACATCTGCAACGGACCATGTTGTAAAGAACAGGCTATCAGCAGCTATTTGGGTGCAGTTTTGTGATTGGGGGAGAAAGCCTTGCGTTTTCACAGTTTTAGGACACTTTTGGTTCATTCAACCTTCGGAGGACACAGCCTGCCTGATGACACTTCCGCCAATGGAAATAAACTGATTTTTTTTCGTATTTGTTCGATTTAGAATTATTTCTTGCAATAATTAAAAATATTAGAAATAACATAATTTTTTTTGATATCTTGCAATCAAGAATGCGCATGATGCATATATAATTTGTATATACATATTAAATACCAAAATTATTATTAATTTTATTAATGATTGCAATAATGCAAAATCAAAATAATTTGCAATTATTCAATAAAAAATTTGCAATTATATGCTATCCTGAGATATTTAAATAAATTGATAAAGAAGACATTTGCAATATTGCAATCATTGAACCACTAAACTGGCTCGTGACAAACCCGTCGTTTTAAAGTACAAAATTTAGATGTTTATCAACAATAAACTATTAATTGATAATCATATCTCTTAGGCGAAAGCAAGTTCGAACAACGCAATTGAACATTTTATTTATTAATTGTTTTTTTTTTAATTTTTCGTTTTCTTGAAATTTAAAGTCGTGGTACAAAAATGAACAAAACTTGTTTAAAATAAATTAAATTTTATTAACAAGATTTGGGATAAGATTATAATATTAAAATCCCACCCTACAGAATAATACCATAGACCGTGCTTAGACTGGGAAATTTGAGTCTGGCGTGGTGAGTACTCTCGTGATTACACAGGTCCTCAGTTGAAGTGCGACAGTTGTACCACGCGATTTTTTTGCATTTTAAAAAAGAAAATAACATCCATAAATTATTATTAAAGCTTCTGTTTGTTTCATTTTCCAAGAATTCATATTCTATCACTCTGCATCTAGCTTAATTATGAAAATACTGCGATGTTAACAAATCGGCAGTCAATCAGATAATAAACAAAATGGGAAAAAACTTGAATTTGTAATTGGAAAAGTACTCACGCTTTCGATGTTTATAATTTGAAGCTGCCTCCCCGTGGCTAAGAGCTCAAATCCTATATCCTGCTCTGATTTTCGTCCAATTAGTATCTTGCCCTGCCTGTCAAAGGTCTTCGAAAAAATTCTGGCAGCATAGATCTCCACTCACATTGAAAGATTTAATTTACTGTCTCCATTTCAATCGGGTGTCCGAGGTCATCACAGTTGCCAAACTGCAATGATCAAGGTACTTGATGACATTCGGATTCAGTATGATTTTGACAATGTGACTGCTCTGTGTTTGCTGGATTTTTCGAAGGCTTTTGACAGAGTAAATCATCATATACTTTGTATGAAACTAAAGAGATACTTTGGGTTTCATGACAGATCGGTGCATCTTATGAAAGACGATTTATCCAATAGAAGCCATAGGGTGAAGGTTGATCAGGTGATGTCTGAATTTTCGCATCTGCATATGGGGGTTTCACATTGCTCTATTTTAGGTTCCATTAAATTTTGTCTTTATATTAACGATTTGCCCAAAGTTTGTTTGAATGTTTCGATTCACCTGTATGCTGATGATGTGCAAATTTATTTGTCTCATCCAATTGGCTTACAAGAGGATCTTAATTGTAGAATTAAAGAGGTACTGCTCGCTATCTCCGATTGGGCACTAAACAATGGCCTAACACTGAATCCATCTTAGTCACAATTGATAACGATTTCTAAGTACCAGATAAATACCTTGCTTTTACCACCAGTTCATCTCTCACAGGTGAGACTTGAGTTTTTGAAAGTTGTGAACAGTCTTGGTTTTAAAATTAATACTTCTCTCTTGGCTGAAAATCAAGTGAATTAAACCATCGGACGAATCTATGGTGGGCTCCGTAAGCTTCGGCTATTTTCAAAAATAACTACGGTAAATACAAAATTGAGGCTTGTCAAAACATTGTTTGTTCCTTATGTTGAATATGTCAATATTGTTTATTGCAAACTATATTCTCATTCTGAGCATAAACTTCTTGTGGCATTCAATGATATGATATGGTACATTTATGGACTTATGAGGCATGAACACATATCACATTACCATAAACTGGTTCTTGGGTGCTCTTTTCATCAGTTTCTTGATGCAAGATGTTCATGCACAAAATCATTCAAGATAGAAAACCTTCTTACATTTATGAAAAACTTGTATTTGCTCAATCTAATAGAACACTAAATCTTGTAACACCATCATACAACTACTTGAATTCTTCGCGCCTCTTCATTGTTTCTGTAAGCAAACTATGGAACTCTCTCCCAGTAACAATGAGACACATATACAGAAAATTATAGCTGCTGCAAATTTTAAGAGGGCTATTAAACTTCTTTTTTCTTAGTAGGTTTATTTAATTATAAAAATAAAATTCAAACTAAAATAATTGATACAAAATTACAGAAATGGATAGGGCACAAATGGCAATTTCTGAAACGAAAAAAAAATATAAATTATAAATTATAATAACTCAAACAATTTAAAACAGGCTTCTTCACAATCTACAATCTTTAAATATATTGGGCCATATTCATAGATGTTTGACAAGTTCTTATTAAGTTGTTTTTAAGCTAAACTCGAGTTTTTGCTATACAAAGAAAATTTAAACCCAAGTCTAAACGAAAAACTCGAGTTTAACTTTAAACTGAACCGAACTCATGTTTAAGTTGTATTTAACTGTGATATACGTCAGAAATAGGTACACAAATGAAATAATTTATTAAGGGTCGCAAGTAATTTTCTTTTTCTTGCAAATAAAATGTTGGAAATTACCACTAAACGAAAAAAAAAAACAAATACTTAAATAGATAGTAATATTTCTACATATATCTTCCTACCTACAATAAGAACAATTTCAGCGGAATATAGGTATTTTATTCACGCAGATGATGATATAATTGTGCAATAAAATAATCAAGATGAAGAAACTAGATACTGCAGCATTTTATCAGACATTTTCTTAATTTTCATTTGTTATTCTTCAAATTTTATTATTTTCTGTTCCTAGACAAAAATTATCAATAAAAAAATATATTAAGCATCTGGAATTTATTTTTTTCAACCTGTCATGGATTGTTTTCAACCCCCTTCTTTTTCTTACTTTATAAAAAATTAATCTATATCACTCACTCCATATGTGGAACCCAAATTTGGGACACGTTCCACTCGTGTTTTACTAAACAGAGCTGACAAAACATCTATGCATAACAAATGTGTCTAACCTGAGTGTTAACGTTAGATTCCAGTTCAGAAGAATTCGAGTTTACAATATGTCTATGAATATGGGCCATTGTATTAAGAAATTATGATAAGTAATTTATATATTATATAATATTGTACGTTAGTATGTTTTTAATTATTAATTATTTCTTTAATTGTAACCTTGTATACTGTACTATAAAAGACTTAGTCCTACTGGTAGGTACACCGAATCGAAATAAAATTGAAATTGAACTGAAATTGAAATTGCCTCACGAGAGGACTCTACTCACCCCTCATCCCTCTCACCAACTAACTCTCGTCAGTCCGGTCTCAATTTTCCCCAGTCTAAACACGGTCATATACCATAATTTGCCTTGTTTTAATCGTTGATATAAATACTTTGTTTATTTTAAAACAATCACATCATTCATTGTATATTTAAATAAACAACTGTTCCATTCAACAATATAGAACAAGAAATAAAATAAAATAAACAAAATAATGTATAACACATTTAAACTTAATCTAGATATTGAATTAGAATTCCATTAAGCAATATTTCATCTCGAAATATCAATACAATAAAACTCTGTGGATAACGTCCGCTAACTGGTTACCCAAGCGTATATTTATATCCCCATCCACACATAACAAAAAGAACCATCAATTTGTGAAATAAACTGAAAGTACAATATATAAAGTTTTGCCAAACGAATTCCCATTCAAATCGAAATCAAATCAATCGCTGTTTTCTCCTAAAAAGCAATACATGCACCCTTCAATCTCCAACCCTTATCATATTATATTGGCCAACAACAACATAAAGTATGATATGCTTCAATGGCGTTCAGCTCATTCAAAAACCAAATGAGTGACATAAATTGAAATTCGAAAACGATTGCACATCAATTTCAAATCAACCGATATCGTTCGCATCTGCAAATTTGACTTCATCAATCAAAAACTATTTCCGATTGTAAAGCATATAGTATTTGTGTTTGTCCTGTTGATTGTGTTTGTATATGTGATTTGAATATAAGGTTCCAATTTAACTACATACATACAATAAACATATTTACCATTCATTTGCATTGCAGTATTGAATTGACAAGATACATACATTATCTAAAAACCGTTGAAACAATAAAATAATATTTTTCAAAATCATCATCTGTCCTTAATGGACGCTCCTACCAGAATCTCACCAAAAGGATCAAATATTCAATTGCTATTTGAAAATTAAACAATCAGCTTTGGAATTCCGATGATGCCTAATCAAATCGATGTCCTTGCTAAAGGCAAATCAGCTACACTTACATATACAAAGTGGGTGTCATCAACCATCATCCCTTGAAATAACACAATTTATAAATAAATTCGCAAATAATAAACGTACAAATTGTAAATAAGTATGCAAATGGAATTATGTTTAATTAAGCGATACCATGATTTCACCAATCTTGTTTGACCTTTTCCGTATCCGACAAATTGTTCCTGAAGTCCTGGACCGGTTACGATGTCCACACCAAACATACTTCCGATCTGCTTTTACATCAAGGCACGCTTGGGCGCATCCTAATGACATGCACATCCGTATCCGTATAACGGTGGTGTTAGTTTTGCTAATTTTGTTTTAGAAGCAAATTGTCGACGCGTTTGTGTTTACATCAGCTGTGTAATGTAATTTTCTAAATTAATTTTTCTATTTACAGTGCAGTGGCTAATTAGAACATAAAAATTGTAACTATATGCATATCTATATATATATACATATTTATATAAAGCGAAGTTAGTGCAAAGGGGCGGATGTTGTTTTCAGTTGAAAGCCAGAGTATTAAAGCGCTTAATTAGTGTTTGTAATCGATGTATCTATATAGAAATAGAGGCTTAATTTATTTAAGCACGTAAGTATTATTGTGCTTGAAGCACATTAGAACGTTGTGCTGTTTAGGCAAGGACTTATGTTATTAACATTCTGTATTTATATATTAAAGGCGTATTTGTTTATGTCAATTAGCCATACAGAGTATAAATTTATTGAAATCAAGGGTTTTATGGAATTCAATTTAGAAGCAGACGTTCTATTTGAGAAGTATATTTATCTATCAATAGAATATATTATTGTAATTGGGACAGTGGCAGAATGTTTGTCTCTGGACTTTGAGGTTAGAATTTTGAATCTTGTTGAGGGCAATGCGAATGTATTTCAGTTAAAATTATGTCAGTGTAAGCCCAGCAACCGTGATAAAAGAAATTGTGGGTGTAGTTTTAACTATAAGTCTTATAAGTATGCATGGAGTCAAAAATAAATGCATAGGAATAAAATATCTATAATGATAGTTCAGGGCACCACGAGTCCAATCTTGTGTCATAGGGCAGGGACACGCATGCCCCTCCCCCCCATACGACACCACTGTTTATACGCCATTAACTGAAACTATTCGAGATTTTGTCATTGTTATTTAATATAGTGTGGCCTTATGACGCTTTCGTAAAGCGAAAAAAGGCCATATTCGAACACATGCCCAAGTAGCATTTTGTACCTATTAGGTTACAAATTTATTGTATGTCGTTTACAATTCATATACAGATGCTGAAAAAATGTTTTGTATTTTTACATTTACTAATTGGATGATTGGTAAACAAATTGTAACACACAAATGTTGTTGAAACAACACTTCTTCAAACGTAAACGTACTGTAAAGCAAATTTCGTGAATGTAAAACCAATATCACAAAACATTTACATTTGTAGCACTTTTGTAAAGCTATTATCAAAACTTTACTGTTAAAAAACGTTTACAGTAAATAGTCACAGTACATCTTCAAACGTAAACGTACTGTAAATCAAATATCGTTTTGTAAAATCAATATCACGAAACGTTTACATTTGTAGCAGTTTTGTAAAGCCATTACCAAAACTTTACTCTTACAAAACGTTTACAGTGAATAGTCACATCACATCTTCAAACGTAAACGTACTGTAAATCAAATATCGTTTTGTAAAATCAATATCACGAAACGTTTACATTTGTAGCAGTTTTGTAAAGCCATTACCAAAACTTTACTCTTACAAAACGTTTACAGTGAATAGTCACATCACATCTTCAAACGTAAACGTACTCTAAATCAAATATCGTTAATGTTAAATCAATATCACGATACGTTTACATTTGTAGCAGTTTTGTAAAGCCATTACCAAAACTTTACTCTTACAAAACGTTTACAGTGAATAGTCACATCAAATCTTCAAACGTAAGCATACTGTAAAATATTTCATTTACAGATAATGTAACACGTATAGCATTGATAGCGGCCATTATAATGTTTCCATTTTTTATCAAATTAGAAAACCCAAAACATTGAAAATCTATTTTTGTTGATATTTAGTAAAAACAAAGCATGTTTAGGTTTTGATTGAAATAAGACTTTGAATTTTATATGATAAAATATTGAAAAATATGGTTTTTGTGGGAAAAAAAAATTGTCTCAAATATTTTTATTAGAAATAATTTCTAAAATAAGAAAGTTTTTACAGGCCCCTTATTTTTATCGACCTGTTTTACAAAACTGGTAGAAAATATTTCTCGCGTTCGATATTTTGCCTTTACTTGCACGAAAAATATAATTATTGAATATTTTTATACCTCCCATATTATAATAATAATGTCAAGAACAAGATGGAAATTGTTTAAGTTTTGGTTTGTATACATAAAGTAATATGATCTCAAATGGCATTACGTATTTACCTATACAGTTTAATATTTTTCTGTAAACGATTTGTACCTAAGTTTGTTTTTATGTTATTTATTTCGAAATGTTTTTGAACGTTTACATTTGTAAACGTTTATATACCTAGTCCAGGAATAGTATCTGTAAACGATTTGTTACTAAAAAGTAGTTTGTCTTGTATGTGTTTTGAAGAGTTTTTGAACGTTCACATTTGTAAATGTACAAATCAGGTACATCAAATAGAATTTGTTCATATACTGTCAACACGACATTTCATTCCCCAAAACCGTTTACATTTTGGGTACAGGGAGTAAACATTTCATATACGCCTGAAACATTACAGCTACGATGTTAACGTTCAGTAAATGTTATGTAGCTCTGAAATGCTCCTTGGGTGGCCTTATCTCGCTTTCAAAAGCGTCATAAGTTTATATGGCCTTATGTCACTTTTGTTTTCTCTGTGAAAACGCCATACATTTTTTTGTCAGTTTCAGGTAAAGGAAAAAGCCATAACATCTGCCATTTCCATTTAAAAATTTTCTCTCTTCCATTTTTGTTATTCCTCGGTTGCGCTAAGTTTTGCGGCTTGCCACTTTGTGTTTGGACATCAGATTCACACCAATCAACTTTTGTGCGAAGTGTCATCTGCAAGTTATAAACTTGAAAATTAATATTTTCAGAGATTCTTACAAATTAAATTCTGACATTTGCACAACATACAGTACGAACTGTCATCCAGAAAGTTATATTTTTGAGATTGTCTAGTTTTGACAGATACAAATTCCATTTTGACATTTGGAGAATATTTAGTGCGAACTAGCTGTCATCAACAGAATGAATAAATTTGAGACTTATTCTTTTGACAGATTCTTGTGGACCAATTATGCAAATATTTTGACAGTCTGTTTTTATCTTCCAAAATCGGCTAAGCTGATGTCTAGTTCTGTTTCAAGGTAGGTACAGGAATTAGTGATAATAATAAATTATCGTCTGAACCTACGTTTAACCCAGTAGTCTTGAAAAAATCGGTAAAATAAAAAATTTAACCAAGGCTGAATCAACATGCATACATACCTACAATTTTACGTCGAATCCGAACGCGACTAAGGTTAGAAGCACTTTTCATGACACTAGAAGCAATACCTTTCACATTTTGTACTTTGAAAGATATGTGCTAACTGCTCGAGTAGAGTAAATTCATAAGATACCTATGTGCAAAACATACCTATTCTATAAACAAACCCCATTAATCTGTTAATAGCCGTTAATAGCAACGAAATATTAACATATTTTATGAATTCACTCGAGGGTACACTCTTTTTAAATTCCATTGGAGTTTCCGGAACACTGTTTTTTATTGTCTGTTTCATATTTAGTGGAACCGAAAATTAAGCATATACTTCAAACCAGAACGTTCAAACTAAACTAAATAGGTAATTTGCAAATGTCAAGATTTCAGATTTTTCAAACTACAAAATGTCAAATATATTTCTTCTGATGACAGTTGGCACTATAAACTCTGCAAATGTATAAATTGGATTTGTTAAGGCTTGTTGAACAATCGTGCTTAAGCTTTAGTTCAAATATTTGCATATTTGGCCCTAAAAATCTGTCAAAAGAGTAAGTGTCAAACATTTATTTCTTGCTGATGACAGCTAGTTCGCACTGAATATTCCGCAAATGCTAATCTGTCCAACCAGAAAGTGAAAAGCTCAAAACTGAGCAAACCCTTTAAACAAAAAGAACTTCCATTTCAGATTTGACAAGATACTGTTTACTTTTATTTTTTTTTACTCGAGGAATTTGAAAAATGCAACAAGAGGACATTTTTGGATGGAACTTGCAAATGTAATGTCCTCCTTTGTATAAATTTTCCAAAAACATTTGAGTTTCCTTAAAAATGTTTGATAATTTGTTTAGAGATTTGGATATGTTTGTGGGCAATCGAACATAAAACAAGATCACACTTTAAAAGATACTACAACTTTACGAACATACCCCTATCGAGATACATGCATTACATTTATCATTCGTACCAACAATAACAAAAATTTTGATCGATACTCGAATGAAAGTCGAAAATTTATCGGCAGCAAGATTTGAATTCTCCTTTTATCAGTAGTGATACGCAGTGAGATTTTTGTATGGAAAATTCAACTTCACTACGGATGATCTATAAATATTATATGTTCGCTGCAGAATAACTAAATTTCGATTATTTCTGTTATGCCCATTTTCCAAAAACCCATTAAAATATTTATTTGGTTGGTAAATCTTAAAATGGCATTTTCAAATTCCAGTTGATACTTTTAATTTTAAAAGACCAATAAACAAAATCCCCATTTTGTTCTCAATTAATTTTAAAGGCGTCTTTTAAATTAATGGACAGCTGTCATTGAAAATCCAAAATAAAAGACAGAGAGAACGCTAAAAATGTTCGATTGATTACATTTACCTTACTCTAATAAAAGATTCCACGATCCACATCCACCATCCAAGTTCCACATCCAGGGTTGGCACTCATTTTTCATTTTTATTTAAAACAACCCCTAAATGTTTGTGCTAATCATATAAAATTATAATGCATTATGTTATAAAATTTAACTATTTGGATTTAATGTTTAAGTTTAATAATGTGTTTTTGTATTACATTCTTTCTGTCTGACAGTTTAGAAGTTCCATATTTCAAATACAGAAACGTGGGTCAAATAATTTTGTTTGTTTGTATCGTCGCTCATTCAGCCAGCGGCTTTGCGATAACTGCAATTGGTTGAAAATTTAATAAGAAGGTACCTAGTTTCTTATGTTAATTATACCCGACGTAATTTTTAATTCGCTTTCGCTGTCTAAGAAAAAAGCAGAAATTTTATCGAAAAGCTTATTACTTTTTTTTCAATAACGGTAAGAACAAAATTTCATTATATGTATAAAAATGTATCAAAGGTCCATCAGATACTGTAGAAACTTTTCGGAAAATTTGTAAAATGGTACTTTTGTAAAAATTGCACCCACCAATACTTTTTTCATTCAGTAGGTACGTAATTTAACTTACTTAATCTTTTCTTTGGTAATTAGTCGTACCTACCTACCTACTTATCTCAATGAAAGACTTAATTGTTCAATATAGACAAAAGAATTTCAATTCTAATATTTGTATCTATTTTCACCATTTATACGTTAAGTTTTTACCCTTGTCGGCTTGATTATGAAACAATCTTTTGTTTCTTTATAATTTCTTACTTCAAAAGGACATAATTAAATTGATTTAAATACCAACTTTCTGAAAATGAAATCATAAAATTAACTATAATCTCTTGCTGACAAACACAATACAGAATACGTAGATTCTATACACAAAGCTTCTTTTATAAATAAGCAAGTTTTTTTCTTCTCACAAAAAAAAAGCAATTTAGAAAACAAATTGATGTTCATTAAGGTAAAGGTTTATTTATAAACTCCTTCGAGTCAAAGGTAACTCTGTCGAAAAAGGTGCCTAATTTAGCACATCTAAGCACGGCATCCAAATCCTTTGCCATTGTTCGAAATAAAATTTATGACAAGCATTAGTTTCAGTAGAAATTTTATGTTTCGTGAAAGCAATGGATGCGAAATTAATAAGGAATGTATACGAAAGTACCTTAAACGCAATATTTTTGCTATTAATAATAATGAAGTGTTTACAATTTTAATCGCAATTAATAATTAATTAAACCTCAAATTACTTACTGGTGCGACATTAATGGTTACACACAAAAATGTAATACATTATAAGTGGTTGTGGTTACACACACAACAACACAGCTTTCAATCTTTAAATCAAATCTGAATAAAAAAAATAAATTGAAACAAAATAAAAAAAAAAAAAAACAACGATATTACTTCATATTTTCAAACAAAGGGAAACCTATTATCGCATGATAACGTACAACAAACAAACTGCGAACCGCATATTGTACAACCCCGAATGCCAACACCATTTGTCTTTGATCGCCATTGCCATACACCAACCACCACCATCACCATCATCATCACCAATGGCCGCCGCTGGCCGTTACCACGCCATAAAACTAACCCAACTTCGGGTTGGTTGTTGCAGCAACATAAACCTCCCCCCTCCCGCACTCTTCTCCTAGCTTTTGGTCATTGATAACACGCTTTTTGGAAACCGCCATCGATTTATGCGGTTCATTTCACCTGAATTTGTTTCGATAAAGGATATCCGGATTACACAATACTAATCCCCATTGGTATGGTAATCCCCCGATGTGCGGTGTCTACGCAGGGATTGTTTCATTTTAATCTATTAGATTACGTGGCAACGAAAGTGGTAAGAATATTTATAAATAAATTTATACATAGGGTGTTTCAGCTTCACCTGATTCCTTTATATTGAGACCACAAGAAGAAGGAACAAAAATCAGAACACAGCTGTTTGGAGCGCATTTCCATAAAACGGGATTCGCGTGACTCCATCATAGATCTGACGCTGGCGATAGCTTACTCCATTTTTGCCTCCTCGCGCGAATTTATTTTCTTCTCGTTTCTTTTTCCATCTGCTTCCTGCGAAATGGACATTAAGCATAAATTTCAAAAGTCCTTTTTTTTTGATTTTCCATCACAGGCACAACTCCTTATGAAAGTAGTATTGCATGTTCGAGTGTTTCGTGGCGAGTTTTTCGTTCTGGTGTATGTATATGCAGTTCAGTGCTTTGTTGTGGCACATTCTGGTGGCCTGGGGTTTCATGGGCCGTGGCATGTTTCAAATGGTAAGCTATATGTTCTTCTTCTGATGGCTTGCAATGGATAACTGCTTTTGGCCATTCTTTGGTGTTTGCTGATTTTGGAGTTATTTCGTTTATATGTATAAACGCCTTTCCTCCATCTTTTCCCCAAACGAAACAAAAAAAATGAGAAAGAAGATTAATCTATTTGAATTCTCTTGAAAGGATTCACCAGGAAATTCAAGGAAGAAACGGAGGTAATTTAAAATTTGATACTCTTGTAGGTATACTTTTGTACTTATAATATGTTGGTATAGTATACAGTTATATGGTATTAAATTTTACCTTAAACTATATATCAGGCTGGATAATTGCAAATGTGGCTTCCTGTAGATTATTGCTATGTGTGTGGTGCCCCGGATTTTCTTTGAATTTTATCCATTTCGCCGAATAATTTGTTGGGTTAGATGGTTCGATTTTAATCAAAGGATAGACGCGCCCTATAATACTCATTGAACGTGAAGGAATGTTATTTTAAAAAAATAAAATATCCCCTATCAGGCTGGTTTTTACACAAAATTATTCTCCATTCTCTTTCCTCGGCAGATTTATGAAGCGAAATTTTAACAAACGGCGTGTTATATAGGAAAGGCACTCTTGTTGCTGGCAAAACATATTTAATTGTATAGAGACTAAGAATAAAAATGTTTTAATCGTTGATGGAATTCATGCTTGATTAAAAATAGCTTTATCTGCTAAGTTTTTATTGCTAGGTTTTTAATTATTTGTTTACTTGTTTAAGAATGTCTCAAAGTTCATGCATCATTTGTGCGTTTTGTCTTGGACAAAAAAAAAAAAAAGTTTGGAATATTTAAAAAATGATAAAGGTTTTTCAAACTAACCCATCTACAACTCCTTCTTAAAATTTCAGTTCAAACGGAGATGGCTATTTTACAGTGCTTCTTCACAAATATACTCACGGATAGAAAAACAGTTTTTTTTTTAATAATATACGTTTATTTTATTAAAAATTGTCATTAGGTGTCCGAGTTTGAGACTAAACAAAACAAAAAAAATAAAAAATTAAAAATTGAGTTACGACCATTTCGCTTAGGAGGGCAGCACAGTTCGATACCTAAATAGTTCAGTAGTTCTACAGTTTAGTAGTTAATTATTTAAATAAATCAATAATTCAGTAGCTCAATAGTTCAATGGTTCAATTGTTCAATAGCTCAATAATTCAATAGTTCAAAGTTCAATCGCTCAATATGTTATAAGATCAATAGCAACGAACTTAATAACAAAGAGCAAAAGAACTAAAAATCTAATGAACTACAATTCCAATATAATCTGTGTAGTTCAATTGAACTAGGTAGATCGATTAAACTCTGTAGTTTATTAGCTTCACCGAAGTTCGTAGTTCCACAATAAAAAATGAGAAGAAAAAGAGATACATAGTTCAATATGAAACTAGATAGTTCATTATAGCCCAGTCAACGAATGCTCAAAAAGGGGTCTAGGTGGAAAAATCGAGGGCTGAAAAACTAAGTATGCAGCTTTGTTTGGACTAGCGAGGAAGTAAACATACTATAGAAGTCCCCGATCCTATGTTGGCCGCAAAGGAGTGCGGAAGGGGGCTTAAATTTCCATTTTTTTTTTTCAGTTTTTCGCTTATAACTCACAAACTCTTGATCCTATAAAAAAAATGTTAAGTAAAAAAAAAATAGAGCTGACAAAATTTCCTACAAAAAGTCTATATATAGTTTTTCGTATGTTCAATAGTTTCTGAAAATCTAAGACACATTCTGGCACTGGGTTTTTTTTTTTGTATACATAGTCAATTATTAAAATGTTTGACTACCGGAAAAAAAAAATCATTTTATAATGCAAAATTTTGTAAAAATTTAATTCAACATTTTTTTTTCTCCAAAATTTGGATTTTGAAAATTTATTTCTAATAAACTATTTATTTGTTAAAACAAATGTTAAATTAAGGAATGCTGTTTAAGCTTTTATAAAAGCTATATGTCACATTACCGTATGTGATTTTGTTGATTTTTGGTAAATTGTTTAGCATTTTAAGTCGCCTGAATTGGGGGAGATAGTCCCCCTTCAAACTTATTTTTTTATACCATTTGTTTCTTCTCTTGACATAATTTACTTGCTTTACATAGGGTAAAGCAATTTGCAGTAATGCATGTTATTGGAATCCCCACGCAACCTACTACGTAGATATTTTTTGCACTGCTACTTTTTAATAGTTACTAACACTAAAAAATGCTTTTTAACCAATTGCAGGTAAATTGAAATTTAAGCATATATTCTTAAAGGGAATTTTATTTTCTACAATTTTAAGATTAACAACTAAGTGCGAAAAAAATGTGGAAAAAGACAATTTTTTTGTAATTTTGCATCATTTTCCAGAGAAGATATCTCAAAGACGGTTCTTTTTTGCAAGATAGTGTATGGTAGCGAATTGTAGGAAATTTTATCAGCTACATTTTTCATTGTAATTTTTTTGTTGTACGATGGACCGTCTTCGAGATATGCCGATGCAACCGTGTAACCACGCCTCCAGCCCTCGCGGATCTCAAAACACCCGGGATTTTTTATTGGGAGTTCATGGGACCCCCCCCCAACACATGTCCGAAATGGCACAGGACTATTATAAATAAATTAAACATATAATAATAGCAACATTTCTATCACTATTATTATAGGTATTCAACAATTAAGTTTTTCATGCTTATACAATATGATAATGTTGGCAAAATACCTTGACCTTTCATATACAAATGATCACTTAACAAAACATGTCCTGTCCATAAATTTGTCTATACCAGCATCAAAATTAATTTACCCTTCATTAATAATCTTCCATGACTATAAAACACCAACACTTGATACCTTTTTACATACCTAACCTACCTTAAATGTTGATGATGTGTTATGTCAAGACTACGGACAAAAAAGTTATATAAAAACACACAAAGTAAAACCAGTCCTTTGTATTGCTGCGATAGGTAAAATAGCAAAACCATTGTTTTTATAATACGATATATTAGGAAGGACAACAACATAAAGCGAATAGTGGCGTCTGCCTTCAGGCTATTATAACATTGTTACGCGATTCTCACATTGGAGTAGGTACATGCTTGCTTGTTTGTATATGTGTATGTATTTACTTTTCCCTGTTGGAAGGGAAATGACCGAACACTGAAGCGCAAATAAAAGAGCAGTTCAAAAAAAAATTAGTAGGAAAAAGTTTTTAAACATGGTAACCATTGATGCCAACATTTTGAACAGGATGAAGCGACAAGTGCTCCGACAACATCATATAGTTTCAGCAAAATAACACAAAAAACACAAAGCACATGCACTTGCATGCTACGGGAGAGGACGCACTACTTCAAACAGGAAGAGTTATGTTGCTGCCTTATTCGCAGCGCACCTCATGGTTCGAAGCATCATTGCTTAGGCGCAGGATGACTCCCGTCCCATTTTATTTATCTTCCGGTTGTTGAGTGCATATTATTAGACTACTGCCTTCGTTTTTGTTTCATTCCACTCTTACATTGAAAGTTATTGAAGAAAAACTGCTGAGCACATGAACAAGCTAAATTGTTGTTCAATTATTGTTAAGTTAAAGTTTTATGGTAGTCGTTATGTCTTGTAAAGTATGTTTTGAAAGAAAAGATAACTATAATTTAAGTTTAAGTTGCAACTTTTTAATGAACGACATAAAATTAGCTTCGTAGATAAAATTATAACTTTTGTGCGCTATTAAATGAGGCATTGCGCATCCTCGGCAAATATGAATTCTCAAAATTTCGATGCTCGTTGGTCGCAAGTGGTATTGACTCAAGACTCCGACTAATTCAGGCATTAGGATTGCTAACCATCAACAAATCAACTACCCTTGATTTCTTACCGGCCGAGTTTCTTTAAGCAAATCCTGGAGAAGCTGACTAGAAATAAATGCGCCAATTGCTGCAAGATAATGGGGAGCTGGTTGGATTAAAAGTTAATATATGACATATTAAAATAATACACAGACAGCAAAACTCAAAACAATAAATTATTCTTATGCAAAAGAGATCAAAGATATTTGATGAAGCTTTTAACTATCAAGGTGATGACAGAACAAACCAGAATGATAAAGATATAAAATAAACAAATCCCGCCCGGCATTGCTTATCATCTCTCCTCTGTATATAACTTCGGTAATTTATCAATATCTCAAGCAGGTCAGCAGACTTTCGTAAATCAGCTATCAGCATTGTGCTGGTTCTTCTTCTTCTTCTTCTTCTTCTTCTTCTTCTTCTTCTTCTTCTTCTTCTTTTTTTCTTCTTTTTCTTCTTCTTCTTCTTCTTCTTCTTCTTCTTCTTCTTCTTCTTCTTCTTCTTCTTCTTCTTCTTCTTCTTCTTCTTCTTCTTCTTCTTCTTCTTCTTCTTCTTCTTCTTCTTCTTCTTCTTCTTCTTCTTCTTCTTCTTCTTCTTCTTCTTCTTCTTCTTCTTCTTCTTCTTCTTCTTCTTCTTCTTCTTCTTCTTCTTCTTCTTCTTCTTCTTCTTCTTCTTCAAGTCTATCTCTATGTACCCATGACTTGCAGAACAGACTGTTTTCATTTAACTTGCAATAAAGTCTATAGTACTTTTAACTTCTAACTGCAGTTTGCAGAACATTTTAACGGACTCAATGTTATTTGAAGGATATCGCACCACTTCCGTGCTTCAGAAATCTTACTTCCAACTAATAGCTACCGTTATGATGAATATTGAAATTTATTGTTGCTTTATGAACGCCTCCACCACCGCTCGCTACCGTGACGATGATGATGATGCTTACAATGACGACTACAATATGTGTTGTTCAACAATTGACATCAAATTGAAGAAATGATTGCGTTTACTAGCTCAAGGCAAAAACCCTTTCAACACACACATCAAAACACATAAGTACATGCAATTAAATTCCTTTTTTTTTTTCATTTATTATATTACTGTGTAGAAAGAATGGAAATACGGGTATACCATTTTGTAAAATAGTCCTTCAGAGTTAAACTTGATGTTGTATTGTTTTAAGATGCTAGGCCAGGATATATTAGTTTTTTTTTTTTTAAATGTAGATGTGCAGTAAATTCATTTATTGTCAAAGTACACACACAATAGGGAAATGTTGATGATATTCGATTTCTATGGTATGAAAAGGACTTTTGTTGACATTGTTATAACAATGAATGGCATTGATGCATTTGGAAAACAAATCAAAATCAATGAACATAAAAATGAAAAGTTTATCTTTCTACAAGATTGTTTTATAAGCTGCAGATCAATCCTATTGATTTGGATTCTTAAGTTAGTAAAGCTTAGTTGATAGTTAATCGATTAATAAATAATATGATAACTTTTGAGACAAAAGAAGAACTGAAACTAAGAATATCCTTTGAATAAGGGTTCTTCATTTAAAAATCAACCGTTAACTACAGAAAGGCAGAAAATCAGATTGAAATAAATGAAATGAGAATCTGAAGGTATTTCCTTAGAAAATCCATCATGAAAACAACTATATTAGATAAGTGTTAAGGAATTTCTGCCCCACGTTGACCCACGTTGGGCGCCAATTTTTCACAAATTATTCCGCGAAGAATTAACAACTAATAGTAGCATTATTTTTTTTTGTCATTAAATAGAGGTAAAGCATTTTATGCAGTTCGGCCGATAAAAGAATATCTGTACTTTAATTAAGTTCTGAAGTTAAGCTCTAGAGTTAAATGGTGTTATATGAACAATCCAGTGTTGATTTTCTTAAAAGAGTTATATAACTGGGCTTAGATCTTCGGAACAATTCGTTATAAAAATATGTAACGTAAAATCGAAGAAAGACGATTACTCCAAATTCCTTACTTATTGAGTTTACAGTAGTGTCCAGGTAGACAAGTTATTTATGAGAGCTTTGTCTTAACCTCTTTAATAACAATGAACCATTTGTCTCGCTTCTGATTCGAAGTTTCCGAAGACACAAATTATGTTTTCGTCTACTACTTTGTTAAACACAATGTTAAGACAGCTAAATGACTGTGCATCGTCTTGACTTAGTATTGTGGTATTATTACAGGTTTCAGTTGAATGATTTTTGATGGACCAGCGATAATTATTCTCTAACGTCATCCTGATAAGCTGTATCAGTTTTCCAGGAATGCCAAACTAGAGACGACATAATATAATTGAAGTTTCCACAGGGGAAGAACGGTACAAACCCACTACTTTCCAAAATAAAAATAATGATGACATCTTGTAGCCCAATGTGTCTGTGAGTACTACTACATGATGTGATTTTTTTTTTACTTTTTGAAAAAAGTATGTAATTCTAGCAAAAAATAAAATTTAAAAAATACAATGTACGGGAAAATTCAACGATCACCGATAAATGCTTTTTAAATTAATTTTTCTCGAAATCATTTTGAGTCGACTTGTGCCATTTTTCCCCTGGACACTTCAATTCTTCTCTATCTCTACTCAAACAATGATAGCAATAGGCTGTCTTGAAATCAATGAAAAAGTGAAGGATGTCTTTATTAGATCTTCTTCACTACCGGGCGCTAATTGTGGATTTGTCCAAAGGTTCATTTTCCTATACCCTGCAAAATTCTTTGATAATCTCCAATTTGATCATCCGGCCTACGTCTTTATGCTCTCATAAGACTAATGCCTCAGTACTTAGCGAAGACTAGACGGTCTTTTTTTTCTGTGGATCGGGCAAATGGTACTGAAATTATTTTACGTCTGAACTGCTTTATGTGCTTTATCATATCATTCACCAGCATGCTTAACAGCTCCGTTTGTAGCCGATCAACACCGACTCCTTTGGACATGATAATAAATGACAGTTGTATCCAAGCTTTGGACCTACCTATTTCGAAAATACATAATGGGTATAATGTTTTTTTAGCAACATATTGTAGTTCTAAGTTTGCCAAGTATTAAAGCCCACTCGGTTATTGATTCCCCATATTAGACAATTCTGTCAATCTAGGAATTGAATGAGCCACCGCCCCATTGTTGTTCCACATCCGAACAACAGTATTGTGAACAAAACCTTGGGGTATTTCTATTATGGGAGCGTTCCGAAAGCAGTTCTGAAAGCGTTCCGAAAGCAGTTCTGGCAACCCTGTTGCAAGTGTTAGTCGTAATTTAATTGTATCTATTTTGATTATTTTTTTTCGTCTAATTGAAAAGCTGTATATTTTTTAATTGTTGACTTTTGCTATTATTAAGCGTTTGTGTATCTGGTGTTATAGTGTTTTTGATTAATAATTGTGTTAAAAGTGTTTAATTGGTAAATAATTTTTTTGCCAAAAAGTTGAAATTTAATAAAATTCTAGAGTTGGCATTTGGGAATTCTCTCCTGATTCAGCAACAATTAAGTGTGTTTATATTGCATACTTAAGTGAGTTTTATATACAATACAATTTTGACTACAATTTCAATTGCATACTTCAGTGATCAAAAACTTAAAAAATATATGTATACAGTAAAGTCACTAAAATTTAAACTTTAATAAAATGGCATATGTGTGTTTATCCTGTTTAAGTGAGATTAAAGCTGATGAACAGTATGTTTTGTGCAGTGGTATATGTAAGTCCTTGATTCATGTATCATGTGCCAAGATTGATTTTAACACCTTTAAATTAATCAGTGAAACTTCGAATGTTCACTACTTTTGCGATAAATGCAATTTTAGTAAGTGTTTTTCGCTCTATTCGATGGTAAACGAAAATTCATGTGAACTTATTAAAATTTCAAATGCAATCGATGAAATGAAAACTGCGATGGAGGGTTTTTCTTTGCGTCCTTTTACACGTTCTGCCAAACGTAAGGCCGAAAGTCAAACTGAGCCAACTAATAAAATACAAAATGAAAATCATTCTGAACCAGTTAAAAAAAGCAAAAAAAATTCTGAAAGTGCTTCGTCATCATCAAAACCTAATCCTATTAATGTTCCTGATTCGTTGAAACCCGTTAATATGTCTATAACTGAAATTGATGCTAATCCTCCAACACAACAAAAAGTTAGGGTCTCAGAAGAGCCTAATAACCCGATTTCTGAAACTTTGAGTGATAGTGTAATTCTTGTTGATAAGTGTTCTTTGCCCCTTAAGGATGTGGTGTTACCAACTTTGAGACTAGTCCCTCCACAAAAAACTATCTTTCTTTCGAGGTTTGATTCATCTACGTCGGAAGATGATATTACTAATTATATCAAAGCGGTACTGAATCTTGACAACACCAATGGAATATCATGTAATAAATTTAAATTTAGAACTGCCCGGGAAATTGCATCTTTTACTGTAAAACTGCCTGATTCCTTGTTTAATTTAATTTTTGATCCGCCAAAATGGCCCGAAAATACTGTTGTGCGTGAATTTGAAACTCGTCCGCGTGAAACTGTTAATCGTGTTCATCTACAAAATACAACACAGATTCCAAAAAATTAAATAATTTTCATGTATCTGCTGTTTCTATTTTTTACCACAATGTTGGTGGGATGAAATCTAAATTAAAACAATTATATGTCAAATCGTTTACTATTGATTATGATGTTCTTATTCTTTCTGAAACTTGGTTAAATGAAACTGTCCGTGATAACGAAATTTTGTGTAATGACTTCAATGTGTTCCGTTGTGACCGAAATTTATATTCAAGCAATAAATCTGAAGGTGGTGGTGTTCTTATTGCCATAAAATCTTCTCATCACTCAAAACAACTTGCTGGAATTCATAATGATATTGAGTTTATTTGTGTACAATCTGTTATTTATGATAAATCTTTCTTGTTTACTTGTTTTTATATTCCTCCGATGTCTGGAAGTTATTTACAAAAAGCACGCTGAGAATATTTCAAATGTAGTTGCAAGCTCAAAAAACTCCATTCTCTACATAACTGGGGACTTCAATTTGCCGAAAATCTGTTGGATTCCTGATCCTGAATATGGAACCTTTCTAATACCAGTTTTACCGGAAACAAATAATGATGATGCTTACTGTTTTATTGATGAATGCTCCGTTAACGCTATTGTACAAATAAATAATATTTTAAATTCGAATGGGAAAAGTTTAGACTTTGTTTTTACTGACGAGCCTGAAATGAACTCAATTGTGAAAGCCGATTATTTTCTATTTCCTGAATCTGAACATCATGTTCCAATCGAACTTAAGCACTTTGTGGATAGAATTAAAAGAAGAAATAAAACTGAAAGTAGATACAAGCTGGATTTCAAGAAAATTGATCCACAATTTAAAGAAGAAGAGATTGATGCTAAACTCAATCAAACTTTGACTTTTTTTAAAAAAATGTAAGGATTGGTTCCACTTTTTGGTGAGGTAACCCGTCAAACAACCGCAGTGGAATTATTGCTTTGAAAGCCATGCTGCCAGTCATTAATTAAACTTATAGTTTATCAGGATTTTCATGACCTTGGAAAGAAGGGAGGAAAGTTTCATAGTTATAGTGTGAGAAAGAGCAAAATTCACCTTTTTTAAAATTCTCTTTTCTATCCACTCAGAAAGGTTCTATACTAGAATTGGATGAATAAAAAAAACTGATTTCTTCAACGAATAAGCATATATCTACCTTTTCAAAAATGAAACCTTTTAGGCTTTAAAGCACCTACAAGAGAAACCAGAAGCCATTTTATCCTTTGACTTTTTCCACTCATTTTTGAACAAAATTGTATGTTGAATTATAAAAAGGACTTACGTGATGAATTGTTTGTATATTCAGAACGTTAATTGATTCCTGAAAAGTAGCAAAAGACTTTCGACATTTTCATCGACATAATTATATCAAAAATAAGTTTATTAGTTACTTGACATTTTTTATTTTTTGTATTCTTAGCACACACACACACACACACACACATATTTACATCAAGAGCCCTATAAAATAATATTTTAATTAAAAATCACTTCGGATTAATACATTAATTTCACGCATTAAAGCTTGAATGCATTTTCATCGGTATAGTAAAATAATAATAATTGCAAAAGGAATATCGCTTTCGCGTATCATCTCAGATAACAAGCACTTCGATGGCAGTGTGTGCATGAATGGGCAAAACAAGAGAGATGACTTTTATTAATCGATATATCCAATATATGAACCAATTTCCATGCATGCTGTCCTCGGACAAGGAGCATAATAAATAATATAAAATTACTTTACACTGCAAAGAGACAGTGCGGGATAGAGGTATATAAAGAGAGATAGTGAACGGAGTAGGTCAACAACCTGACAGCTCATTAATTTAAAAAAAAATATATATATAGATACATAGGCATATGGTTTCATATAAAGAAATGTATCTGTGTACATTCTACATCTTTCCTGCTACAATATATACATACATACTATAAAAAGCTGAGAGTAATTTTATTTTATTTACCCAACCATTTCAACTTGTCTGTGCTTTTCTTTTTGTGAACTGAACTCGCTTCAGCTGTCTTGCTGGGATTTATCCTGCCAGACGACCGCCACAACCATCTACAACCTTTAAATACGAATGCAGTTCCATATTTACTTACCGAGGCCAACTTAACCCCAGCCTGATTCCGAACCCACGTATTCAGAAGCACCCAATTCAATTGCAGCAGGTGATCCAAAAAAAAAAAAAAAAAAAAGTACGTGAGATTCACACCGGGTATAATTTATAGGGGGACCTAGGAACCTCCTTTTCCACCTCTCGTTCCTCGTAGTCGTATGTCATTCACACTTTTTTTTATTTTTATCTTTAGATTCGTCCTTGCCCTAACTATACCTCTACCTACAGATAGATAATATTGGAGTAGTTTTTTGTATGTATGAACGTCCGGAAAAGCAGTGAAGATATTTTACCATCACCATCACGTTCACGTAATTTGTGTGCACGTTGCAAAAATGTTATGTCGTTTTTCTATACCTAAACCTATAACTTTTGTTGGTTGTTCGCTTGTTTTGAGAAATTTTCTTTTATTTTAGGTCCTGGAAATTTTCTATATTTTTTTTTTTTTTTTAAGAAGCATTATTTGCGCAATCAAGGATACATATAGGTTTTGATGTATATATAGGTTAAATAATATAACAGAATTGATGCAACAGGTTCATTTTGAATGCTCGAAGGATTTTTTTTTTACAGAAATAATTTCTATTGTGCTTTGAATCCTGACTTTACTATACTCGGTGATAATGACAGATTCAATTGTAAACAAAAGAGAATCACGATGATTCGTGATTGGAATACAATTATTATGAGAGTTGGTAAGAAGCCTACATGAATCAGAGAAAAAAAAACGTTGACGGTCTTGGACTTATCAATAACGAGGTCATTTACGTTGTTTAAATTTTTTGTAGATTTTTTTATAGGAGTATAGAGTGTTTATTATACAATTATTCACACTTTAATATTATTTCTTAACATTGTTATATGAATTCCTTATCAGAAATCAAAAGAATTTAGGCATCACTGTTAAAATTTCACTCTAGAAACCCCGATGCAGGACCAGGAGGCTTCACGGTATAAATTCTAATATAGATGACATAAACTGTAGAAATTATGTTGACGAAATTTTCTGAACGCTTTATAATGTTAATAAATAAAGGTCTTGGTAAGCTATAGTTTTTGACCTTAACACAACTTGCATAATCGAGTTTATTGCGTATGCCCTGTTTCGCGCTGAAAGGAGGTGGAGGACATGAGGAGTAGAGAGAAAAAGACGAAGTAGTAGGAAAAGATTGGTCAGGAAAGGAAAGACTCAGAAAAATGTTGGAATGTCTATTTCCGGGTAAAGTGGCCTGCTTGTTATATGTAGTTTGTTGGAATGGGGGGTGTTTTTTAGAAATTGCGCTAAGGAAGTTAAAAGTCTCTCTGGCGTGTGAAATGAATAAGCGATATATCGCCTTCAAAAAATAACTTCACCTTCGACGTTTTCTTTATTTATCGAAAAAACTTTGTCCTCTATATCTTATTATACCACTTTCCGTCTCCGATTAATGGCACTATCATTTTCTCTTCATTATTTTATAGGCCAGTAAAATCGAATTTTACTTCGAAAAATTTCGGACAAAGCTAGATTTTGCTGGAGACCTTTATTTTTATTTATTATTGTTGTTATATTGTACTATTCGTACTAGAATGTCAGTTTTTATTACTGACCATTCTGTTAATTTTCATTGAATGTGTTTGAACAACAACAACAACTTAAAGGCGCTACCACCAATTTTTTTTTAAACGAATTTTATTTACTCGTTTACGAATATTATTATTCGTTCTTGAGCAAATCCTCAAAAATACCCATGATTTGGCCCGGAGCTCAATTTTTACTTGCAATTATAGGTACTATCAGACAAGTTATGAATTCGTGCAAAAAAACAGTTTTGAGATAACAATCAAACATGACATTAAATTAGCGAAGTCGAAAAAAGTGGGTCTGGAAATTCTGTCTGTGTGTCTGTCTGTCTGTCTGTCTGTCATTCGCACCTGCAGCCTAAACGGTTGGGCTGATATCCTCTAAACTTGATATGTAGGCTTTTTATGGTAACTGCCAGGGGGGTTTTTGGAGTTTTTTTCCTAGGTCTAAAATGTAACATGTAACATGTAACGGGTAATGAAAAAGCTTGTTTTCTCGAAAGCGGCTCTAACGATTTTGATAAAATTTAACATGAGTGATACAGCATAGAAGGCCTTTTAGACGGTGGAAACCGTTATTCTCAAAAATCAGTTTTAACGGTACCTGTCATATAACGTTTTCTTTTTAATTTTTACTTTCTCGTTAACGACTTAACAGATCTTAACCAAATTTTATTTTAAGAAAGGCCTTGATAGCTGAATGATAATGGCGTACTTAATTTTTTTTATATCTTTTCTAAAAAACAAATATATTAATTAAACAAATTTATTTTTGAAAATTGAATATTTTAAAAACCAATTTATGAAACATTTTTGAAATTTGATTTTCGGATGAAAATTATTAATTATAGTCAATTAATTTTAGGGTTTAACCTAGAAATTTAATATAATAAGCTGGATACTCGTATAAACCTTGATATTGGCGTTCTAAAATTTGTCTAGAAAGTCAACAAAAATTTAGTATCTGCAACATAAGTTATTCAAGGTCAAAGGTCACGAAAATTGGGTTTTTTCGGGAATATCTCGGTTCCTATGGCTCCAAAATTACAAAATTATAGTGCATAAAAATTCCAACTAATTTTGTAACAAACATTTTTTCATACGATCAACCGTTTTTGAGATAGGGGGCTTAGAGTTCTGCACGCTCAACAATACATACTGGTCTACGCGCTAGCCCATGTCACGTGTGCCGTTATATGTCCCCTCAGTTTTGTCATGGGGCTTTGTTAAGCCGTGGTCGAAATCATGGTCGTTTGGACGTCATTTTTAAAAATTGCTGCTAAATTGATCTTTTTTTGGTTTAAAGATATTTCCGCATCCAGTTGTCCGATTTTCATTTTTGAAGACTCATTTTATTTGCGTTTTAAAGCCAAAAAAAAATTTATCAGACAAAGTTTTTGCTTAATCAAGACTTCCTGAGATATTAAAGATAAAAGCAAATAAGTATTATTTCTCATTCCTAGGTTGACTCCTTGTTTTGGCTAAAATGACTGTGTTATACTTGTTAACTTTTATCTTTAATATTTTAGGAAGCCTTGATTAAGCAAAAACTTTGTCTGATAAAATTTGTTTGGCTTTAAAACGGAAATAAAATGAGTCTTAGAAAATGCAAACCGCACCACTGTATGCGGAAATATCTTTTAATCAAAAAGCGATAAATTTGGCGGCAAGTTTTAGAAATGGCGGCCAAACGACCATGATTGGGACCACGTTACCCAAGTTGGCTTATAGCCCCATGACAAAACTAAGGGCACATTTAACGGCACCCGTGACATGGCTTAGCGCGTAGACTACTACGTATTGCTGAGCTTGTAAAACTCTATGCCCCATATCTCAAAAACGGTTGATCGTATGAAAAAATGTGTGTTACAAAATTTGTTGGAATTTTTGTGCTCTATAATTTTGTAATGGATGATAACATCATTGGAGCCATATGAACCGAGATATTCCCGAAAAACAGTTTTTCGTGACCTTTGACCTTGAATAACTTATGTTGCAGACACGAGATTTTCGTTGACTTTCTAGACAACTTTTAAAACGCCAGTATGAAGGTGTATACGAGTTTCCAGCTTATTATCTCTCATTTCTATGTTGTCCCCTTTTTGAAGTTGTTTGAACAAAATAGATTTTTTCGAAAACTGGACCTACGGTTTTGAAAAAAAAGAGTTAAATAAAATGTAATATTTAAAAATTATGGCATACCACGATATTCTTGGAAAACTCTGGTTCGTTATCAATTAGTTTTTAAAGTAATTTTTTTTATAAAGTTTTTTTATTATACTACATACTACCATTGAGTTTCTACACATAGAAAAATCATGCGCAAGTTTCTAATACTGCTCGTAGAATGTCGTTACTATTGACTTGTTTTTGTTTTACTCTTTCCGCAATTGTTCTCGAGCTAAAAGGCAAGAGAAATAAAAAAAAAAAAACAAGTACAAATAAAAACCGGCCCACCCGCGATTTAAAAAAAAACATTTCTTAAACTCAGCTTTAGTAAAGAAAATTTTTTGCATAGGTACCTACTTTAAATATTTACTTAACGTAGTAGTACAATCTTATAAGTTTATTGGAAAATTCTATTATAAATAACATTAAAAGAAACAATCAATTAGCCGCTATTACTTCTAAAACAATTTTTGACATATACTGACACATATATACCTAAGTATTCTTCGTTTAGAAATATAAAACCGAAAAAGTTCAAAACTTCTAACAAACTTATAAATCCTATATTTTTATTTCGTTTTTTTTTTGTTTTCATTATTAGATTTTTTAAGCCCAGATCGGATTTCAAAAGAAAATTCACCTGAAAACTTATTTATAATATTAGCATAACAAAATCCCAAACTATCTTCTTCATGGTTTCACCACAAAGTTTTTTCTATTCAACATGACAGGAAACATGACGAAGGCAAAAAAAAAGATGGAAAATGTCCATCATCTCTGAATGGAAATTTAAATAACCATAACCACAAACTTCTCCTGTTCTTCTGTTTTTTTTTTTATGACTACCTACCTACTTAAGCAACAATAAAAAAACAACCTCAAATGATTAGATTTTGTAAGAATAGACAAAAAAAAAGAGCAATAAACTAAATATTGTGGATAAACTTTATGATACCCGACTTTTCCCTTACATGAGTTTGTGTAAGAAAAACTTTATGACAACTGACACAAAATTCTTTAATAAGACAGGAATTTTGCGAAACCAAACATCAAAGAAACTACATAAGGATCATCATGTTAAAGTTTATATTTCTTTAGAATCAAAAAAAAAACTTATAAAATATGAGTAAAATTTAAAACAAATAATCTTTTTTGATGAAAAAAGATGCGCTTTAAATAGAGCCATACATTATATGTGGACTCAAAAGGACAACTTTTTCACAAACTAGCTTGTAATAGTCAGATTGTCGAAAAAAAAAAAGAAAACTGGTGGAAATAAATTGTGTTGATAACATTTTATTGAGAATGTTGGTTTGTTGAAAAGTAAAGTTTGTAAATCGAGAATGTGAGGAAAAGTTTTTCACGTTTATAGTGTATTATGAGTTTTTAGCTGGTTTGATTTCTATGTTGACACTGAAAACAGTGCATATTTGTTTGGAGTTTCGAAAAACCTCAATGAGAAAAACTGTGGTACATTTAATTTAATACGTTCATATACAGGGTGATTGGTATAAGATGCACCAAAAAGCTTGAGCGTGTAGGTGGGGTTAAGACAAGAAAAAAATCGTATGGGAGGGGGGTCTATTTCCCCCCGTTAATGCGGGAGGGGCAATTTTCAAAAAAATTGACTTATATCAGAAAAAATAATTATTTAAAAACAACGGTGAATGATACAAAGACATGTTATATCTTTCTGAAAAGCCGAAAAACTAGAAAAATTTAAAAAAATTAATTTTCAAACTAAAAATTTTGAAAAAAAAATTAAAAAAACAAATTTTTAAACTTATTTTTTTTTTAATTTTATGTTATTAACTGTTATTTTTATTTTCAAAATTCAATGCTCTTATTAATTTTTAGTCAAAAACAGAAAACCGGATGCGAAAATATATCTTAGTTTTTGAGAAATTAAAAAACATTAAAAGTAAAACTAGTAAGTAAAGTAATAAGTTAATTCGTTTTTTTTTTATTATTTGATTAAAATTGGATGGTGTGTAGTAAAAAATAAAAAAGGGATAATTCCCTAATTAATAATTGACCTGAGCAGGTCAAATTTGGGAAAACCAAAAAAAAAGTGTTTTTCTTGGAAAAAAATTCTTCTAGTTTTTTTTAATTTCTCAAAAACTAAGACACATTTTGGCATTCGGTTTTCTGTTTTTGACTAAAAAATAATAAGAGCATCGAATTTTGAAAATAAAAATAATAGTTAATAGTTTCTTGTCTTACCCCACCTACACGCTCAAGCTTTTTGGTGCATCTTATACCAATCACCCTGTATATGAACGTATTAAATTAAATGTACCACAGTTTTTCTCAACGATTGCATTATACAGGGCCCTGTATAATGCAATCGTTTATCAAACTTTTCTTTGGACAAAGAATGGTTTAAATTTATTTTTGTTAACAAATATTTTGTATAGTATCTATATGTTTATTATATTTTAGTTTAAAAGCATTTTAAGTGGTTCGTAAACAATGCTGCAAAAACAAAAGTAAAATTTATTACTTTTGTAATAAATTTTACAAATACATTAATAATATATTTTTTTTTAAGTTGTTTTACTTTAATTTAGATGGATTTTACATCCGAGGACTAATTACGGTTGCAAACCACCGAGCCTTTCTACCAACACTGCCCTTAGCTAGCCGCCTGCAGTTACGCTCAGGGTTGTCAGATGTGGCGATTCGAAAAATGATTTGGCGACACGAAAATTGGTTTGGCGACTTTACCCAAAATCGGCGATATTTTTTTTTATTTTTTGGCGATATTAATTTTTTTAATCGAAATAGTAATATTTTTTTTTCTAATTTTAACTTAATTATTACAAATTAACCTAAATGATAATAAAAGACTAAACAAGCAAATATTTTTTTCTCCAATATTAATAATGTTTGGCAAGACAACCTTTACGTGTCTTGTTTGTTCTATTGTATCGGAGTGGACTTATCGCCGAATTTAAGCGCCTAAGACTTAATTCAAGTGGACATTAAAATTACATTATTTTTTATGAACTTTTAAGGTTGATTAGCCATCAGCTACACGCACTGCTGTCGATGTGGCTCCTATAGTAGCATTTTGCTCCTTTGATGATGAAAGTGCTACTCATGTTCCAAAAAGGGTCAACAAATTCAGATTCGGAGATAAATAATAACATTAAAAAAATAAAAAGTTACTTCCATGCCGTGGTACTTTATTGAAATATGTAAACAAGTAATGTTCAGGGTCAAATTTGATGACGAAATTTTAGTAGCAGGTATCGATTCCAAGAATTTAGCTCCAAGTTGAGTGCCGTTGATGACATTATTCCCGACTTTAGTGTATAAGTCTGAGTCTGAAAATTTAGACGAGGAACAGAAGTTATTTCTTAATCAATCTTTCTTGTCAATAGACTTAAGTTTCAAAGATGAGTACGTGTTTCCGTTAGTAAGAAAGTTTGTCGGAACAATTTCAGCTTTTCAACACAGTAGTGCTATTACTGGAAGAAAATTTTCCGACGTAAGTTTGATAAAAGACAAAAAGCACATCGAAACTGTCAATTCTGTTTTAACAGAAAAAAAACTTTTGAAAAATATTTTAGCCTTAAAGTGGGTGCCGTCAAAAAACTTGATTTCCATATACAAAAAACAAAATGGAATTTTTAAAAAATGGAGATACCATACCATGCTTTGTTTTAAAAATACCGATTTTTTACTTTTATTCTTTTTAAGCAATCTAAAAAAATTGAGATACATATTTGCTTTATTTTAATATTTAATATTTTAAGTTATTAATTTTATTATTTTAAAGTCATGAACCACTATGAGTTGTTTGTGTATCAGTTCCTATTTTGTTAAATAAAAGGTTTAGTAAAAAAAATACGTTTTATGTTAATAACAATCTTTTTTTTTTTTTTGATGGATTTATTAGTTAATTATTGTATAATTATATTTTTGTTGGGCTCCTTAGTATTCGAAAATGCTCCCCAAAATTTAGGAAGAGTGCTACCCTCAGGCTTTGCAAAACGACAGCACTGTCTACACGGCTAAGAGTAGATGAACATCATAGAGATCACAAATTAGCAGAAAAATGAACAAATATCTGCAAAAAATACTGTATTCTTCCGATATTATATTTTTGGTTTAAAAAGTACCACTTGGAAAGTCTTAAATCCGCAAAGTTTACAAAAAAAATTCTGCCTTGTCCGCCATTTTGAAAAAGGTATTGATTCGATTTTCTCGACTTCTGTTGGTCACATAATAATTTACTTTTTTTAGTTTTATAAGGAAAAATATTTTCTACAACTTTGTCTCACAGTGATTTTTGACAGTCTTTTTCATAAAAAGTAAGTGGCTAAAGACTTAAAAATTTTGGAAATGGAAACCATCTTTAACGTTTATCTCGCCTCCCGAGCTAATAAATAACGATCAGGTTTAACTTTAATAACAATATCAGCTAAAGTTCACTATGTAAACAGTTTTTTTTTTTTTTTTTTGTTTTTTAACTTTCTGTGAAATTAAAAGTGTATCGATTTGGCCTTTTAAAACCTAACAACCTTGGTTACGCACAACAAGTTGGTTGAGGTCGTTTTTCTTCAAGTATTTGCACTAAGCTGCATGCCTTAAGGGCCTAACCCATGGAACGCGTAACGTTCGTCGCGTTGTCAATTTTAACTGAGTGCAATATAAAATACACAGGCGCTTATGAGAAGAAACCTATAGAAAGTGTTTTGTTTATGAGTGGTTTCTCATAAGAGCCTGTGTATTTGATGTTTTACTCCATTGAAGGGGAACATTAAACGCACGCAACACGTTTTATGGGTTTTGCCCTTTAAGCTGCATGCACCATAATCAGGGTTGGACTAACAGCCCGATTCTCCCCATTGTGAGAAGTTATAAGTTATAAGCCCTTGTGCCAATCTATTGCGAGGATTGTTGTGACTCGATAAAATACAAGAAAAGTCACAAGTAAACTCACCGCGTTATGGTTAGTTTTTTTCTTCGACTTGGAACAGCTGATTGTGACAGAACACGAAAAAGTTTTAAATTTGTCTGTGCAAAATTTTTGAAAAAAGTAAATAATTCAATCAAATTTACAAATTTTATGGAATAAACAACGTATCCGAACTAATATCAGTGTAAAATATGTGTATGTACGTAAATGTGTAAAACTTGCTTTTTTGGAAAAAAAAAGTGGATCGTCGAAGTGAATTTACCTATAAAAAAAATGTGATCACCTAGGAATTAATAAATAAAAGTTCAACAATTACAAAAAGTGTCTTTTTGATTTGATTAAAAAAAAGTTGCATAACATAAAGCATCCTCAAAATAAAAATAAATAATAAAGAATTCCTTTCGTCTCAACTCACAAAAAAAAAAAAAAAAAAAAATTAAGGGCACGACTGGGTCCAACAAACTTGCTCTTGGGAAAAGTAACTTTCGTGTTCACGACGGAAAACATCGTTTTTTTTATTAAGAAAACGATTTTCAATATTTAAAAAAAAATTATCGCGATTGATCGCATTTTTTTCGAAAAAATTAGAATTATTGTTTTTAACCAAAAATTACTCTTTCTTAATTTTTTTTTGCAATATATTATTAAAGTTAAGCAGTATTTTTTGAATATTAAATTTCGTCAAATTCGGTGCGGCCGTTCAAAAGATATTCGGAGCAATAAAAAAACGGTTCTATGGCAGGTATCGTCAATAAGCTGATTCTGAAAAAAAAAAAATTCAGACGAAAGACATCACCATTTGGTAACAAATCACTCACATAAAGTTTTATCGAAATTGATCGTATTTTTTCGAGAAAATTGGAATAATCGGTTTTTGCCAAAAAAAAAATTATTTTGACCTACAGTCCAAAATAGGTTTTAAATACTACCAAGTTTTAAATACTACTTATTTGAACTACACGCATATTATAAATTTACAACAGCCAATCATACAAAAGAAAAAGGAACCCTTCAAAAGTTTCATAAGCCAGAAGCATACACAAAGAAGAGAACAACAAAACAACAGATACTTATCTACATACGAAGAAAGATGTGCAAGTAACACGACAAGAATATTTTACAGATACACACTAAACAGAAAAGCACGTCGCTCTATATAGTAATACATATAATATATTTTTTTAATTGGCGCCCAATGCGGGGCCGAATGCCAAAAGAACCTAAATTAAATACAAAAATCGCACTATTTGGTCGATATAAATAAATATAGTGAACTATTGCACCGAAGTTTCTGAAATTGCACTCATAGGGTCTAAAACTTTCGCACCTCGAATGGTTGAAGTTTATAATTCTTTTTTTTTTACGGGTAGAAATTGACTACTTTATGGGTGAGACATAAAATTTGATTAAATTAACTAGATTCATAATCGACGATTATGACTTGTATACTTATTCAAAATGACTTCGACTCAAAAATGTGTTTGGCAGCACAGCAGGCACAACCCATTTCCCGCTATAACTTTCCAGGCATTCAAAGAATTTATTTTTAATTTTAAGTTCACTTTGATTGTTGAATGATTTCACCACATTTTCATTTCCCATATAATATTTTGCTTAATTGGCTATACACTTATCAACAAAACTCGCTTATATTGCTATCATATCACTGTTACTGTACATATAAGTTCTTTTATAGAAATCATTCAGTTCAGAGCTGGCATCAATGTTCATTAAAAAAAATCTCAGAATATTTTCAGATAATTTTAGAAACCATATAAAATTGTTTCATGCCCTTAATATTCTCAAGTGAAATGACCTAAAAAAGAATTTACAAAACTCTCCTCAGTTAGTTTTCAAATTCACTTTCCTTTCAAACTTTTGTATGTACGGGCGCACTAGATTAGTGAGCTTATTGCAACGCCATAACGCCTCGTCTAATCAAGACTCAAGAGATGCAAACAATTATTTCAACAAACAAATTTTATTACTGCCAACCCACTTTATCTACCACATAGACAGTGGTCTACATTTGAGAGGTATATAGTGGTGGGCTGAGCTGAGATGAACAAAAAAAAAATAACAACGAAATGACTTAAAGTGGAGGCAATGGAGGATATAGCAGTAAAAAATTAAAGAAGCGGAAGCGGTTTTATTCAGAATTATAGTATATTTTGGTAGCACGTACTTTTGGTTCTTTTCATAAAATGATAACCTAACTTTTTTCTGTATGCGGTGTGGTGTGTGTTGTGGTGTAGCATCCTTGGCCACTAGCACATTTTCCCTGGATATATCTTGACTATATTGTGCTGGTTGAATGGAAACGGGCTGTGGTACATGATGGGTTGGTAAGTGCACCTCGAACACATAACTCCTGTCAACTAGCACACAGGAAAACGAACAGTTGACTATTTCCAGTGTGGTGTGCCTTCTAAATTTTCAGAATTTTTACAAAACCCCTCAGGCTTTGGAACAATCTCAATTTTTTTTTTTTTATATTTTTAATATTACATTACTCCCTGTGTAAAATGAACACTTTGTGGTGTCGTTGGAAGGTATATACAGTGCCAGTGGTAATGGGATTCACGTCGTCATGTCCACGTGAATTCTCTTTAAAGTTTGTTAGTTTAAGATATGATTTTTTTTTTTTTTTGCGGACATTCATAAATTGTTCTACACTCACACGCTTTCTTGCACTTTCCCTTTGGTTAATATGTTCCATAGAGAAATATTTTCACCTTTTTGCACTTCTAGGACTTTAATTTTTAAAGGTTTCAGTTAAAGATGCCTTTTGCTTTAGCAGAAGTTATAAGTTCGGCAAAGCCCGGTGGTGACATAGAAAAATATCAAAGAATTTGGGTCAAGTAGGGATATTATTTTTTTTTAATATATATGTACGTCAATGTCATGCAATTTGGTTACTTGATGGTTGCAAGAAGTTTGTTTCATTAAAATTATTCAGTTAAAAAAAAAAATTCAATATTTTGATTACTATTTTCCGACGATCTTAGTGACCTAAGGGCCTTATTGCGAGTGTCGTTTTTCTATCGATAAACGACTTTTGTCGATAGTCGAACATCGAAAATTTAATTTGGTATTGCGAATCTCACTTGTGAACGAAAAATTTCGTATAAGCTATCGATCTTTGTCGTTCACAATTTTCTGATCGACTGCTTACAACGAATTTAATTTTCTCACCAAATGTATGTTGATTTACTTTTAAATATCGTTTTATTGTTTCTAAAATAACAATTGTTTTAATCACAGAGCAATATAATAATAAATAAAGGAAAATAAAACACAATATATGGGTTGGGTTAACAATCACTGCAACACATCAAAATAATCTTTATTTACATAACATTATAGTATTACTCCTATAACTATTTTAAACAAAGAAAAGAAAGAAAAATAACAAATAATATGAAATAATTTTTTTTTTGAAGAAAACAAGTATTAAAACATTTATATTTTGTAAGAAAAAAACTATCCCTTCGATTTACTGATGAAAATTTGTTTGCTATCTGTCAAATGCCAAAATATAGGAATAACTGAAACATATGACAGTGATAAAACTGCAAAACAAAAAAGCCCATACGTTTGTAAGAAATGTCCCGACAAAATTCCCAACGATAAAAAATTACAGGAGAACAAAGGAAAATCTTCGTATCATTTCACATACACACAGCAAACAAGGTGCCTTGTAGCTGATAGTTAGTGTAGTATGGATACTCAACGCTTATTTTTAAGCATTTCATGTGGAAGGACTGCATCATAAGAAAAAACAGCCATAGTTACACAGTTTTTGATGATTTCCGTCACATTTCCAAGATTTCTAAAGTTTTCTGTTTTAATTTATCTATTAATTGGAAATACTTCTTGACTCAATTTAAGACTAAAAAGTATTTTTTTTCCTACATGTACTATCACTGGCACTACCCCAAATGCCAAAATATAAGATTTATTTACAATAAGCGTTTTCTTTATTCACAGTAATAGATATCTCTGTCGATCAAGTTACACAATACCAAGATGCTTTCGACTTTTATCGCATCGAAAGTTAAACGACACTCGCAATAAGGGCCTTATAGCCTAAGGGATTTCATTGCAATATTAAAATTACAAAACAACAAAATCTTTTGTAACATAACCCATTCTCAACCGAAAATTGCTCATATGTTAACCCAAAACACGTACAAAATGTTGCTGGTCTATTAGTAGCTTCTCACCATAGAATAATTTTTATTATAACTATTTAGAACTGATTTTAATTTATTTTTTTTAAACCTTAATAAATAATTAGTAAACTCAGTTTATAATGTTGACACCTTTAAATTAAATTAAAAAAAATTTGTTCAACGAGAAATCCTGCACTTTAGAACAAGAGCATGTCTGAACATTTCAGAACATAAATTTTCTCATTTAAACTTTAAAACATGTACTATTCTGTTCCCGGTACAATTGGAAACAGTCGTATAAAAATAAAATATTTTCTTTTGACAGTCCTCTTTCTCTCTCTCATTCTTAACAGATCATTAGCCGTGTTTTTTTGGAAAAGCTATCCGGAGTGAAGTTGGATTTTCTATACAAAAATCTCACTGCGTATCACTACCGATAAAAGGAGAAGTCAAATCTCACTGCCGATAAATATTCGACTTCCATTCGAGTATCGATCAAAATTTTTGTTATTGTTGGTACGAATGATAAATGTAATGCATGTATCTCGATAGGGGTATGTTCGTAAGGTTGTAGTGGCTTTTAAAGTGTGATCGAGAGTGTGATCTTGTTTTATGTTCGAGTGCCCACAAACATACCTAAATCTCAAAACAAATTATCAAATTATCATTTTTAAGGAAAATTACATTTGCCAGTTTCATCCAAAATTGTGCTCTTGTTGCATTTTTCATACTCGTGGAGTAAAAAAAAAAAAATTTAACCGTATCTTGTCAAATCTGAAATTTAAATTCTTTTTGTTTAAAGGTTTTGTTCAGTTTTGAGCTTTTTCACTTTGTGGTTGGACAGATTCGCATTTGCGGAATATTCAGTGCAAACTAGCTGTTATCAGCAAGAAATAAATGTTTGACACTTATTGCCTTACTAATAAAATTTAAACTGTGATTTTAAGTCCAATTTTCAAGAAAACTAATCCATGTATTACTAATGTTCTGGAACCAACTGGAACAGTAAATAATTGCTTTTACGTTGAGTGTCAAAATTTTGTTAACTCGGAAATTAGACTTAACAACCGGTTCAAGTCTCCATACTACTCTCTGCACTCTTTTTGCATTCAATTTAATTGACCGGGACATTAATTGCTCGCGATATTTTGACGTTTCTATATTATTTTGATTGTATTGTGTATATTTCTGTAGAAGCGATTTGAATCATTCGCTATACTTCACTTTATTGACAAATTGCACAATTTACAACAAAATTCACGCACAATATATTGTTTTCAATAATTTTAATTCTGCAATTTCCTATTAAAATAAACCACACTACACAATTCAAATGCTCATCTGACAGAATGAAAATAAAATCATTTAAGTAAATAAATCTTGCAGTGGATGTGTAAATCTCTCAATGGAGATTCATGTCGAACTCCGAAAAATTATTCTGAAGGGGAAAAAAAGCAATTTTTTTTGTCTATGGATCATGATTATTTGAGATTTTTTCCCCTCAGATTAATCTTTTTAAGAAAAAAAGCAACTTAAGTCCGAAAAAAGTCAACTTTTTATTTGAAAGGAATTCGACAATAGTCAAAGGTTCACTCGAATTATAAAATAATTATATATTTGTATAAAATAACTATCTTCATTTTATATTATTAATGCCAAGAACTTCTTTGCCATCAATTAAGCTTTTTAAAGAAGAAAATACTAAAGTATCTACCCACACGATACAAAATGAAAAGAGAGCTCATGCAAAAGATATACAAACAAATAATTTAATGAAAATGAGTCGTAAATAAAATACAAAATATTTATATTTTTGTCTCGTGTAAAGTACTGTAAAGATGTTGACGTCTATATATGTTTGCATTCGAAGAGGAACTCAATTTCGCATCAGAAAACTAGCATCGTTGCACACAGAAACGAAGAAAACTTAAACCTTCAGGCAACTTTATTGCAGGCAGTCATGTTAGTGCACTTAGCTGCCTCTGGTAGAATATAACATCCTATAACGAGTACAGCGCCTGAAGACCAACCAACACATATAAGTATATATTTTCACTCTTAACCATTCAAAGATCCTTACATCAGCAGGCAGATATAGTACCACCCATTCCTGACTAACCAACCAACATAGCATTTTTCTTTTCCAACAACTTCATGTCTTCTTTAAAAGTTGATCTGTATAAAAATACACATATAAATGTTGTATAGCCAAAGAGTGTCCGTCGTCGTCGTCTTCATGAATTCCAAGGGCTTGTATGTAATATAACGTAGCCTTTAGGGCTTTAACTATACAAATATCTTTACGTAAGTATATAAGAGCCTACATATAACAAAGAATATCAAGAGGTAACTTCAACTTCATGTTTATATGAATTTCACAAGCATTACAGTTTATTTATAAAGTTTAATTTTTTTAATTGTTGAATTAAAATTTGCAAGATCACCTCATCATCTTGATTTCCGATTACTCGCTTTCACAAAATTACAAAATAGTTCTTGGAGTGCTATTTTGTAAGATAAATGGGTTGGAATAATGAAGATTGAAGAACATATCAAGTTGCAATCAAAAAGCAAAGACAGAAGTCCGCCATATAGATGATCTCTAAATGAATACTACTGGATGGATCCACTGTGAACAAGCTAAGTGTCTAGCTATAAAGAGCCGCATTGCATCCCTCGTCAAATCAACTAACACCAACATTTCAATCAAAATGACACACAGTGGGACGGATGTATGGGAAAAACGGCGAAATTAATATATCTTTTAATGACTGCACTAAATTATTTTGCATGTCATCACTAATTACGACAAATATCTATATAATAAACTATAAAGTACATTCGTAAACCAGCAATAAATAGCCCGCCCAGCTCCCCACGGAATAAAAGAGTTGAGCAGCGAACTTTATTTTGGAACTGAACCTTTATTTTTCAGATCTTCCATATTCTTCTTAAGAATATGGAACAGAACGTAGAAGAGCATACTTCCTCTAAGACAAATCCAAGTCTAAGTACAAATCTAAGCTTTTCTGCATAGTTAAAAAAGTTTTCGACGTTTGAAGAGAATCCGAACAACGACCAATAATTTTAGCAGCATAGCTAAGCTCCTCTGTGCTGTATTGCGTGCGAAGTAAGCTCATGAACTCGACGTTTTTTCGTACGTTCGCTGCACTCTTCAATTTTTTTTTTTTTTTTTTTTGATTTGTCTAACTCACACGATTTAAAACATTTATTGGTAACGGTAAGTTAAGATTAAGCCTGACTTTCATGAACTTATTCCGTGAAATTCACGTTTGAACAAAAATTCTAACTAGATATACACTTCAGACTTCATATTAAATAAACCACAAAATAAACACAATTTTGTATATTTTTGTTCACACCTTGAATAAGACTGTTATCCATTTTATAATAATTATTTATGCGCGAAATTTAATCAGCAACAAAATTCTATTAACAAAACACTTGTTTTCACTATTTACAAAAATTCTTCACTTGTCAATCTTTACGACTCTATAACTTGTGCACTAGTTCACGATTGCGAATAATTTTTCATGCAGTTAGACATAATACATATTTAAAATGACTTACCAATGACTCAAAAGTACCGCTAAAATAGTTGATTTTTTTTTTCAAATATATTTCAAAATATAAAGTATACTGACACCCTTATTACGGTTGTCAAAGATCAATTGTTTGATAAACGATAACATTTATCAATCAAGCAAAATTTCGGTATTATGATTGTCGTTTGATAAATTGTTGATCTATTGTGAATGATAAATAAAACTCTCTTGTGAACGGGCATGTTGTTTGACGTTTCAGTCTTATATTCTTTTTCTTTGTGCTTGGATTGCGTTTTTTAAATTTTTTTATTTATTTTCAAGTAAATAAAGTAAATAGGTATCACTTGTATTTATTGTATAATTTTGTTTTGTAAAGAATAGAAATAAAAGTGATAAATTTTTTTGTGAAAATACTGTAACATGGCAAAATAAAAGTGAACAACTGCGTTTTTTTATAAAAAAAAAAAAACGAATTAGTTCTTCCAAAAAAATTTATCAACTGCGAATTTGAGTTTGACTGAAAATTTAATAAACACCAATATTTTTGACAACGATAATACCAAGTTAGTCAATAAAACTATTCACAATAGATCTCAGATATGAGTGGTACCATTGTATATACATTTCTATAGTATTTTCATGCTGAATAATCACCGCCTGGCCATCTTAAGAAACTTGTGAATAACACATTTTTAGGTTCGTGCATTTACTAGTTGTCTGTTCTGTAACCCTGATAACAGTCGTAAACATACATATATGATTTTCCTTTTACTCACGACTCTTGTCAAGGAAATATGGATTTTAGAGCCAATAAAATACATTATATATTTTTGACGTTTTGTTGACGACTTTTGTTAGGGTAACAGAACAGACAACGCAAGAACCTCCAAATGTGCTGTTCACAACTTTCTTTAGATAGTGCTGCTCCATGATTGTACTATAGAAATTTATATACAATGGTGGTACTCACAGTTTATCAAAAATTTTGATAATTGACAACGATAATACAGACGGATCAATTTTGTTGACTAACATCAATTATCGTATTGATATTTGACAACCGTAATAGGGGCCTGAAAATCTTTTCTTTATAAAAAAAAACCTAGTCAAATGAAATTTCCAGTCGTTAACACAAAAGTAACTTGCCCCAAGAACACATGTAGCGGGTAAAATAAGCTTTAACTACTCCCGCTCGGTTCGCTTTTTTCGCACATTCGTATATATCTATGAACCAATTAGAAACTACTGGACCGATTTTGACGGGACTTTCTCAGGTGGATAGCTGATGTTGTAAGAAATGACTAAGGCTATTTTAATTAGCGAATATATGGCACTGGGGTCTTTTTTTCTAAAACTCTCATATATGATCTTAAAAGCTTTTGGCAAAATGTTAGACCAACAAAATTATAATAACTTGTTCAATATCAATGCTTTCTTCCCTTAATTTTCTGCGACAGCAACGCGCCAGCTAAAAGCTAGGATAGAATCATAATACAATAGTTCATCCATCAAATGCATTGTATAAAAACATCATAAATACATTTGCTTTTCGATCTAACATCATCCTTTTTCCTTCCATAAACTTAAGGCCAATAAACTGTTTTATTTTATAAAAAAAAAGTTAAGAATCCATTAGAAAATTACGGTAATTTAAATTTTTCAAAGAATTATTTCAAAGCAAAATCGACGACAACAACGCCGCCATCGCTTCAAGTAGAGCAAGGACTCGTTTGTCGTTGTTGTTGATGTTGTTGTCGCTTGCAATAAAGAACTCTCGATTCTCAACCAAATTGCCAAGGATTATGCAGTGCACCTTTCCTGTGTGCACAATTTACATTAGTTGAAATTCGTTTTCCTAAACTTTTATATATATGCTGCACTATTACATCAATAGAAGAAACGAAACGAACTGTACTTCTTGTGAATGTGTAGTGCCATAGGTTCAGTTCTTTTGGGTGGTCGTCTCCTTTGATCCTTGCGTTGACGTTAAATAGGAAACGGCGAAACTGATTGGAATCAATTATTTATATTAACGGAAGTTAAGTTGAAGGCAGCACCAGAAGCACCACCATGCTGCGCTCGAATCCCATTAAAGACCAAAAATACTGTGTATATGAACAGATCGATAAATCCTTAGTTCTTAGAAGAAGAAAAAAATAAATAGCGAGTCCTCAAAGTTTTCTATTTCTATTACTTCTTTTTTTTTCTGTGTGTTGTTACAACAAGAAAAAGGAAGGAGGGTAATTATGGGTTGATATTATTTCTTTGGCAAATGTGCGTGCATAAACAGTTTTTTTTTTTTTTTTTCTTTTTTGTATTTTCTGTTCATTCTGTTTTCTCCTTTATTTCAAAATACCGATGCTTTTGTTGATAGGCGGTGGTGGCGTCTTTGTATTTCATCCTTCCGCATCGTACTTCTGTATTTGTGTATTTTCAATAAACGAAATATCTTGGTTCTTCAAAAATTATTTATTATTATGATTATTTTTTTTGTTGTTGCCAAATTGAAAGCGCAAAGTGTTTTTGTTTCTAATTAAATGTTAAAAGGGGAACAGCAGTTTTTGAAGCGCGTTTGATGTCTTACAAATAAAAAATGGACCCATTCACAGAAAAACCATTACAAACACAAAACAAAAAAAGTTGTTCATTTCAGTGTAATTGTGACAAAGATAGAAAAGTACTTTTGTTTTTGCTTAAAAATTATTCTTTAGTCATTTGAACTTTAATTAGAATTAGCGAGATTGTTTTTCTCTTGATTTTTGATGTTGTTTTTGTTTGTCTAAAAAATGTTATTATTTTGACAAAAAAGTTTTCAACTAATTTTCAAGTTTTCAAAAATATCTTTTGCACACTTATAGACCATGCCATCGATGTCGCAACATTTTTGTTGTATATAAATTTGTATCCTATAGCCATGGAAACTTAATTATAATAGGATCAAGAAGTATACAGTGAATGAAAACCAGTTGAACTGGAAAACTTAAGAAAGAATTTTTGGAATTTCTTAAGAAAAAAAAAAACAGAAATTCACACATAATCGTTCGATGGAAAATGGAGCAGAAGTAATTCATCGATTTGGCGATTTTCGTTTTTTGATAATATCAAACGGTGGATAAGTAACTTGGAACTTGCTATGAAGAGAAGATTGAATAACAAAAAAAAATTGTAATTTGAAGAAGTAGATTCCGAAAGTAATTGAACTTTATTATTATTGGAAACATAATTAGTTTGTTCGATTATGCAATCAAAAATAATTGTTTTTTAAATTACCTTCATAAAAAGGAAAATTTTACACAAAATATTACTATATTTATTTATTTATAATGGGAATTTTCAGCTTCAACATTCCCGAATACGAATATCTACATTTTTGATTTTCCATATTTTGAGTTTCTAAAAATGAAATCTCGCTCTCCAGGTACATGGTCGAGCCAACATTCAAATCCGCAAATATCCTGTAATTGACGCACGCGACTTATCCAACATCTTAGGCCTCGGGAACGCCCATATTAGAGCGACTTCGCTCAGCCGCTCTGACACTCGCCGTGCATTGCGTGTCCGATGCCTTGGCATTCGCCACAGACTATAATGCAGAAAACACATGAGCGAGTAACTCTGCTCTGAGTATAAACCTACCAAAAAGGATATATGATGAGGAGAAAGAAAGCAGAAAATGAACATTCTCGGAAAAGAAGAAGAAGAACGATAACCCAAGAGTATCTTGTCTAAAACGAAAGAGTAGAACGTAGTCTCTTCGAAATGGTAAAGGAAACTTACTCACCGAAGCGGAAGGGATAGTATAGCTAAATAGTTTAAGCAGCATTTTGATCAGCTTCTGAGTAGGCAAATATTAGCACAGGAAGACCACTCGAAGCCAGTGAAGAACCATGTTTAAGCAGCAAGTATTGAAAAGGTATTCTTGACTATAAAAATTTTAAGGACAATGAGGCCGCAGGATCGAATAGCTGTTGCAAGAAAAACTCTTTAAAGATGGGGAAATGTTTTGGTGTGACTAACGTCCATTGATCACAATTTTCCCACTTCACCATTTCACCAATAAATCTCCTTGCGCCTGCTTACTATTGCATATAAAATCTTGTTGCTCTTTTATTCTTCTGTAGGAGTTTCGCACCTTTTTCCTGCTGTAGTAAATATCTCGGCATCTTCTTCGACGTCACGCTACTCATTCTATTAAATTTTTTTCAACGTACAGCTGCTGGAATGTCCTTATATTTCTTTGCTGCCACAACCTATAACTCTACATTTCTATTTAGAATTTGCTTGCCTGAGCAAACTCCGAGTCGCGCGAAAAGATTTTCCTCCACGGAGCGTGTTTGCTATAAGAATGCAGCATTCTGAAGGCATGTTAGCGATTTCTTGCAGGCAATGTTTTCTACTTATCGTTCTTGGGGCATTCCTCTTAGGTTTTTACAAGGAACTCGTAGAACATTTTTTTGGTAGCGTCATTTTTTTTTTTTTGGCTATATCCAGCGGTCATAACATATAGGAGTGACGATACAGTATTGTATCGCCAAAACGTAAGGAATCTTTCAAAAAAATGCGTTGAGTGAAGTTCTATATGGTAATTAGCTGGAATAAGCTATAAAAAATCGGTAGAAAATATCCTTCAAAACTTTGAAAACTCAGACTAGAATAAACATTTATTTCTAGTATTATAATTTTGTATCGAAAAGGAACTTGTATCAAGCTACCCCAATCACAGGGAACATTGGTATAGGTTTGGGGCACTTTGGTTCATAGTCATTAATCATAATTTATTAAAAAAAAAAATACTCGAAATAAACGACAAAAATTTCATTTGGAACCTGCGAAATGGGTTTGTTTGTGTTTACTGAGCGCATTGTCTGAACAGAGATGTCAACCAAATATGTAGGTAGTTGGGTTGATAGAAATGTCGTGTCCTGTGCGTGGTTGAGTAACCTGCCTGCCGACTGTATCTATATGTGCTCCATGTATCAATGCCCCCCTTCAACATTAATTTTTTAAATAAAATTCAATCTTTCAAAATTTTTATTTTACTTTTATGCCTACAAACAGAAAAAAAATTAACGACTTTGAACCGAAAACCCAATTTGTCCGCCACGAAATCCTCTCAACATACAAATAACTCAACAACATGCTTCAAAGTTATCACTTTTAACATGTAGCGTGAAAAAATGCAACCAACCGTGTCACATCGTCGCGTCATTTCTAAAAAAAAAAAAAATTGTTCATCCTGTTATCCCGTTATCCATCGAGTCTTGCCTTGCCTATAGAAAAATAACTTTATATTTTCATATGCGTGTTTATTCCTAGGAGAAAAAAATCCGTGAACTTTTTCGTATGTCACAAAGTTTACCTGCCAGGGCTGAAATTAATATTCGTGTCACCGATAGTTGCCGCAACTACCACGCAAACCCAGTATACCAACATTCCACCTTACAGTTTTTATTCACTCACAAAAGGCGCAGAAATATACGATCCTGATGAATGTTGAATGAAAAAAAAAGAAGATATTTTCGATTTTCTACTTTACTTTCACCCATCTTGTCAGCGAAATGGCAGAGGAGTAGGAGCTGCTGATGACATATAGAGAACATCCTTTGTAGGTCATTGTTTTGTAACAACAAATAATTCAGCGTATCAAGTCAACGGCCAACGAACACCGAAGCAATTTGTTATCCTTTGCCTTAACTCCCCCAGCACCACCTTGAACAGACATAGGTACATCCACACTGTTTGTTTGTGTTAATAGAGATACTATATGCGCTCCTGGCACGCTGTTATTAACGGCTGACAATTACATTCATCACACGATTGACATCAAAGTACTTATAAATGGTGTTATGCCTGTCGGTAAATAGAAACCTCTCAAAACAGACCCTAAATTAATTAAAAAACAAGTTAATTTAGTCATCTGTTTTTGTCCTCTTTGCTTTGGCGTGTTAAAATTAAACTTTATTTTAGCCTTCAATTTCTCGACCTTCAGGGGATAAAATGTCATAATCAAAACCTTCAAAGGGTTTATAAAATGAGGATAAAAAAATAATAAAAAAAAAATATAGAAGAACTAACATTTGATTTTTTTAATTTTTTTTTATATTTAAAAGTTTTCTCTTTTAAGTGTTAAGACTTTCAAATGAATAAATGTGCGATAATGAGGCTTTTAAATTTCGTTCGGTGGTTTTTGAAGGTTTATACGAAAGAACTAGAACCGCCATTACTCATACCTAACTGGATGGTCGATGGAGTATAGTGAGACAAGATTAGTATTCGATTAATGACGACTGCTTCAATCTGCTTTTCATCAGTTTACGAAACAAACGTGCGTCGGCTCCTGTGACTTGAACTCTTACATTGTTTGCCATCAAAATCTCGACATGTTTTTGATGGAACGCTATCCAGTCAAGTTAAACTACTTAGTGAACACCTTATACGCGCTACTACGACATATTCGAAGCTTAGGCGTATAAGGAGCGGTTTATCCGACTCTCCGCTCTTTGAGCTATCTAGGAATCTGGGTCCTCCAGGATGGAGGTTGTACGTCGGGGTAACTTCCCTACCAAGGAAAAAAATTGCGGTTCCGAAAAACCAACAAGCCTCGGATACGGATGATTTAAATGTATATGACCCCATCACACGAAACAAGGACAACGAATTTTGGATCTGTACGTGGAATGTACTGCCGTTGTACGGAACACGTGCAGCTGAACGATTAGTGGAGACATTGGATAAGCTAAGGGCTGAAATCACAGCTATCCAGGAAGCGCGATGGGATAGAGAGGAAATACGAAGGATGATCGTATCGTGTGACATCTACCACGTAACGTGTTGTAAGGAACATTTTGGTGCAGTTTTTTGATTAGGGGAAGACTTATAGCCATGAAGTCTAAGGTTTTCGCAGTCTCAAAGAGCGTTTGGTCACAGTCCGCATCATATAGCAAAAATTAAGAACATTTCGCTGATCTGTGTCCACGCCCCCACGAAAAAAAGAATCAACCAACAAAGAACGAGTTCCATGACCTCGCTATTCTGTGTATAATATGTGGCTGAAGTAAGACGTCAAAATCATTCTGGGTGACTTTAATTCCAGGTTAAGCAAGAAGGGCACCTTTTAAACGGGCAAAAAAGAAGGGAGGAATGCCAACTTGTCAGGAAGAAGAAGAGAGAGCACGAAAGCGAGCGATCGAGTCTATCCCTATCGAGGGTTTTACCGGTAGGAGTTACGTCAGAAAATTCTACCAAGGGGTAAGACGATGTACTCGAAGCTGTAAGAGCAGAACGGAAGCCTGCCGAGATGAGAGGAGAAATATGGTATAGAAGACACACCAGTCATATTGCTGAGGATCTGGAAAGAACATTTTTCTAGACTGTTAAATTGGGAAGATAGCTAACATTCCTCTGCAAACCGACTAATTCCATTTAAATTGGTTGATGATGGATGGAAGTGGAAGTATTGAAGGACTTTGTCTATCTAGGATCCACTACAACAACTCAAAATGACATCAGTGCAGAGATCAAACGAAGAAGTACTCTTGCCAATCGCTGTTTCTTCGGGCTGAGAAAGCATTTAAGTACAGTAAGGCCCTCACTCATAGAACAAAGAAGACGTTTTATAAAACCTTGAACATCCCAGCATGATGGGCGTTAAAAGACTCGGATTCGAAGTTACTTGGGTGCTTTGAGAGAAAGATTCTTCGAGTGAGTTTTTGTCCTGACTCCTCTGATACACACAGGAGTCAGGACAAAAAGGAATATGGATAAGAAGATTATAGATATTAACCTGGGTCGTCACATGGGACGTATGGACACCAACGCAATGGCCCGACGAGTCTTCGAGTTCAATCCTGATGGTGATGGAGCTCACACTTGGAAAACGACCTCAGCCAGCTTGCGGTTCGAAATTGGAAGCGGCTATAGGTAGGAACAAAGCTGGCATGTTGTTTGAGGCCGAAGTCCATCCTAGACTGTGAGTGCCAAAACTTAAATAAGTTGGTTTCATCGAAATGTCAGGAACTGTATTAATATTAAATTCATAAGTTTTTAATTGATTTTTTTTTTTTTTGTTTTTAATTTTAGTTTAATGTTTGTAATTTTTTGAGGAATATTTTATTTTAAAGTCTTGATGATCCAATCTAACACGATAAATCAACTAGCTCTCTATCCATTACAATTATTTCTCATCTTTCTACTCCTTCTAACTAGTGTCGTGCAACACCTGTTTCATTTAAAAGGCAATATGCCTTACAGACGCATAGTTATAAATCTTATATATAAAATTCTACTGTCACGGTGTTTGTAATCTATCTCCTCCGAAACGGCTCGACCGATTTTCGTCATCCGAAGCATGCATATCGGTCAGGGTGGAGAATCGGACAACATCTATTTTTCATCCCCCTAAATGTTAAGGGTGGTCCACCCCTAAATTTTTTTTTATTTTTTTGGACAAATTTTTTTTTTAATTTTTTTTATAATACAGCATACAAAAATACATACAACCTTTAATTTTCACCCCTCTACGATCAACCCCTATTTTTTATTTGTCAATTAAAAACTTTAATTTATTTTGCAAGGATTTTTTTTTTATTTTGTCATGACTTAGAATGAAAAAATTCATATTACTCTGATCAACCCAATTTAATTTGATCTCCCGCCCTCACCGGTCGACAACTGATCAATTATCAATCGATGAGTTATCCCCGTCAGGTGTCACCACTCATCCAGCAAACATCACGGAGTAGGGATGAGGACGAAGTCGGTCTACTCTCTCACTCACTATACATTTTTCAGCCATTTCTTTTGGTTTTATTTGTGTATCTATCGTAGCAGTGACTGTTATACGTATTATTTTAATTTTTCTGTGCAACTCTGATGTTAATTTTACTATCATCGTAAATTTATCATTAATTTCCAATGCAATAATTATTTATCTACAATTTATTAATCTGACAAAAAATAGTTTTAACTCTCAGTTAATTAATTGATCTCATGTAAATAAACACTGAGTAAGAATTTTCTCTTAAGCGATGCATAGCTCGCAAACGGTTGAGCCTTCAAAAAAAAATCAAATAACAAAATGTTGTAGTAAATTTTATGAGCTGTAATTTAATATAAGCTATAAGCGAAAGATAAAAAGGGGCCCTTATGACCCTTCCCTTTTCACGGCTCACCTTCTAGATGTCGGGACTTTTAGTATGTTAACTCTTTCAGCAGCCTGGACAATATTTCGAAGGAACAACTTTTTTCTAACTCACGACCTTTCATTAAAGTATGTATAGCTGAAAGGCGCGATACGGTTTCCGCCCTCTATCACAAAACAGTTGGCATGAAAAAAAATATTTTTTACGAAATTTGTCGCAAATTGTATGCTCTACAATTTTGATAATAGATGTCAGCATCACTTATTTGAGAGAAACCGAGATAATCGCGAAACACGTGGTTATTGTTACTTTTGACATTGAATAACTAACTTTTCGTAGTTCTGGGTCCGAGCCCTGAGAACATCTAATGTTTTTTCAGGGGTCCTGCTCCGGCCTCTTGCGAGGAAGTGACAAATTTTTCAAAACTATAATTGTCATAAAAAGTGCATCTCATCTTAGTCGTTCGTTTCGACGAAATATTGTACTTCCCCTTCAATCTTTGTAGAACTAACAACGCACACAAAAGGATTGGGTGTACGTCACTAGGCCGTGGTTCTTCGGAGCCGTCAGTGCCATTATCCTTTGCACACAACTGAAGCTGTATACGAGTTTCCAGGGTGACTCCTTATTTTGCCTTAAATCAGTAGGTACTATGTTAGCTTACTATGAAAATAATGTAAAAAGAACTACAAGTGTTTTAATTAAAATTAGGTATTCGCTCTTAATTTTTTGTGCGTTTATGAAAAAAGTTTGTCCTCTGAATGTGGCTTAGATTTGGGAACACCATGCTTTTCCCACGGACAACTATATGTGGCAATTTCTCGCGTGGGAAACCTTCCAGTTTGTTTGTGTTGGCTAAAGACGGACTAACCAAGAATATTGTACACTCTATTGCACTGAGAGATTATTTTTTTTTCAACTGCCATAATTGATAGCAACAATGTAAATAATTATTTTTGATGTTTAGATAGCTATCAGAAATTATAATTCGAAATATAGTCGTTATTTTAATAAGTATTAATTCATTAACCTAAATAATGCATACTTTTATTGCTTATAACGCTTTCGATTATAAGTACATCCTCACACACTTATAGTAGATAGTTATTTTTATTGAACTAAAAAAATGTTTCCTAGGAATAATATAAATGACGAAACAATGTTTGCCGAGTCAGCTTATTTTAATTTAAAATTTCAAAAAATAATGTTTTTTTTAATTAAAAGCTTTGCGAAGTCAGAAGCGCTAAAATTCACAAAATTGTATGCACTTATAATGTCCAAAAATAGTGGGAAGTTGCAGGGATGGCCCGTCAAGTCGACTGTTTTCCAATTTTTTTTTTAGTTATGAATAAATTTGAGTAAATAACGAAACATCTTAAACGTACATAGTGCAACCTGTAATCACAAATTAATAGTTTTAAGTAACGACCTAGGTGATACGAAGTTCACCGGGTCAGCTAGTATTCTTATATTATTATGTAGTCTAAGAGCCAGTATTTTCAGCTCTGTTTAAATTTAACCATTTGCTGGTTACAAAATCTATGGTTAACAACTGAAGTAACCAGTAGTTACAAATAACCAGAGCTGAAAAGACTGGCCCCAATTATGACAAATTTTAAGCTTTCTCATTGTTGGCAGGAGTGTGCAAATTGTTAGACATTTTGCTGAGCAAACATTGATAGAAAACATAATTATGAAATCTTTAAACAAAATTATTTTTCTAAAATTTGGCTTTTTGTCACGGTACCTTGACGGCCATGCTTTTTTTTTGCTGCATATATCAAATTTGTTCTTATTATTATTTAATCAACGATATCAAACCAGCTTGATAAGTAACACAAATAGCAATAATAGACGCCACATAGTGTCATTGACAATTTTTCCCCATTGAATTTTTTTTTAAAATTATGGTCAGGAACAGTTGTTTGCCAATATCTCCTTTCATATTGATTTGAGATGAAAATATTCAAGATACACAATGCACTTTAGAAAATATCCTTCATTTTATGTTAAAATATTTTTTTTCTTGTACGTTCAATAATCTCAGCGTAGCAAAGTTTATAATAGTCCAACAATTACAGTGGGACTCATATTATAAAAGCTAGGCTAAAAAAATAATTGTATAATAAAAATAGTTTTAGAATGATTTGAACAACAACAACAACTTAAAGGTTCTACCACTAATTTTTAAACGAATTTTATTTATTCGTTTTTACGAATTTTGTTAACATAGTTTTTGTTAGTCAATCGGCAGACGGCAATGCCATGCTTACTTTTGATTGAGAAAATTTTGTAAATAATTAATTTTGTATATCATTTATCTTTAATTAGTTAGTTAATTAATAAGTTAATAAAAATCAATACTAAACTATAATAAAAATATCTCTACATCTAAAAATATAACTATAAAACAATTCTTATCTACTGTTTAAATCCCTTATAACCTTATCCAATTAATTGTTTTTTACCCCAACTGTAATTTCTGAAGAAAATTTTACGGCGTTCGTACACGGAAACTATTAATCGGGAAAATGGAAAAACAATTATAGTCATACAATGAAGGAAATTTCTTAACATTTAATGTCTTCCTTGACAATGTTGACTCAATATCAAGGGAGATTGCGCCAAAATGTCCAAAATTCTCCAGGAAAACTACAAATGACTGGGCTGGATCTTAATATGTTTGGGTTATTATGGCTCTTAAGCTTTCAAGACTAATTTGTAGAATTCATCTTTTTTTTCTCTTGACTGTTATCAGGCTCAAATTTTCGAAGTCATCTCGTTAATTTTACAAAGACTTCTTTAATTTTACCTGACATTTTTCTGAGTGTGTTTATTGATTGCATTTAGTTTAAAACATTGAATTAAAGCTAACGCACCCTATTTTAAGTCATATCAGTTTTAAATAAAAAAAATAATAATTTCCTTTAATGAAGAAACTGTGTTTAACTTTAATCCTCATCATCCTACAAGGACATGCACACTCCTTCACGTCAAAACAAAAATTATATCTCCACCAACCATACTACTTTTTTCGTTTTCTCAAAGAAAAATTATATCTAGGTGGTGAGTATTTTTTCTTATTTTTTTTTTTTTATTTCTGCATGATATTTTGGTATCTCCTCTCTAGCCATCTAACCTAACCTTGTTCTACGGTTATGGTTTCTGTGTCAGTGGTACCTTGTTCCTATTATAAGTTTTTTTTTTTTTTCTACGAATTAAAAAAAACTTTACTTATTTCTTGTGACTCCTTTCCTTATGGCGGATGAGCACACCAAAACACACGTAAAATGTTCTTCAGCCAAAAGAGATGATGACAAGAAGGATGACTATAGGTATGATGGCGATGGTGGATGACTCTGATGTAAAAAAAAGGATATATATCTACTCATTTCAACGTTCTAATTAAATTCGTTTTTTTTTTTCCATTTCGAGAAAAAGAGGAGGTTTTACGCGAAACATTTTCTTCTTCGCATACTTTGCACACATTAGCTGGTTCACTTAACTGGGAATGCTTTAAGATAGACTCCATGGACCTCATTATGGTTTGGCTCTCGGTAAAGAATTGAAGCTAAAGTTTTTCCCGTATACAGCGAGGTTAACACTGTTGGGATGTTGCCTTGGTTCATTATGCTTCATAAAATGAATTTTGATAGAAGAAGATATTTTTTTCTTTTTAGCATACTTTAAAGCTTACTTTTGTATCGCTGACGAAGAATGTAAAGTTCTTTCAATTTTCCTCTTTCGTTATATTTGTTTATTAATTAAGTTTTGAATTTAGTAACTTATACTGATGAGCTGTTGAGTTTTACATGAGTTGCTTGGTTAAGGTAGGTTTGTCTTAAATAAAGTTCTGGAATGTTTGAAATCATCTTGAAATGCGAGGGGTTTGTCACGAATGAAATCACCTGACCACTTATACTTGTAATAATTTGAAATCACGTTGAAATCAGATGCAATCACTATTTCAAATGATGAAATTAAAAAAAATTTTGGTTATCGATTTCAAATGATTTTTTGCAATCATTAAAAATATTTGAAATCACTTAAGGTTTTTTTTGCAATCATGAAATCAAAAATGCCATAATGAAATCACGAATTGAAATCACTATGAAATCACTTGAATTAATTTGCAATCATTTGAAATCAGTAAATTTATTTGAAATCAATGCAATCACAAAATTTTGAAATCAATTTAAATACTGCTTGAAATCACCTGAAATCATATGCAAACATTTGAAATATTGCAATGATTGAACCACTAAACCGGCTAGTAACAAACCCCTCGATAAGATGCTTTAAAAAGTCAAATCAAATGCTAATGTTTTTTTAGAGTAAATTCTGATTTAACTTTTCTTCATTTCTTCGAACATTTCCATATAAGTGCCTCTCTGGCAAAAGCAAGTTCACACATGTATCATAAAGTTGAAATGTCAAATAACATTCCAGATATGTGCCTTTTGGAAACTTGCCTTATAAATTATTCAATGACATTTTCCATCCCATCGGCAGCACAGCATGATTCTAATGCATCCGCCATTCCCCACACCCAGCGTTCTTCGTTTTATTCTCATCTTAGTCATTTAAGTCACATGTAATCCAGTCAATTCATTTTGATTTGTTTAATTTAACAACAATGGGATAACACAACACTAAGAGAAAGTTACCCCACAGCATAATAACCTTATAAAACCAACATTAGATGATGATATAATAAAAACACGAGAAATGCTCGTAATAATAATTTTAAGTTATTTTAAGATACAAAAAAGAAAAAAAAAACAAGTCGGAAGAAGCCGTTGGCGGTTTTGTTGTGGGTAAATATTTGTATTATCTCGGGTCGTGTTCAAGAAAAATAAGAACACTTTTATTACTAGAAAATATTTTATCACATAATTTTCTTAAATAAGTATAAACAGTGAAAGTTTTATTAAATTAAATGGCAGACAGGAAAAAATCGAAATATTATTTTCCATCCTGCAGATGTGGTTTTAACTTAAAGAAATTTACTATAATTTCAAGATGGTCTTGTTTTGATGGTCTTGTTTTTGAATTTTGTTTTCAATGTGCACTAAAATGGAAATAAGTTTAAGGAAGTACATTCGCTCCTCAAGATTTCAAAAAACATAGTTTAAGAATCGGTTTTAAAATGTTTTTCATTTAAAAAAAAATATTGCAGGAACATTTCAGAAGTGTTTCTTTTGGTGTGGACTCTTGAAGAAACATTTTTGAAATGTTTTTGAATTTCAGAAATTTGTCCAGACGAAGAAAAACATTTCAGAAACATTTCTGGAAACATGTTTGCCTTTACATATAGTACCTAGTTGCCGTTGTCAATTCCATTGTTCTTATAGAGAGCGACTGGCTTTTAGTATTTGTGATTCGTTGGCTATGATGATGGTGACCATCCGTTCATAATAATATTGGACAGTCCTGGATCCATGTTCTGTAACTCTCACATCGAATAAGTTTTTGCATAAACAGAGCGAATCAGAACAAAACTATGATGGAATGGGCAAAAATCTTTTTGGCATTCAACTGTTTCCGTAACTCGTTTTCACTCGACCAAGAACTATATGAAATTAAATTATTGGAAATACTGGAAAAATGCGAATAAAACTGTGTCTGTAACTCTGAAGTCGAAACATTTATTCGATTTATCTGTCAAAATAAATCGACCACTCTCAACCAAGTGAGAAAATATTAAAGTTGAATTTATTTTTTAGAAAGAATGGCAGAAAATAAACAAAAGGTAATTTGTTCGAATTTGATTTTTGTTGTATTATTATAAGTTAATTATTGTATTTATCCATAGAAAAATCAAAGGATCTCTAAGGAAGAAAAGAGAAATTAGTTGAATTATACATATTTCAACACATTTGGAGTTTTTTTTATTGAGGCGAAGTGTTTAACTTGCAACTTAAAATATGAACTTCGTTTTTGTTTTTAAAGTTTTTATTAATATATAAATATTATTGACTGTTTTTTTCAATAAAAATGTTTATTCTTGTAAAGCATTTTGTAAATAACTTTAAAACGCGCTCTTTTTCCTGTAAAATTTGACATATCAGTGACTTAGAAGTTTAATAATACACTGTTAAAAAATTTCGCTCACAACATTAACATTTCCGCTTTTGTTTTCAATCAATTTGTCAACAATGATACAAAAAAAAATCAGCTGTCATCCCCGTACTACTGATTTTGACACTGCTGTGCAAACGAGAAAGAGATATATCGTTGTTTCCTAAAAAGCCCTATTTAGAAACTTATTAAAACTGTCACTGTGAATGTAAAGGAAACATTCCTCCTTCCATTGGACACTGGAAACTATAATTTGTATGCAGGCATGTTTTCGCATCATGTCATAGACACAGATTATTTTCCAAGATAGAGAAACGGTGGAATATTATGTTCCACCTTGAATCAAATGACCATAGTTACAGAACATGGCTCCTGTATTTAAAGATGTTCCTTACGGATTTACGTTGCATTCCAAACACTTCCTATAAATAAGAGACTCGTTTTTGCTTTAAAATTATTAAAAAACAAAAAAAAATTCTTAGATATCTGTCGCAACCCCCGTTATTTTTGGAGCGACTGATGCGAAGTTTTTGCAAGCATGGAAGTGAATTTTCGTATATTTCGGTGGCAGGTCACGTTAGTGGGACCCACCACTAATTCCATATCAGACTGTACCTACTTTCAATGAATAGGGACACTCTCTACGTGTTCTATTTTTATTTATAATTTTGGTTACAGCTATGGTATTTCTCACACAAGTTCATGAGAAATAGACGGCTATGAGAAATTTTATAGTAAACGAAGGATATACGAAAAAAGAACTATTTCCAAATGTATACGAAAAAAGAACTATTTCCAATGTCGTCAAAAAAAAGGCAAATATTAATTTATCATACACTTTTGTTACATTTTGTAGTATAAGTTTGTAAATTGTTCAAATAGGTACATTATGTACATAGGTATGTGTTACGTTGAATGTTTGAACAACAACAACAACTTAAAGGATGCTACCACCAATTTTTAAACGAATTTTATTTACTCGTTTTTTTTACGAATTTTATTATTCGTTTTTCCATTCTTGGCTGGAGATATAGCTATTTCAAGGAGTGCCAATTCCTATCATCAGTCCCCTTAGTGGTATCGGTATGTGTTACGCTTAAATGTTTATGCTTAGTGATGGTTATTGCTAGTTTGTTTGTTAATTATATGTTACTGGGGTTAACTCGTAATCTTTTCAGAATATTAGTTCTAAAGTTCGGTACAGTTTTCATATTTCATATATTTTTTTTTCTATTCCAAACATTTCGGGAGGGTGGTTTAACCCCCAAAACCCCCCGCTGCGCTGCTTAGGTATAACAAAGAAAATAATTTATTTGAAAGGAGATATTAACAATTTTTATAATTGAATAAAAAACTCAGCTGAAAAATAAACTTTTTAAAATTTATTTAAGTATCTCTAAATGTTCCCAATTGTTATATTTTCTTAAACATTAATCAACACCAAGTCAAGGTTGTTATGCGTGTTGGCGTTAAAAACATATTTTCAAAACAATTTACAATGAGGTCATCGCTGGAAGATAACTTACCAGACAACAGTCGCACCTCGAGCAACGAGCTATACTATAACGACGTAGACTTACTGTAAATTATACAAAAAAAGGACAACACACACAACGCGTGTTGGCATATCCTTTTCAATTTCTATCTTGCCCTCTTTCCTTTTCTTTTTGTTTCTAATTTGCATAGATAAGCAGACACTAACCGCTGCTAGCTGGAATAACATTCTTTATTCTCCAAGGAGTCGTCACTCTTCATTCAGCCCGCATTGTTTGTTAAGTCCTGTTTACACACATAGTGACTTTGTTTACCAAAGCGCCTTTCTTAAGTACTCCAGGTTCAATTTATGATAACTTTCCATCGCGCTGTTTTGCATTGCTGCAAAAAAAAAAACTTTCTCACACCAAATATCTGCCCTCCAGTCCTAGGCACATACAAAAAACATGTACCTTCTTCCTATTTTAAACTTTCTTAAAATTTCATTTAAAGTTGCTTCGTGTAAATCCTTAAACAACCTACCATAGAATAGCCGGAAAGTTTCGCACTTTGTGTTCCTTTGTATAGGCACCTAAGGAACACAAAAGGAGCAAAAACTATATAAACCCACGTTCATTTTATTGCATGGTTTGTTTTGTTAAGCTTGCCATGCCAATTTTTTAGTTAGCCTATTTCTTTTGAAATTATTTACTGTTGCAGTGGGAAAATAAAAATGAAAATATTTTGGAAGTAAGAAACCCTTCTGGTACCAGTGATACTATACAGGGTGAGTCATGAGCAATGCGACAAAATGCTAGGGCGTGTAGGTTGCATTGAGACAAGAAAAAAATCGTTAGGAGGGGGGGTCTATTCCCCTCCGTTTAGCCAGGAGGGGCAATTTTTGAAAAAAACTGACTTAAAATGGGAAAAAAAATATTTAAAATCAACGGCTTCATTCACAATGCTGTGCGATACGTTTTTGAAAAGCCAATAACTTTTTCTTTTATTCTGTGTTTAAATAAATCTATTTTAAGAAATAGTTTTTGAAATATTAATTTTCAAAGTCAAAATTTTGAAAAAAAAAATTGAAAAAAAAATTTCAAATTCATTTTTTTCAAAATTTTACGTAATTAAGTGCTAATTTAAATTTCAAAATTCAATGCTGTTATTAATTTTAAGTCTAAATAAGAAAACCGGATGCAAAAATTTTATGTCGTTCTCAAGAAATTAAAAAAACCAAAACCACCTTTTTCTAAGAAAAACATTTATTTTTATTGTAACGAAGCAATTTAAGAAGCATTAATCTTAGTTTTTTTAGTTTTTTTTATTCCTTTTATTTTTACTATGTTTTTTATTGGAAGAACTTATAAAAAATTCTCGATATGATCTCCATTGTTTAGAAGGCATAGATTATATCTCCTTGTAATGGCTTCACATAAGTTTATGCTTGACAAATTTTCCTGCAATTTGACTCCAGCGACTTCAATTCGTTCCTTCAGTTGTTCCAATGATACTATTTCCACTTCGTAAACATAATTCTTCATAAATCCCCATGCATAGAAATCTAGGGGAGTTAAATCTGGTGACCTAGGCGGCCATTCCGTGGGGCCCCTTCTTCCGATCCAACGGTCACTAAAATGATCATCCAGCCAGTTTCTCACCTGTAAGCTGTAGTGTGCTGGAGCACCATCTTGTTGGTAGATTAAAGTATCTGCTATAACCAATGGAACGCTGTCTAATAAATCGGGTAAAAGGTCTCGTAGGAATTGCAGGTATGGTTCTCCATTAATAATGGAATTCAAAAACCGGGGCCCGATCACAGTGTGTCCAACAATACCAAGCCAAACATTACAACTAAAGCGGTGTTGTGATTTGTTTTGTTTTTTTTTTGTGTGGATGTAAATTGTGGAAGTTAGTAACCCCATCCCTAGTAAACTGTGCTTCATCCGTCCAGAATATTCTTCTAAAATAGTTTTGTTCGGTTTCATTTCTAAGTAGTAATGTTCTACAAAATTCGATTCTTGTTCAATAACTTGTCGTTTGAGGTGAGTTCCTGAACAGGCGTAAAGTGGTACGGGTGTAAATTTTCCGCCCGAAGTACTCGACATGCTCTAGATTGGGACACTCCAAGCATAGTGGATATCCTTCTTGTACTGACGGAGGGATTATTTCGGACTAAATCCAGAATTCTTTCATCTAAGATTCTTGACTCATCAAAAACTGGCCTTTCGCTTCTTCGATGCTCCAGCACTCCATGATCTCTTAAACGTCGGTGGATTCTTGGAAACGTGCTATGATGGGGACACCTCCTATTGGGATATCTTTCAGCGTACAGTCTTTCGGCTTCACGACTTCGACCATTAGCTAAACCGTAGCAGAAATGCATGTCCGTTAATTCTTCTCGGGTGTATGAGCTTGACATCGTTACGTGTTAATGAGTTAATATTCAAATTGGAAATAATTACTAAGCAAAACTGCAATGCCTTTTATTTATCTTGCGTTGCAATTTTCTTTTTTTTTCATTAAACAAAATGCGGTTTTATTGTCCCTATTGTCCCCATAACAGGTAGAACCCATGGGCTGCGGGCAGGCCAAGACAAAAATATTGACAGGTCAGTTTTCAGAAGTTATCAATGAAAATAATATTAATCCAGGGTTATTCCAATACTATTTAATTTTATTACGTTCTCATAAAACTCCAATTAAAAAAAAAGTAAAAAAACTAAGATTAATGCTAAATAAATAAATAAATTGCTTCGTTACAATAAAAATAAATGTTTTTCTTAGAAAAAGGTGGTTTTGGTTTTTTATTAATTTCTTGAGGACGACATAAAATTTTTGCATCCGGTTTTCTTATTTAGACTTAAAATTAATAACAGCATTGAATTTTGAAATTAAAATTAGCACTTAATTACGAAAGATTTTGAAAAAAATGAATTTGAATTTTTTTTTTCAATTTTTTTTTCAAAATTTTGACTTTGAAAATTAATATTTCAAAAACTATTTCTTAAAATAGATTTATTTAAACACAGAATGAAAGAAAAAAGTTATTGGCTTTTCAAAAACGTATCGCACAGCATTGTGAATGAAGCCGTTGATTTTAAATAATTTTTTTCCCATTTTAAGTCAGTTTTTTCGAAAATTGCCCCTCCCGGCTAAACGGAGGGGAATAGACCCCCCCTCCTAACGATTTTTTTCTTGTCTCAACGCAATTTACACGCCCTAGCATTTTGTCGCATTGCTCATGACTCACCCTGTATATCTGTCTTAGTCAAGCTCTTCGGCATTTATAGGGTTACCTATCTTGTGTTGTGAGAGAAACTTTCCAAGGTTGCTGATTCTGGTTGATGTTTATGTTATTGCAAGTCGAAGTGGTTTTCAAAATGGTAGATATAAGTTTTTTTTATCAAATATGAATAACAACCCTTTTAGTTTGAGGTTCTTTCCCTAGAAAGATATTATATCTGATATCTAATATCTAATACATATATTGACATAGTTTATTTAGTTTTTTGTTTACATTTTTTCATTCTTGGAAGACATCATGGTCAGATAGAAGTTAAGATATAAAACTTTGAACATTTGAATAGAGGTGAGTTAATTTATTGACATTTCTAAGGAGATGTAATATTTTGTGCTCAGAATAAATAAAAAACTGGATCAAATATCTCAGTAGGATATAACCAATAACATACAAATAACAAATATTTAGCTGGACTCGAACCCAGACATCTGACTTGGTATATATAGTCTATTATATAAATTACTTTATAATAAATACTATTAGTCCCCAGCGGCTAGTGTAATAGTGGTAAATAGGTCGAACTCTCACTTCAGAGGTTCGAGGTTCAACATTAACCAATCTTTTTAATGAAAACCATCAATTTCCCATCTGACAGCTTCACAGCAGTTCCTCTTGAGAGAAAGTAACAAATCCTTCAAGGGGTCCAACAAAGCCTTTTACCCGCTCTCCAACTTACTCAGTCCAGTCAAATAGATCCCTTGTTCCGTCCCTTTTAGATTCCTTATGCAACAGGATACCCATACAATTTTATGATTGGGTATGGTTCGTTAGTTTTTCAGGAGTAAGGTGTGAGGTTTGCGTTAGCCGCCATATTGAAAAAAGTGTTTTCTCATATAACTTAGTCGGATGAAAAAAATTATTAAGAGCTTTTCGAAAGAAAGCATAATTTTTTTTTTTTATTACACTTTAGGATTTATTTCGTATAACAGTTTAGCGGTATTCAAATTTTGAAAATGATAAATAAAAAAAAAACATTTCCTTCTAATTTTGAAAAAAAAATAAACTTTAACTTTATACCTTCAAAAAAATATGAATCATATTTTCTATCAAAAAGCTTTGAATAATTTTTATGTTAAGCGACCTTTACACGGTCACGGTCAGTCAGAGGACGTCAGTCATCTACACATACATATAATCAGTAATCAGGCAAAATTAAAAGGGTTTTGATTTTTCGTCAAACAAATGCACTCATACAGACTTATTTTTACAAACACTATATGACAGATTGATGTCAAATGATTGACCGTGTTAAGGTCGCTTTAGATAAGTCATTGTTTGAGTTTTTTTGATTTTCAATATTGCGGCAATTCTGTCGTGGACTTCCTCAAAGATCCCCTACAGACTTCTTTGGTTTTTTTCTCTAAAGGCATATAGGTTGTGTTCACTTAAGACCAGATAAAGGTTTATTATGTCGTTGACTTCTTCAAAGTTTCACGCTGATAATAGATCCCTTCTGCTTTCCGTAAGTTACTATCAGAATACGGAAACTTAGGATCATCCAAAATGGTTGGTAAGTAAAAATATAAGGCCAACAAACTATAAAACACTTCTTAATTCAATCTTAAATTGGTATGCCACTTCATGGCTTCTTTATTCGTTCTTTATTTCTTCTTTACTTGGTATGTTTTTCAAAAACTTTCGTAAATTCCAAAAATTCATATGTTCACATCTTCTCCTCAAAAGGTTTATAATTTTTAAGGTATAAATTGGTATTTTATACTCTTTAATTCTTCTTAAAGATTTCTAAATGGTATTACTTACGTTATATCTGCGTCACATTATTAGTCTTCTAGACAAGTATTTCTATAAATTAGTAGGATCTTGAGTTTGAGGCCCGGTGGAAAAAATAAATAAATAAATAAATTTAGTGGCACTGACAGCTCCGAAGAACCACGGCCTAGTGACTTACAACTCTCAACTCTCAACAGGATTGGTTGGGATTTGTCACTTCCTCGCAACAGACAGTGCCCCTAAGAAAAACAAGGTGTTCTCGAAGCTGGGCTCGAACCCAGACCTCCAGCGTGATAGTCCGACACACTTTTTCATTTTTTAAACCACTACACCACGGATGCCTTATTCTTATTACAGGAAAAAGATAAAAACATAAAATATGAAGTTTAACAAAATAAAAAGATCACCACAATAAAAATAAATACCAACAAACAAAACAAGAAAGACGTTTTTCAAAAATGTCTTAAAGAAGTATTAAAGAAGAATATTATTCCGATTCTAAAAGATTTTAAGAATAAATTCAGCTTCTTAATTCCTTCTATCGGTTTAATGTTCTTGTTGACCATAACTAATTTTCTAATGGTATCGGCCCAGTTTTTCAATGGGGAATTATTAAATTGGTAAGTCAGTGTTCTATTCTTATTTTTTACTAGTTGGTACTTACATATGTTGGGTCAATTGGTGAAAGTCCCGCCAACCATTTCCGATAGGTCCATAAATAAGAATTTACGAAAAAAGCGGCCCCTGTGCTATAGGGGTCAATTTATATAAACTAAGTAATTTAGATTAAAAAGAACGGGAACATGTTTTTTTACTATATTTACAAAAGTTAGAAACAGATTAAATTTGAGGTTGTTTCATTAGATAATTTTTGCTAGCATTTTCTAATAGTTTGTTAGCAAAAATATGTAATGCTACAACCTCTTAATACTTAAGGATGGCTCGGGTCACTGTAGATGACCAAGGCTGATTTTTCTGCATGGAATTACTATAGATTATAAATACAATGCTCATTGCAACATCAGTTATCTGCAGGTATAAGTTCCGTCAAAATCGGTCTAGCCATTTCCATGTCGGTCCATAAATAAGTATTTTTAAAAAAAAAAAAGCTAGGCGAATCAAAAGTCTGATTGACCAGGTGGCACTGAGACCTTGAACTTGAATTCATATCCCCGGATGTATATTCATCAAAGAAGAAAAATTCCATCATCCGTTATAATCAATGTCTCAGACATTCGATTAACACCCCCAAGGACATTGTTTGGAGGTTGTTTATGTGTGGATTGTGTGGTGTGGGTCTTTTGATGGGGACTACGAATATCATCGCTTCATAAGTTCAGTCAAGGACGATAAATCTTTGAGCAGGGGAGACTTTTGTAATTGATTTTTAGAAAATTAATGATGGTTTTTGAAATGAACGTCATAACAATTTGTTGAGCTTTTTTTTCAATTAACTTAAATAGAATTCGAAAATTTTCATTGGAAAATTCAGTGGGAGTGGGAGAGTGATTGCCAGAAAGTGTCCGTAGGGCAAACCCATAGAACGCTTTGCGTGTGTTGAGTAGTCGCTTTCGACAGAGTGCAATGTTAAATATGAACTTCTGTTCATACTGAATATGAACTTCTGTTCATACTGAATTTTTGGTCTCCATTGGATTATCTGATGAAAGGCCGATATTCTTGTCATACGCATAACCCGATTTTGATCCACGCAAAAAATCATGATTGGGATGATCGGATCATGGACTGGATGTTGGATTATTGGAGTCATCGGAAATGTGTAATGGAGCCAACGGTTTATGAGAAGCGGCCCATAGGCAGCGTTTTGCTTTTGAGTGGCTTCTCATAAGAACCTGGTGTATTCAATATTGCACTCCATTTAAAGCCCCAACTCAAACAACTCTATGGGTTTTGCAATTCACTTGTCGCTTTCAATGGAGTGCAATATTAAATACGAAGGTTCTTACGAGAAGCCACTTCTAGGCAAAGCGCTATCTATGGATATGGTTCTCTGGTGTATTTAATATTGCACTCAGCTAAAAGGGACAACTCAACGCACGAAGGGCGTTCGTTGAGTGAGTTGTCGTTTTTGATAACAATATTAGATACTGATATTTGATTATGAGATGCGACCCATACAAGCAGCGTTTGGCCTTTGAGTAATTTCTCATAAGAACCTTTGTATTTAATATTGATCTCAGTTGAAAGCGACAACTCAACACACGCAAAGTTTTCTATGGGTTGACCCCTTACGGGTTTAGCCCTTAGGTCAGTAAGTGAGTGACTGGAATGGAGTATAGTATAAGCTGGGAGAGATAAAAATTAGTAATAGGAGTAAACCACCAGAATAAAAAAGTGATAGGGTGGAGTGGATAGTGAATGGATTGAGTGAAATAGAGTTGAGTAAGTAAGAGAGTAAGAGGGAAGTGTGTAATTGAATGAGTGAACGGGAAAGTGGAGTTACTGGGATGAAAGAAAAAAACAATGAGTGAGAGAGGATTAAGTGAGTGAATCATAGAGTGAAGTAGTAAGTGAGTGAATGAGCGGAGTGGATTACAATGCGCTAAGTGAGAAAGTGAGTTAGTTAGTATTCGAGTTAAAGAGAGAGTAAATGAGTTTGTGAATGGGTTTAAAACTTTCAACGAAAATTCTTTCACATCCTACATTTTAAAGCACCTTAAAGAATTAATAAGCAAATTAAAAATTAGTTTTTTTTTTTTTTTTGTGTTCTAAAACTGAAATTCAACTAGCACACACGTATTGATTTAAAATAATTGTTGAATAAAGCTATATAAACAACTCAGAAATTATTATATTTAAATCATATAAGCAGATGCAGTGACAATTTGATACCACTTGGAAATTTATTTATACTTTATTGCTTTTATGAGGAATATCTTCTTACATCATATATCCTTACACAGTCATATCCTTATACTCTCTTTTAAATAATAAACTATTCTCCACTTCGACCATTTAAGCCGTAACGACTTATTCATTATCCTGCATCATGGTAACTCTCTAATAATCCGCTTCTGGTTATGAAGTGTAAGTTTGATGGTTGTTTAAACAGCTTGTTTAGTGGTAACGTCAAAATGGGATATTAATTTCAGTTACAAGCTCCCTTGTCTGTACTTTATCTATCCACACATGTTGGTTTTGAGTCCTCGCCATCGTCTTTAGGTATAATAAGAAAGTGCTACATGAAAGCGGATCTACTATGTTAAATCTTTGCATGGACCAAGCCATTAGCTTTCTGCGAAATGAAATCTTCTATCTATTTACAGGATGTTAACACACACTCCTAAACAAACACCAATATATTATGCACTATATACACACAAATCGTGAATTGTTAATTGTTTTAATAAGGTGGCAGCGATACAATGTGGCAATTTATACACATTTGTTGGGGTGGTTACCCAGTTCTGTCAGTGTAACAAAACCTAGTTGCAGTACATCATAATAATGTTAAAAGCACTAAATTTATATATACATACATACACGCATCAGGAAGAGCAAGGGCTACCTAATGCGAATATGGTAAACATCAGGCGAGAAGTATTATGATGCATAATAGATTATAGTTGCAGCATCGTGCTGATGGTGTGAAAAGTTTTATCCATTTAAAGTACTTGTATGTGAAATAACATTATTCATGATTAATTACAAACATTCTAGATACGTTTTGGGTCACCCAGATATTGCCCCTATACACATCCTCCACGATTCAATTCTTCAGGGATCAAACGGAACTCGGATTTATTGAGCGAGGAGAGGACCCTAATGGTTGTATCTACATATTTGGATTATCGACGACATTAGACTCGGTTTGTATTGCAACCAGAGTGAGAGAGTGTGATTATGAATGTATGTTGATTCTATGGGGGTTATGTTTTCAGCAAAGGATTAACGTACTGGTTGCAGCATGGATGATTTATGCTTGGTAGAGCATTGAAAAAGTATTCACTTCATCCGGTTGCAATCAACTGGAGGGGCAAATTTGCTGACTAGTTATAGATTGTTGCATTTCTGTTGTTGATAATAAACTACAATTACTGACCTTGCTGTAATTTTGTATTGTGATATTTATTGCGGATGTATTTACATCAAGTAATTGAAAAACTTTTATTGATTTATAAAGTTGGGTTTTTAATTTACAAGTTTGTTGGATGTAGAATGTTGAAATGTAATTTCATTTGCATCTAGGTATAGACAGCCCTGGAATATCCATATAGGCAATGTAGGCAGCTGCCTAGGGCAGCAGATTTTGGGGAAAATGCATCGGAAGCAATTAAATCGGTCTTTTCGACTTGTTCACTGAAGAAAATTGATGATTGCAATCAAACAAAAATTAACCAATCAATCTTGATTTCAATCGAAGTAAAATATACGACGGTGAAACTAGAATAGGAGGATTGCTCGGAAGGGATCACTTTGGAGTCAACACATACAATGTTATTTTTGACAATTTGATGTCTGGTTTACAGGCAAAATGCCCCAAATAGGAATAAATCCTTGAAAAATTCTGTGTTCTTATTAATTTGGTAAATTTTGGTAATGATTATACATATTTTGAAAAGAGCAAAACATTTACCAGAAGCATTTGCAATTTTATTTCTGTTTAGCAGTAGTTTTTTGAATATTAAATTTCGTTGAAATAGGTTAAGCCGTTCGAAAGATAGTCGGATTAATAAAAAATGGTTCTATTGCAGGTACCGTTAATAAGCTGATTCTGCAAAAAAAAATTCAGACGAAAGACATCGCTATTGAAAACAAATCACTCATGTAAACCTTTATCGAAATTGATCGTATTTTTTCTAAAAAATTGGAATTATCGGTTTTGACAAAAATTAATTTTTTTCAAATTTTTTTTTTTCAGTTTTATTTCAGTTTAGCATTTGTTTTTGAATATTAAATTTCGTTAAAATTTGTGAAGCCGTTCAAAAGATAGTCCGAGTAGTAAAAAAACGGTTCTACGGCAAGTACCGTTAATAAGCTGATACTGAAAAAAAAATTTTGATGGTGGACATCACCATTGTCAAAAAATCACTCATATAAAATTTTATCAAAATTGATCGTATTTTTTTCGAGAAAATTAGAATTATCTGTTACGATTATATGGAAGGTGTCGCTATTTTTATACCTAAGTGAAAAATAAAAAAAAAGTCCGGGGATATTTCACTATGTTTATAGTTTATGCCAAGTTTGAAGAAAATCGTAACCGTTTAGGCTGCAGGTGTCGATGCATCCAGACAGACAGACAGAATTGTCGGACCTACTTTTTTCGTCTTCTCTATTATCGTAATGTCATGTTTGATTGTTATCTCGAAACTTTTTTTTTACGAAAGCATAACTTGCCTTATTGTGCCTATAATCGCAATTAAAAAACAAGTCGATAGTAACGAAGATGTCGTGACGAGCAAAGTTTGAAACTTCCACATGATTTCTCTGTGTGTATAAACTCAATGCTTACACACAACTTTCTTCCAAAGAAATATATGGAAACTAGTACCAAATACCAATCTCTTAAAGTTACTTATAAGTAGGCAAATCAAACAATTATTATCTTCTTATTCAAGGATTTACTTTTGGTTAAAACAGACATTTTTCAAAAGTTAACATAACTCTTAAGATATGTAAGCCATTTTGAATGCCATCAGTTTAAATAATTTTTAAGCTTATACAATAGGTACTATACAAAATGTAGGAAGCTGAACATCCTTTCTTAGCATCCTTTATTATTATATAACGACTTCCTTTTCAATGTCAACAACAAACAATACTACCTTCCAAAAGTAATCAACTCTAGAAAGTTCAGGGTCTAATAATATCTAAACCACTTTTCAAAATTATTGGAATTATTTATTCTTCTCTATTATAAGGCGTGTCCTTTGAAACGCAATTCCTATTCCAACATTTCTATGATATTGCATACGTCGCAATTTTGAATATTGTCAATGGGGTCAATTGGCTATAAAAGTTCTCATAACATTGAACTGGACATCTACAAAAGGCTTACTAAATAGAGCAATTCTCTATTATATCATTGAGTCCTTCGATCTCTCGCTGCTTCCTTTCTCTGTTCATAAAGTGCTGCATGCACAAAATTAATATCCTGCAGGCCAGAACAATTCGAAGAGGAATTTCGAAAATTCAATGTAAATTCCTTTGACATCGAGGCAACCAAATTGAAATGTAAGTGTGTGCTTGTGTGTACTGCTATATAGGTGTAATGTATCTAGAGTTTATGGCATCCCGCAAGTATTTCTGACACCTAGGTATCTTAGTATTATGTATTTAGTTTGAAATATCCTTCATAATGACATGAAAGTACCCGATACCTCTATATCTCATGTGATGCTTTATTAAATTCTGTTTAGTTTTATTATATTTGTACAGTGTCCTTGTTGTTTGGGTGTATAAGTACTTATTTTCTACCACAAACACTTTCAACAATTCCACAGGATATTTATACTAACTTTAATCTAGTTACTCTTTGTCAAGTTGGATAGTACACTTTTAACATTTGAAACCCTAATCCCATCACATTCTGCTGTAATCCTTGTTTATTTTGTGATGTACTTTAAGACTATTCCAAGGACCTTCCCCAAGCCAAACTCACACTAAATGGAAACAATTTGGAATCACTTGTTCCACATTTGCAATGCACGTCGCCAAAGTTTGAAAGATAAAATAAGCTGCTATAATGGCGGAAACAAAGATCCACCAACACAAAAACAATGCGAATTTTCAAATTTCTCAAGCTCTATAAACACTATAAGGAAGTATGCACACTAGTTTTGCTGTGAGAAAATGTAAAAGGAAGTAAAGAGTTTGTGCTTTAGAAATAAGTATTCCATTTGACGTTTGCTTATAGTTTTTGTTCTTTGTCTCATTAGTTTTGATGTCATTAAGAGAGTCACGGGTACAGTTATAGTGGGATGTTTGTTGGAAAATAATGCAGAGACAGACGGGTTGCTGGCATGGCATTGGAAGAATTTCTAAAGAATGTCGGAAATTTAGTTGGCTTTTCTACTAAAATGTTAGAAAAAAGTACCTACAAAAAGGATGGAAGTGAGTGTTGTGATCGGTCGGTGAATTTTCTATGTAGGTACTCAATTAAATGTAAATGCATTTAGTTTGTGACAAAGAAAAAGAGGAAAATTCTTTTGGTTTGTCTTATCTTAAGAAGCATTTAGGATATTCTTTTTGAAAAAAATATGTTTGTTTGTGAAAATGGGTATTGAAATATTCATATCAAGGACTATCTTTGTGCCGAAACCGGTATTACTTTACATTAGCCCTGTTCCTTTTAGGTGACAAAGTACTCATGAGTAGTAATATAGTACCATCATCTACACATGCTCTCAAGAGCGAGTAGATGAGCAGAGAAACCACCAAATGGCAGCGTTTAGTTTTTTTCTTTTCTATTAATAAAAATATTATAAATAGGTAAAATATTTCTAAACATATTTTACCATTATTGTTTATCGGAAAAGCAACCAACGATTAACAAATAAACAAAAAAAAAGTTCCAATACAAGGACGAAATGTGTAACCAAAAAGTATACGTTGAGACTGTTACATCCAAACACTAGATTATACAAATCAGTAGTAGATTTTTACTAGCGAAGCGTTCCATTTAGAATTGCTAGTAAGGTACTCATTAATAAAGGAACACGGCTATTAAACTTAATTGAAAATAAGCATTGTAAGTTGTTTATCTTACTTTAATATTATAAATGTGAATGTTTGGATGTATGTTTGTTACTCAATCACACCAGAACGGATCTGGAAGAAATTTGGCACGAAGATAGATTATAGTCTGGAATAACACATAGGTTACTTTTTATCCCGAAAAAAATAACGGTTCCTGTGAGAAAGATTTTACTGTTTTCCACAAACAAAGGCTCGGCATGATTTTATGCATAGTGGTATTTTTTGGGTCAGAAAATGAAATAGACTTGCAATAGCAATTGTATCCTATACAGGAACAGTTTTTGTAACTCAATGACGGCTGAACGGATCTGGGTGAAATTCGGCACAGAGATAGATATAGTCTAATATAACACATAGGTTATCTACTTTTTATCCCGAAAATTAACGGTTTTCATGGATAGATTTTTTTCTGTTTTTCACAGAGAATATTATCTATTTATTTATTTTTCGTGGAACAGAGTTTTAGCGTTTGATAAATACGGACCTGCATACTCAATTTTTTTTTTAAAGTTTTCGAAAAATATTTTTAAAAAATCGGTTTTTTCGAAAACCGGTACAAGGATTTTGAAAATTTTTACTTGCTCTTTTAGGTACTATCAGGCAAGTTTTATATTCGTAAAAAAAAAGTTTTGAGATAACAATCAAACATGACATTACGATGATAGAGAACAGGAAAAAGTAGGTCCGACAATTCTGTCTGTCTATCTGCCTGTCTGTCTGTCCGTCTGTCAGTTTGGATGTATCGACACCTACAGCCTAAACGGTTGGGCCGATTTTGTTCAAACTTGGTACTCTGTATTTTTAGAGTAATATGCCGAGGCGTATTTTTGATTTTTATCCTAGGTTTGAAAATAACGGTGACTGCCATATAAACGCAAGAGATAATTCAATTTTTCTCGATTTTGATAAAATTTCGCATGACTGATTTTTTGAAAACGGTGATGTTTTTCGACAAAACAATTTTTTACAACTAGATTTTTAATGGTACCTGGTATACAAGCGTTTTTGACAGTTCCATTTTTCTCGTAAAAAATATGATCGATTTTTATAAAATTTCGTACAATGGATTTGTAGCCAAAGGTTGTATTCGTCGGTCTGTCTGTGCGGATGTGCGAATGTGCGTATTTGCGTATGAGCGTATGGTAAGTTCGTATGTGCGGTTTCCGCTTGTTTTAGTTCAACTTACATAACTTTTTTTGACAAAAAGCTAAAGTGAACTATATCCAACAAGATTACGATTGTAATCATTAAGCTGGAAGTGTTTACCCGTGGCGTGGGTTCGAATCTCACGAGGTGCATGCAAAAAAAAAGTTTTTCACAATAAAATTGGATTAAAGCTCAATACCACTAAAAGGAGACTCATGAAAGGAATTGGCAATCCTTGAAATAGCTATATCTCCAGCCAAAGATAGAAAGAAACGAATAATAATATTCGTAAACGAGTAAATAAAATTCGTTTAAAATTGGTGGTAGCGCCTTTAAGTTGTTGTTGTTGTTCAAACAACATAAATTCAATAAAAACTGACATTCTAGTACGAATAGTACAATATAACAACAATAATAGTCTTCTACTTAGTTGAAATTATTTTTATTTATTATTCTATATTTATTAATTTTTTCAATGCAGGTATATAGAATTTGTATTATAACAAAAATATTTTATATATAACCCGATATTTGGTGTTAACGGTTTTTTACAAAATTGTCCATAAATTGATAACGGCTTCACCGATTTTATTTAAATTTGGTATGGATGTCTAGTTGGTTATTTAACACAAAATGGCATTTAAAGAGTTTGCTAAACAAACGTATTATAATAGCTACAACTTGGTCTCACGTTTAGGCCATTTTCTGATATTTTTCTTCCTTGAATATAATTTATTAAATTGAATTTTTTTCAATCCCGTAGTTTGCTACAAGAGCAAGTTCGTGCCACCCTCGTGCATTTTATTTTTTTTTCAGAATTAGCTTATTAACGGTACCTGCTATAGAATCGTTTTTTATTACGCCGACTATCTTTTGAAAGGTCTGCATCGATTTTGAAATTTATTATTCTAAAACTACTCCTTAATCTGAATAATACTGTAAGCCAAATTTTAAAAAAAGTAACTTTGGAAAACGTTTTTTATGTTAGATAACCTATAGTTCTAATTTTTTCTCCATACGTTTGTTTTTTAAAGATTTTTTTGAAAAAAAAAATATTTCAAACTATAAAACACTGAAAAAATTAATTTTTCAGTCGTGAACACGAAAGTAACTTTCCCCAAGAGCAAGTTTGTTCGACCCGGACGGCGGCCATGTTTTACTTGAGTCAGTGCATCGGCACTGCGCTGAAACCAATCTTTGTGAATCGCAATGCCGTTCTTTTTATCTAAATCCATAACAGACGTTTTTCTATTTTAGTTCTGAGCAGAGCGTGGAGCTTTTCGAGTAAGCTCTGAGCAGAGTACGTTCCGAACGCTCTGATTTAATTATGAAACACATTTGAGCTGAACTGTCATATCAGTAAAAATCAACTCACAATCTGTCAAATAACATTAAAACTTGGCCGCGCTCTACTTCGTGTTCGGTCTACTCCATCATTTGATCCTGAGCTCATAGAGCGCGCTCCGAGCAAGTTCTGATCGAAAAAAGAAACTCAACTTGAGCGTTTTGAGCACTCGGAGCTAAAAAAGAAACACAGATCTATTTTTGAAAGCTCAATGCACTGCTCCGAGCTTAAAAAGAAAAACTGCTAATGATGTGGTCAGTGGTGTTCAATGTCACAAGCTAACGTTGTTGGTTCCAGTTTTTTGAAGGAAATGAGGTGACAGTGAATTCCGACCGGTATGTGAAAATGTTCAAAGAGATTTTTATTTTAGGGATCACTTAGATCCAAAAGGATGCAGTAAGGTAACACACCACATCAAGGACATCAATCCATGTTTTGGAGAAACACTTATCGAGAGCACCTCATCTCCTTTAGGTTAAATTTGAAATGGCCAGTCCTTTTTCTTAGTTTGCCCAATGGCGTTTTTGAAATTTCCCGCCAACCTTTTAAGGGACTAATAAATTCTAAAAGTTGTTGCACTCTATAGGTTAAGCTGATTCTCGTTAAACTTGACACTACTTATTGAACGTGACATCATTGAACGTGACTGTATCGTTATCATTTTTTTTAATTATTTAATGTCTGATTTATTTTTAAGATTATGACATTAAGCTCCCTCACTCCCTCAATTCTTTCCTGGTTTATGAATATAGAAATTCATTGAGGGTGCACGTAAAATAAATCACAATCTAAATAACATGTGATTAAAAATTTCACATCATTATCATGGCTAAAATAAAAATTATTTATTTAACAGTAAACATCCCGTAACCTGTATTTAAAAATTTTCAAATGCTTAAATATATAGGTTTCATAAAAATTAATTATGTAAGTGTAACATCTGCTCAACCATGTCCTTAAAAAGCACAATGGTTGACATAATCGTATAGTCGTATCACACACTAATTCATAATTAATTTGCTTCTTTTTTTTTTGTATTGTGTAGCTCAGCATAATTATGTTTTCTACTGTTAACACCGTTATAATCGCGTTATTATATGCGACCCTATGTCTGGTGTTAATAATCGTGTGGAAATTTCAAGTCACGCAAAGGTTTTCCTTATTTGTGTAGATTAGCTGGCAAGCCTTAAAACTTCTAGATGAATTTATAACAAACCATATGTATATCAGATAATGTATATTTTCGAAGTATTGATTATTCTTTATGAAATATGATATAAGAAGTAATTTTTCATTTCGGATTTTCTGTTAAGAATTTTTTTCTTTTGAAGTTTCAAAATCATTTCATGCAAGAAGAAGGATTATAGAAATCTATTTCGATATCCATTCAATATAGTTTTGAGTTAGAATTCTTGCCAAACTCATTTGGTTGGTTTACTTACAATTTCCATTGCATTGAACGATTTCAAATGCTATGCATCCAACTGAAACATCTACGCTAAAAGATTGCCTAATCGCATTAACATATCAATCAAAATTCAAAACTCAAATGTGATTTGCTGGTATATTTGTATAAGTATATCCAACAAAATCATTTACAGACATGTAGTTGATGTGTGAGGTACATACATATACGAAACATAATATAAATTGATTGACGGAATATTGTTGAAATAATATCTTTGAAGTATATTGTAGGTTTGTTTGCGCTTCATGCATCCTTGCTCCTGCATAGTGGATATGCATTGAATTAAAATTGTTGTATGGATTTTCTAAATAGAATTGAAAAATCTCGATATTCAAGCTTTTCTTTCAGTGTTGCCATTTGGAAACTTATACCTAAACCGAGAAAAGTAAGAATTTTGCAAAAATTTTGTTTGAAAATTTTTATATACACATATCTATATACAAATAGATTTTTAGTTGAGGTTATAGGTTACTATATAAAGCAAGTTATACATTCTTAAAAAAAAAAAAGAAGTTTTGAGATAACATGGCAATACGATATTAGAGAAGACGAAAAAAGAAAGTCCCACAACTCTGTATGTCTGTCTAGATGTATCGACATCCACAGCCTTAATGGTTTGGCCGATTTTCATCAAACTTTGTATATCATATACAGTTTTTAGAGAAATATCCCCTGACGTTTTTTACTTGCTCAATAGGGCAAGTATTTCGTTTTCGTGTAAAAAATAATCGAGGTTTTAATTAGACCTGACTTAACAATAATAAAGAAGCCTAAAAAAGTTGCGGATGAGCGAGTGTGCGTATGTGCTTTTTTCTTTTCACCGAGCTAGAGCTTAAACGAATTTTCATCAAACTTCGCGTAAAGCACTATTTTGGTAATTCCCAAGGGAACAAATTTGAATTTTTGTTTTCGTCCGAATATAACGGTTAAGTTCCTACCTCCCAACGGTTTCAGTTTCTCCAAAAATTGTCGAAAACGGTTCTAATGATTTTGATAAAAAAAATTCACATAACGGATATTTGGTGTTAGCGGTTTTTACAAATTTGGCCTTAATTTTATAACGATTGAGCCGATTTCTTTTAAATTCGGTATAAATTTTAAGTTTGGCATTTGACATCATAGCATTCACGGTTGATGCTAACTATATATGCCTTAGAACCGTTTTTTTTTTTGAACGATTCAACGATTTTGACGAAATTTAATATTCTAAAAATTTTGAAAAAGTTTATTTTTTCGAAAAACCGAAAATTCTATTTTTGTCGACAAGAATACAATCAATTTCGATGAAATTTTTTATGAGCGATTCTTTGCCAAATGTGATGTCTTTAATCGTATTTTTTTTCAGCGTATTAACAGTACCTTTCATGGAACCGTTTTTTACTATACCTACTATTTTTTAACAGCTGGACCGATTTTGACGAAGTTTGAAGATCTTAAATAACTGCTTCCCCATATAGTCCAGTCACGGGAGGAAGTTTTAGATGGAAAAAGGTCGGAGGTCAATAAAACTTTCAGATGTAGTTTTGGGATGGTTGATTAACATTTTCTCTAGTTTTGGACCTTGAAGAGGGAGGAGGTGGGGGGACTGCAAAATTTTGGAGTTTTGGAGTTTTTTTCGGTTTTTTCTCTATAACTCTTTTTTTTACATTTTACGCCAAAAGTGTTTAGGTATGTTTTGTAGAGCTTTAAATTTTCTGCTATATGGATTAACCGTTTGTATTTCATTTCTTTATCGATATATGACGTTCCAAAGCAACGGTAATTTTCCAAAAAAAGCTAATTTTTCAATTTTTTTTTTCATAGCGAAATAAGTAAAATTACCCTTTCTTTTGAGCACCATATCTCGGTTACGAAATAACATGGAAACATGCTTGTATAATAAATATTGTAGAAAATTTAACGCTCTACAAAACATACCTGAACAAAACAAAAATAAAATGCACAACTGGGTCGCACGAACTTGCTCTTCTAGCAAACTATGGAACTACAAAAATTTAAATTTATTAAATTCTGAAGAAAGTTGGAAAAATATCAAAAAAATGGCCTAAACTTGAGATCAAAGTTGAATGGCAGCTATATCATTAAACGGTTCTTTATCAAAAAAAAATGTAAATGCCATCTTGTGTTAAATGTCAAGTTTAAAATCTATACTGAATTTAAAAAGAATCGACTGACCCGTTACCAAGTTGTGGCCAAACTTGTAAAAAAACTTTAACATCAAATCTCCGTTATGTGAATTTTTAACCATAAACCTGAAATGCAATTATATTAAAACTACTGCAAATATAACGTACACCAAGTTTTATCAAAATCTTTAGAGCCGTTTTTAAGAAAATTTGGTAAAACTAAAACCGTTATATGGCAGGTACCCGTTATATCCGGGCTAAAACAAAAATTCGAATTCCTCCTCTAGGGAATCAACAAAAAGTGCTATGTACGAAATTTGAACTTAATCCGTTAAACCGTTTAGGCTGTAGGTCGCTGCACACACAGACCGACGGACGGCATGACGAAACTTACTTTTTTAGGCTTCTCTAGCATCGTAATGTCAGTTTTGATTTTTACACGAAACCAATACTCGCCCTATTGAGCAAGTAAAAAAGCTATAAAAGATTAACCGGAAAAAAGTCGAAAATTTTGCAGCTAAATATAATTTTTGCTAAATATATTGGACCTCAAGGTCCAAAACACGACAAAAGTTACATAACCTTTCCTAAACAACATACTAAAATTTCATTGACATCCGACTACAAAAAAAGAATTTGAAAAAAAAATATTTTTGAAAAAGTTTTTTTTTTTTTAGTCAGGGGGCTAGCCCTCATGTCACGTGTGCCGTTATATGCCCCCTCAGTTTTGTCATGGGGCTTTGTTAAGCACCCATAGGGGTATAAAAATAGGGACACACGGTGCAAATCATGGTCGTTTGGCCGGCATATTGAAAAATGTCCGATAAATTGGACGGATTTTGTTTGATGGTATCTCGCAGTTCGATTTAAATTTAGTAAAACTTTTTGTGTTAGTTGTTTAAATGCAAACAATTTTCTTAGGACACATTTTTCGCTAAAACACAACATTTCTGAGGTATTCAAGATAAAAGCAAAAGACTAAAAAAAAATTCAATTATTTTATTTGTATTTATTTCCATAGTAGCACCAGTCCATATCAAGTGTGCCGTTATATATTTTCTGAGTTTTGCTTTTGGGACATATAACGGCACACGTGACATGGGCTAGCGCCCACACTATTTGAGAAAAATTGATAATTCTATTTTCCTCGAAACAAATACGATCAACATCGATAAAATTTTATACGAGTGAATTGTTGTTACCAATGGTGATGTCTTTCATTGGAATTCAGTTTCAGATTCCGCATATTGACGGTACCTGCCATAGAACCGTTTTATATTACACCGACTATCTTTTGAACACCTATTTTTATCTAACTTTAAAAAAAATAAAAAAAAATTATTTTTAAAAAGATTTTTTTTCTCAAATTCTGGTATATACTATTTTACTCGAAAAAATACAAATAATTTACAAAAAAATTCATGTCAATGAAGTGTTGCCGACGATGATGTTTTTCATAAAAAAAAATTTGTATTAAATAATTTTTTTTTTAATTTCCTTGAAAAAAAAACTGAAAACCTTTTTTTTAACCTGGCTAAATTAATTTTCCAGTTGTAAACACAAAAATAACTTGTCACAAGAGCAAGTTTGTGCGGCAAGTCGTGCTCCTTATTTTTTGTTGAAATCTATTAAGGTGTTCACGAGTAAGGAATTCAGAAAATGTAAAAAAGCACAAGTTCTCTCATTTCTATTCAATGCTTGTATGGAAAGTACCAATCGAAATAAGTGTTTCAGATTTCAAGAATATTTTTTTAAATATCTATTTTCAAACTTATACAATTTCATAAATCTTTTCAAACACATTATATGACTTCAGTGCTTCATTCTTAAAATATCTTCCTTTAAAAAGGAATAAATAAACAAAAAACTTTTTTTCAAGAAAAATAATCATATGTTAAAGCAAAAGAAAAAAATTACCATATTATATCAAAAACAAAAGTTTCTCATGTTTTGAAGGAAAATAAAGTTTTCCCAAGAAACATTCCATATAATATGTACAAATCTACCTACATACCAACATACTTGTACAATGTACAAACGATATTAGGTATAAATCATGATGTTCCTTCGATGTTTCCGATTCTTGGAATTTTCTAAGAATGCAGTTCCTTCTTAAAGAACCACCACCCGGTCCCACCCACCACATCCGCAGCAATTTGCACATTATACAAAATTTCAGGAAATACTTGCCATTCCACTTTTCTAAAATATTTTTAGGTTCCCTCTCTCTCTCTTAGCATGTTATTATATTATGCCGATTTATGTACTTTATACGAGAGAAGATGTGGTTTTAAATTGAAAATTTTCGAATATAAATAAAGTTGAAGTTTTTTGTGTTAGTGTGTGTATATAAAATATTTTAACGAGCAGTATGTATATTTTGTTTGAACAGAGTAATTTCCATACATCAAAAAACTAATTTTAAAATAGAGCGTGTTTTTGAAAATAAATTGCTAAGAGTGTCATTATATCTTATGCATATATGAAAATTGACATTATTAAAACATAGGTTCAATATAATTATAACCAACTCTTTTTAAGTAAGTTAAGCAGGTGCTAGCAAACACCATGCTAAACTACAACACCAAGGCAATAACTTTCTATCAAATTATGAAACTTTTATTACCTTTACAGTGGTAACTTTCAGTAGAAACTTTATTGTTCCATTTGAGCAACAAAACAAAAAATAGGAAAAACTGAATTTTTAGTCCAGAAAAATTAGAATTTTACTTCGAAAAAATTCAGACAAAGCTGAATTTTGCTGGCGACATTTGTTTTTATGGCTTGAGCAAATCCTCAAAAGTACCCAGTTTTTTTTTTGCAGATTTCTCGGAAACTATGAATTATATGCAAAACGATTTTGATGAAACTTTGTGTACGTTATAAATGTCAGGTTTTTAATATAACTGCATTTTAAGATTTTGGCTAAAGATGCACATAACGAAGATTTGGTGTTTACGGCTTCTTACAAATTTGGCCGAAACTCCGAAACGGCTTAACCGATTTCATTAATATTTGGTATCGCACATAAGTTAAATACGAATCACAAGATGACATTTAAACAACATAAAACCAAAAATATTATGGTGCATGATTTCATGATTCAAAATATGTGTAGTCCCCTAGTTTGCAACAAGAGCAAGTTCGTGCGACCCAATCATGAATTTAATTTTTTTTTCTTTGGAGTAAATTCAATGGGAAACCACAAAAAAAAATAAAGCAAAAAGCGCCAAATACTAGTGAAAAAGTGCAATTTTGTCTAAAAACAGACTTTGTAACAATTTAACACTCTTTTCTCGAAATTGTTTGATGGTACGATAAAAAGTTATAAGACATCTTTGTAGAAAATCATATAAGCTACAATTTTTATCTTAACATTTTATTGCATTAAATTCATAGTTTCCGAGAAATTTGCAAAAAACTGAATTTCCCTCCTCCCAAAAAATAAATAACTCCGGGCCAAAACATGGGTACTTTTGAGGATTTGCTCAAGACATAAAAACAAAGGTCTCCAGCAAAATTAAGCTTTGTCCGAATTATTTCGTAATTTTGCCTTTTTAAGTCTAATTTTCCTGGGCTACTTCGATATTACTGGAAAATATGGAGTACAAGCTAACTAGTTTTATAGCGATAAATTAGGTCTGTTTTCAACTACAACTCAAATTGTGTTACTGATAAATTAGGTTCAGGACTCATCCCTAAAATAAATAAGAGGTGTACTACATAGGTCGCACGAAACTGCCCTTGTGCGATAAGATTTTTAAAACATAAGTATTTGATCACATATAGCTGTCATTTAATGACATACCCACATAGCCATATGACATAAATCATGCTTCCTGTCCATATAAACCCTAAACAATTAATCGATTATAAAAGAAAGAACATCCATAAATTAATTATTGCTTCATCGCGTAATGAAACCCACTATTAAATAATTGAAAACAAAAACTCATCTCATCCGTGTCTTTTTAATTCAAATTAAAATTCAATATCCATTTACCATGACCGAAGTCCTTTAAATGACAAAACCACCTCCACACAATTCTATCACACCATTACTGTCCGATTTTTCATTAATTAATTAAACGAAAAAAAAACATTAGAAAGGAAGAAAATCCGCTAATTATTGTCTGAGTAAGGACATTGAAACACGTCGTTTATTCGACCTCAAAACAATGAAATGAATACCACCTACACTAAGATAAAACGTGGATGCTGTATTAATAGAATCTCATTATACATGTTTATAGATATAACTGAGTCGTCCTTATTCTCCTTGGAGCTTGAGCCACTTTTCTACATTCTATTACAAAATTTATCTGATTTAAATTAAATAATGGAAAAAAGATATAAAAGCTGCGCTATATCTTTATACCCATGTAGTAACAGGCGTTAATAATTTCTGTTTTCCTTAACATGACATCTTAATTCCATGCACCATGCTATGCCATTTGGCATTCATATTTAAGCTTCTAGATGGATGTTAGTGGTTATGATGGCTGCCGCATGCGTCCCATATTTAAGCATATCTAACCTAGATGATGGTGGATGATGATCATCATCACCGTGATGAAGAAAAATTGAAAAAGCTACAGCAGTTTTTGTGGTGTTAATGCTACCAATGGATAATAAACACAAGATAGGTGAATTTAGCCATGACGGTATACGAAGTTTTATCTTTAATTCGAATTAAAACCACATATTTTCTTGTATTGTTATTTAAAAAAAAAAAAAAACAATCTTTCGATTAAAATATTATATCACCTATATCATCATAGTAAAACATTTGGACTGCGGAACTTATTCAAATATACTATATTACTAAATTAATGTACTATAACTTTAAATAAATAGCTTATTTTGTTCAGGTATGGCTCGTACTATGTTGACGCTTTCTTCAGATGGTCACTATAGAGACTTTTACACGGTCAGTCAGAGGACGTCAGTCATCTATACACATATATAATCAGTCATCTGGCAAAATCAAAAGGTTTTAATTTTTCGTCAAACAAAAGCATACGCATACAGTCTTATTTTTACAAACACTATATTACAGATTGATGTCAAATGACTGACGGTGTAATGGTCGCTTTAAGCTCTAAGTTCACTTGAAAAACGCAACGCAGCTCACAAGCAAATCCAATATACAAGGAAAGTTTCATTAGGCCGAATTATAAAGTTCCGTTTTATGTAGCTTTCAAAAAGTGTCATAAATCTAAATTATAGAATTCAGCCTTACGAAATTTAGCCTTATGACACGGAGCCATGCAAGGTCAGTTTGATTGCTGGAGGTGATATTCAACTCTCCGGCAGCAATCATCGAAAACATTGTTCTTGTATGTAAGTCTGAGTCAGACCTGTGTTTCAGTCTTCCACAGCATACATTCGTTTATTCAAAAACGGAATAGACTCGGTCAGAATACAAAGCTGCTCTTGTGGTAAAAGCTCATAACACGTCATAACGTCTTCAGCATCTGATTCACAATGACTTAAGAAAGACGTACCTCAAGAAATTGGCAGTATTATTATTATTATTATTGTTTATTTCTCAAAAAAAAAATTACATTCTATATAATAAGTTAACAATTGAGGACCTTGCATCAAAAGGGGGGCAGGTCCATATTTTTAGCCTAACGGTTTTTTTCACTTAAAATTTGAAAAAAAGCAATCTTTTGGTGCATAACCGAGGCAGTTGCTACTGAAACTAAGCGAGTTGTAGCGAAATATGTATCTGCCTCTCTAGTGTGTTTAATGCAAAAAGGCGGCAGGTCCGGATCTGCCCCCTTTTTGAAACAAACCAAAATATTGCTTCATTTGCATCAAGTAGTCAGTTCAGTCTTTGTGTTCAAGCCAAGTAGACATATTCGACGATTTCAGGCTGAAGTTGACTTATAAATTTTTTATTTTTCGATTAATGATCTGTTTTTCTTTTTGTATTTATTGTTTAACTATTCAAATACAGATTGACAGTTCGAAATAAACTAAATATCGAACTTTTATGTGCTTTATTATTCATAAGTCAAAATCAGGAAGCAAATTTCTTACATTTAGGTGCAAATGAGAGGCAGATCCAAACTTAAAAAAATCGTAGTAATTACTAATATTGTTTATTTGACCTTAAACTAGATTAAAAAAATGTGAAAATATGCAAATTTTTTAATAACATATTAATTTAAAATATTGGAGAAATAATTAATTTTTGAAAGAGTTTTTTTTTTATTTCCCACAAATAGTTAAATTTGGACCTGCCCCCCTTTTGATGCAAGGTCCTCAATTTAAAGGCATGGCATTGGCCGTCACCCTGGTTGGCAATGTCAATTAATGTTAATAATCTTAAAAAAAAAATAAAGTTAAATATATAAATTATTTAACACAAAAATAGTGCCGAAAATAGCCGAACTTTTTAATATAAAAAAGAAAAATTACTGAATACTAGAATTCTTCTTCAATTATTTGTTTTCTATATTGAAGTGCTTTTTTGCAGTATAAAAATAACTGATCCCAACCTCCGACCCTTTTAAGTATTTCGATTGTGTTTTCCAAAGCTATTTTATCAGCATCAAAGTGAATTTTTCTTATTTCCTTAAGTATAGGACAGACCACAATAAAATGGAATGCGTCTTCTCGAGTTTCCTGATAAGAAGAATTATTGTGGTCCAATCAAAATATATTAAGAAGCTTAAGGAACTATTTAACGAGGATCTTATTCAATTCAACGATAGAGTGAAGACATATCCTTTTAAGTAGATATACTTTCAGTCAATTAGCGTGACTGAAATGAATTTTATGCTTTGCAAAATGACAATTCGCACTGAATACACGTAAAATGTAAAAATGGAATTCCTACAAATCTGTCCTACAAAAGTGTCGAATTGATTACTCTAACATTGTTATATGCAAACGTTAAAATAATATTTTTACAAAACAAACCACAAAGTGTCAAATATCAAAACTGAATCAAAAATTAAAAAACACAAAAATAGCTTCGATTTTAATTTTGGGTTGGTTACGAAATTTCGCGAATCAAAATCTCTCATTGAAAATCTCTCATTGGAAATCTCTTATTAAGAAATCTCGCAATTAAATAAACCCGGTTTCCACAAACTCGCAACTCAAAATCCTGTTTTCTTAGAATCTGGCATTACAAAAACAATCAACAATAAAATTAAAATCTCGCACTTAAAACATAGTTTCAGTTTACGACGTTAAAACAAAGAGGTTGGTGAGGGGCATATTTTGATTGAAAATTGTAAGAATTTTGTGTAAATAAGAGATTGTAAAATAGCGGGATTTTGATATTGCGAGATTGTGAAAATTGGTGTTCTCTAAGATTGCGAGATTTCGTTCTTCGAAATTTAAAAAAAAAATGCGAAATTTTATTATTCGAGATCTTAATTTGCGGGATATTGTAACACTCCCCTCACAGTTGTACCGAAAAAGTCATATTGCTAAATTGTGCCCAAAGTTAACATGTTCATGTGTGCCTTAAATGGAATAAGACAGAATATGTTTCTTTCCTAGTTAACCGTTAAGTTAACGGTAAAAAACAGAAATCAGTGCCTAATGTAATATTAAGGGGAGTTCATTAACTTAAAATGTTGATATCTCGGAATTCACTTTTTGTGACTCGGTTCGGTTTCTCTATGAGCCCTCCACATAATGTGTGGAGAGCTCAAAACAAATCTCCCAAGCCATCAAGGACGCATCTTTCGTGCTAAGATTCAATCAGAAAATGAAAAAAATAGCAAATCTTTGAGCGGGAATGTAAAATATTTTGTTCAGTTAAAATTAAATCCTATATACACTGCTGGTCACTTGAATAGGTTCAACGTTTATCGCACCTTACTATGAGCCTCTCTTCATATCTAATACAATAACTCAGTTTTGTTTATATATAAACATACGCTTAATATTAATCTGAAAACTAACTGCTATTCTTAAAAGTTTACTTTATTGAATTCATTCATTCGCTCTTGTATTTTTAATTGTGCGAATTTCGGGACATGACATGTATTGTCAGGATTAAGGGAGATATTTTTTTCTGCACTATATCTCCCAATTTAGTGCTTGCTCTTGATACGGTATAAACTAATCTAAATACTGATATTTAAGTTTTCTAAATATCATGTGCCTTTAGTTTTAATATTCAAGATGTTTCTGAATTTTGACCCCTACCTCTGTAATGGCTTTTAGCCTACCAGCAGTCTTTGAAAAAATATATTTTCAAATTATTTCTATAACAGAATATCTCCCGCTTAATCTTTACATGTATTGGACTTCCCGAAATTCGCACAATTAAAAATACAAGAGCGAACCAAAGATGTTGAACCTTATAGTAAGGTGCGACATAAGTTGAACCTATTCAAGTGACCAGCAGTGTAAATATTCCCCAAGCGTCAAAAGTTAAGTTTGTTTGTATATTAATTTTCGTAGCCAATCGAACATAAAATATAATAAAATAATTTAGTAAATTGTTTTTTTCTTAGAATATTTTTGATTACATTTAGAACACTGGTGAAATCTTACTTCTACAATGATAACCAAGCAACAAACGTCTTATAGCGTAACGAAGACAAAATGTCGTGCACTGCGGTGCGGATAAGTTGTTTCCTTGAAACCATGGCAAAAGCTGGATTGTCTTCTCTGTCCTTCCACTGCTTGAACTATAATGGAATTCCTGGATAATGCATCAGGTTATATCAACTCTGGGTATACGTAGGCAAAAGAAAATTTACTATCCTCGGTACGAAAGGAACTTTCATTTCCCTATTTCCGCATTTCGAAGCAGCGGACCGACCACAGCAACGAGGACAAAACTGGAAACATATTTTAAACTTACGTACATATAAAAAATTCACGTAATTCGACAAAAGTTTTTATACGGTCTGCATTCAAAATCTGTCCTAACGTATATATGCTATGGAGAATATCTCAGCCATCGTCATGTTATGTTATAAAGAAAGTGTGTTTTCATATTTCCAACGATAGGACGATGGAACATTCAAAGGATCCAGTCAGCGTATAGGCGTAGAATTTTCCATATGAAAAGTTGGAAATGTGAATAGAGTTCGTGGTTCGCTTAAAGACACACAAATTATATACGTAAATGATGGATCTCTCTGCAAAACTTCATAAAATGTGTCGGTTTCTTTGGTTTTATGTTCTTCCTTCAGAACTATGATAAGTTGATGCTATTGAAATTTATATAAGGATGAGAATTAGTAATTGATTTGACATGTGGGGATATAAAGGATAATTGATTATGATTTTATTTTTGTCTTTTTTATTAGAACTTGATAAGTGCCGGATGTTTTATGGCTGTAGCTGTCGGAAGTTTTAAAAAGATAATGTTTACACAATATCTCCATTTTTATTAATAAAACATCAATAATGAGCTATAAAATAAAATAACTTGGTATTTTATAGGTCATTTATACTTTCCATGAGGCATATACAGATAATGACTTCATAACTCAGAATTTAACACCCAAGACCGATGCCTTTCAAAATGATAGTGAAAAAGTTAAAGGAGAGAACATCTCATGCTTCAGTTTATTTTTCGATTCATAACATTTACGCGTCAAAGATCGAAGTGCTGAAGTAATGACATTATAATTCCAGATCTGTAATTAGACAATTTTAGACAAAATTTTACTTAATATACGTATTGATATAAGTTTAATAAACTATGAAATTTTTTACCCAGTTATGTATACAGGGTGATCAGGATAAGGTGAACCTTGCCGACTGGAAGCATCCGCTAAACCATAGCAGAAGTACATATCAGCCAATTCTTCCCGAGAGTATTTTAAGTTTGCCACTGTTTTGTGTTGACGATTTTTTACGCAAATTAGAAATTATATATAAACAGAATGTCCTTCCATATTTATTTGTGGATAGGTAAAACATATTTGCTGTATAGGTAATTAGTAACTTTTTATTTTGGGTACCAGGTAGACAATGCAGGTCAGTTTTGTTAAATTGAACACGTACCTCAATAAAAAACGTAAGATCTAGTTATAGCAGTTAATTCGAATAATATGTAATAAAAATAAAAAAGGGATAATCCGCTAATTAATAACTGGCGTTAGCAGGTCAAACTTAGGAAAACAAAAATACAAAGTGTTTTTCTTGAAAAAAGGAGTTTTTATTTAATTTCATAAAAACGTTTTATCATTTAATTTTCTGTTTTTAACTTAAAATTAACAAGAGCATCGAACTTTAAAAACAAAAATTATAGTTAATTACATAAAATTTTGAAAAAAATTAGTTCGAAATTTTTTTTTTCAATTTGTTTTTTCAAAATTTCGAGTTTGAAAATTTATTTTTAAAAAACTTTTTACCAAAACAACTTTATTTAAAAAGAAAATAAAAGAAGAATTTTCAGGCTTTCCAAAAAAGTAAAACTTGGCTTTGTATATTTTACCGTTGTTTAAAAAAAAATGTTTTTTGATTTAAGTACCAATTTTTTAGAAAATAGCCCCTCCCGCGCCTAAACGGGAGAAATAGACCTCTCCCCTCCGGTACGATTTTTTTCTTGTCTTAACCCAGCCTACACGCCCTAGCTTTTTGGTGCACCTTATCCTAGTCACCCTGTATAGACGTTCTAGGGATGGAGTAGAATATGAATCCACAGTTTTACAACAAATTTAATATGCCGTATGCCCACCATTTTGGATATTGTGATTTGCAGGCGTAGTCTGCATACTGCATTTGTCGCTAAAAATGGTTATAACAAAAATTATTAAGAATCCAATTCTCTACCTTTCTTATGCAGACAACTTTTTTGTAAAATAATTATCGCTTTTTTTATAAAAGCTAATCTTTACCTTGGTTATCAATCTCCATACAAATTAAGATCTTAATCTTCTAGACCAACTAACAGCTGGAGTTGTTACATTTTTTTCTTGGATTTTTTTACCGATTGTAACGATATAAAGCCTGAGGACTCAATCAGCACTTCCTTGGTAACTCCTGGAGTGTATCTAACCTTTGTTTTAACATGCTCGAACATATCCAAAATCATGCAATTAGACTTCCGGAACTCTTCGTTGCCATATACTATTTCGTGGTTGTCGATTTTTAGATCAACAAACACACCATGGAAATCGTTAGAGTAATTTTGATATTTCTCCATTTTGATTCCAACACTATGAATGGCTTCTGTGGGTTGATTTACCGGAAATTTCTAGCAAAATGCAATCAAATACCCGCTCAACGATCTTCGTGTGTGACATTAGCTTTATTGAACGGTAACTATCGCTGTTTCGCGTACCTTTCTTGTATGGGTACACCAGAAGAAACTCTTTTTTAGATGAGAATCGTGAGGTATTTAAACCCGATGTATACAAACTTTTCCAGATTCCAAAGGGCAGCCCAATCGCTTTGTCTGTTTTGAAGTTTTTCATCGCCGCACTCAGATTTTGTATTGCGAACTTCTTTTTGGTATTTATTTAAAAATCTTTCACAATATTGTCACCAGCTGTAGCTGTTAAAAAATTTTCATACACAAACAGTTGGTCTTGACCGTTGCTTATGAAATTTGTTGAGTAAATCTCTTCAGCATTTCTCCTTCTTTGTGTGATAAGTTCAAAGGTAGTTGCGCATATATGTTAATTTTGAAATGTCTGAGTTCCTGGAAAGCCTTGTTTGCAGTCAGCGCTGATATTTCTTCCACTTACCGATGTATTCTCTGCTTTTAGTTGGACACTTTTCTTTTTTTTTTCTTTGCTGCTTTCTTCTTTGCTGTTTTCTTGCTTCTTCGTTATAAGAGGGGCACATTGTCGTTTTCTCCTAGCCATCACTGTTTTTGATTCATCACTCCACCACCACATGTCTTTGTTACATTGATTCCCTTATATGCGTTTCATTAAGAAACAATTCAGAAACATTTATCAAATAAGTAAACATTTTCGAACTGTTTCTCTGTTTCCAATTCGCAATGGGAAACTTTCAATGTTTTGGAAATGACACCAGATGAAATGACATAAGATCAATAATGATGGAACAAACCGTGGTTTTGTCAACACCACCATTGCCAGAGTTCATTAGTCGAGTTCGAATATTAAACTTTTGACAAAATTATTCTTCCCTTACTTCGTCCCGAGCTTCGTCCTTAACATTTCACTACTTAATAGAGCTCTTTACAATTTCAATTTATTCCAATGTACCTACTTCACTATTCAGTCTGTCCAAACAAATACAAAATTTAAACTTTAAATTGTATTTATTAATTCACAAATGATTCGACATCCTGGCAATCTGTGTAAGTCCTCTTGCTAACTTAACTAAATCACACACCACTATGTAGCCAGTCTTTTAACGAATGGAATATTATATTTTCAGTTGCATTTCGCGAATCTTGAAACTTTATTTATTTCAATTCACTTTCTGCATCTAGTTTGACTTTTCTTTCAAAAAATTCTTTTTTATTTTATTATTAAACTTGTTCTTTCACGATTTTAAGGATGATGGTGAAGGAAAATTCTCCTTGCAGTCCTCTGCATAAAGTTTCATAATCAACTTTACATCGAAGAAAAACTTTAATCAAGTAAATATTCCAAACAACTTTTGGGACAGTCAGTCCTGCGTCTGCTTTTGAAGAAACAATTTTAAATGTTTCAATGAACACATGAACAGCAACAGCAATGACAAGAACATTAGAAGGACTTGCTTTATGTTATATTTCAATGTACTTACATATATTATATCGAGCTAAAGCAGATTAGCTTTGTAATGAAGGGGATTTAAAAGAGTTTTTGATGTGAATTTTCAAAATAGTTTTCTTAATGAAAAAGTGAAAGTTTCCAAAAAAAAGAAAATAGTTTCTTTTTATGTTTTTGTATGACAAATATTGCATTAATTTTAAAATAGTTAATGAGGTTTTATTAATTAAATCTAAAATTAAAATAAGCTCAAAAAATGCATGTTTCATCAAATCGTGATTGTTTGTGTTGTCCGTAGAGTATAAGCTGCAACGATGGGACAGTTTCTGTTTGTAGCTTTCAAATAATTGCTTGACTTAGTATTTCGATAGAAAAATCTTTTAATATCAAACTGAAAATAGAAATTTCATGTTTTGACGAAAAACATCTAAATTGGTTCACTGTGCACCAGGGAATGCTAACAGTCAAACAACAGTTGGTAGACAATGAACCAATAGTTTTCGGTGACGTGAAATAATACCAAACGAAATAACACCAAATCTTAAATTTTGGCTTTATTTCGATTACTAAAACGAAATAATGCCAAAACAGTAATGGAAATAACGCCAAATTTGTTTAAATACAAAATTTGGCGGTATTTCGTTTTCAAAATGGAAATAAAGCCAAATTTTTCATACATAGATGGTGACGTGAAATAACCCCAAACGAAATAACGCAACCTCCCTGCCTGGGGCTACTATAAGAATCGCAGTGGGTGCGAGTTTGGGTATATGAAAAGTTTTTGAATAAACAACTCTGCATACACCCAAACTCGCACCCACCCCAAATCCTATAGTAGGCCAGGCAGGGGGGTTGCAAAATAAAGCCAAACTTCAAATTTGGTCTTATTTCGTTTTTGAAAACGCAATAAGACGAATTTGACGTTATTTCGTTTGGCGCTATTTCACGTCACCATTATATCCGGACATAATACCGAAATCCAAAATCTCGAAAACCCAAAAGACCGAAAACACAACAAACCGAAAACCCCAAAAACCGAAAATCCAAAAGACCGAAAACTCAAAACACCAAAAACCCAAAAGACCGAAAACCCAAAAGACCGAAAGGCCAAAATCCCGAAATTAAGATTGAAATTTTTTTTTTCAAAATTTAAATGTTTTTTAATAAATTTGTTGAACATAAAATCTATAATAAAATCATTGGTGTAGGTACTGGGAAATAACTTCACATGAGATTAGTCAGAAATAACCACTTTGAGTGGGAAATAACTTAACTATTTTGTGGGAAGTTATTTCACTCTTGTGGGTGAAGTTACACTTTTCATCCAAAAGGCACACAATATTGCATACCCACCCAAACTCGCAAAATCACCTGTTTTCCCGAAATCCCAAAAAATTATATAAAATTAAAATTTTTTTGCAAATTTATATAAAATGAAAAATTTGTGCAAATTTATATAATTTTTTGGTACCGTTTGTATCGTTTCGTGCATTTTACATCAACCATGTATAGGTATGGTGATTTTGAATTCAATGTGCCACACGGTCCAAGCACCGCGTTCCGACAATCTCTTGCAGTTCGGGTTCGGTGCAGTATGTTCGGTGTTTTCAGCTGATACGATATCGTCTATTTCATCGAACCGCGATTCATTCCATATACAAATCAGAATACCTGCGTTTCTCCGAAAACCATGTAGTGCCAAACACTCGATGCTTCGCAGTTCACAATCCACGTCCATCATCACCTTTAGTTTCTGCTTGAATACTTTCAAAAAAATTTCGTGGAGGTCTTCAGGTTTTTGTCCTTACTACGGAATACACGTAAGATGGTAAATGAGTTCGTGTTCGTACATAATGTCAAATTGCGTTTTGTGCTAGTCGTGCGTATGGCGAGGACTTCCGACATTTCTGACATGAGTAGATGGTTAAACACCAGTTCTTCAAGATTCTGCGAATTTTTATCAAGGTTCACAGAATCCCAAAAAAGAATGTTGTCGTCGGATCGTAGTTTTGCCTCATTGAAATAAAATGAACAGTAGTCACTCACTCTCAACTTTGTCAAACATATCGATTGCATCTTTCGATAGGCGTATAGTAGTTCATGGAGCTGAGATTGTTGTTTATCAGAGAGTAAGCAAACAAGTAGAACAATAAAAGGATTAACGTCTTAGATAATGATTTACTTGTTATCGGATTGAGCATTTTCAACAAACTTTAGGTAGTATCCAACGAATTATGCGGTTCTACAGAGAGTCATATAATCTATAAGTTTTGGATAGTCTTTGTACCGTTCTAATTGTTCTTCGATGAAGGACAAAATCTCGGTTAGGTGCTTGATCGCCAACAAACAATGCAACAACCGTACCTAGTTCAATTAAAATCGGTTCAGCCGTTATAAATGTAGGGCCAATTTTTTACAAAACCATTAATAGCAAATCTCAGTTATGTGCATTTTTAGTCAATAACCTAAAATGTTATATTGGGACTGCTAAAAATATCACGTACATTCAAGTTTCATCAAAACCATTAAAGCTGTTTTCTAGAAAATTTTGAAAAATTAAACCCTTATATGGGGTTATCCGTTACAGCCGGGCTAATACAAATGTTGAGGGAGATCATCGTCGCATATTTCAATTGTCGAAACAACACAACTAGGAATTTTTAGTTCAATGTTTTCATTAAGCTCCCGCCCCCAATTTAAAACCCACAACTGATTTTAACTAACCACTGTAGAAGAAGGGACATCCAAGAAATGGGAAAAAGACTACGATGTTTCCCTTAAAGATCTGCTTCTGAACATTAAGATCTCGGCATAACGCATGTCTAATCCAAAAAGGTTGATGGTATCCAGACGGTATAGTAAATTCCTATCCTATGGTGCCGTTCTTGCGTTTGCACATGATGTTGCTCTTTATAAGTATGTTCCCCAACTGAAATTTGGTCATAATTCACACGAATTTCTGTGAGAGAGTATTAACGTAGTCAAAATTTTAGAAATTCGCAGAAGAGAGAGCTTAAGTGAGAGTAAATATTTTTCCCACCCTGCAAATTTCAGTTTCATAAATTTCTTTGATATTTGTCAAATAAATAAAAAAAAAGTGAAGCTATCAAAAAGTCTATTTGTCGCGATATTTAAACAAAAGAAAATTAATAGAGAGGCGTCAGAAAACAAATAAATTTGGAAAATAAAACAAACAAAAAAGCGTTCCCGTACTTTTTCGCAGTTGTTTTCCCAAAGAGACATCATCCCCATCTATTGAAAAAATTGACAGCGAAACTTTTGCTATAAAAAAAGTAAAGGATCAACCTAAATGTCGTGCCAGAATTATTTTTATTTTGTGGTATTTTACATCCTGGCAATGTGAAAGTTGCTCTGATTTGTGCGTGTTTAATAATTTGGTTCTCTTTTCTGCTAAATGAATTCACTTTAAAATAACAGACAACAGAGACACATGGGTCCACTTCAAATATCAGAAGCACGAAAAATTAAATAGTAAGCTATACTGCTGGAAAAGGAGAGATGATTCTTTTTGATGGTAGAATTCGAGTAAAATGTTAACAATAAAACTATCTACTCATTTTTTATGTCTATTCCTGTTATGAGCACTGAACCAGTCCATACGTTTTCTGCTGCTTCACGCTTTGGTACCAAAATAAGATTTTGATTTCGACGGGGCTTTCACTTACCGATAGCATTGAGTTTATACACTCGAGTCATGATTCATGATACACTCATGTATAAACTCAATGATAAAAGTCAAGTTAACTAAAACTAAACAAACAGACATGTTTTTCAAAAAGTGTGGTTTTAATAACCTGATGAATGAAATTATTGTAAATTAAAAATTAGGCAAATACCTCTTCACATGCACCCACAAGGTATTTACCAAAACCATTCCTCCAGAGGTGTAGCTCTACCAACGAACCTGTACCTGTAGAAAAAATTATTGTTTTTCGTCCTGTTGCATTCTTAAAAATATCTCTGTGTACCTAAAAATGTAGAAAGAGGTTTGAGTTGGAGGTAACATTTCTCTTGCCTCAGAGACGTTAAGAAAACCGAAATCTCACTTTTTTTGTTTTAATGTGTTTTATCAAATGGCAGGAATACGAGGAGGTTGGTGTGGTGCCACCTTGTGGTTGAGCAGTTTGAGTGAAAATACTGTGGCAATGATTAGTCCAATTTAATTTATCAGCTTTTTCAGCCCTGAGACAAGAATAATTGGATAAGAAGAGAGTTATTAAGGACTTTCTTGATGGTTTTTGATGTTCGGGCAAATTTGAATAAGATTGTATTTCTAAGAGGTGCTTAGCTTATCTATCTTTTTGATGAGATGTAAATTGAAATTGAATTGAAGATGTTTCTTTTTTCTCAATATTCGGACGTCTAGAAATCATAAAAATGAAACAGATGTAAGCTAAATGCCGTTTAACTTTTCAAAGAAAAGAAGATAACATTAAAAATAATTTGGTTTTGTTTGTATTTCGTTAAGAAAGGTTTTAACGTGCCTAAGTTTTTTCCTAATTGCTCACTCAATATTTGAATAACACCAATATAATGTTTTGAGTTTTAAGCCTTCAATGATTTTGATTGGATTGGCTGGGGTTATGAAAAATATCTTTGTTATAAGACTTGATACATGTTTTGTGATGAATGGATGGCGATGTATTGACTTTCTGAATGTTGTAAACTCCACGAAGGGTTTTTTTGTTTTAAATACATTTTTTTGAAAGTTGCCCGCTTTCACCTAAATGGGGAGGAGCCTAAAACCATGCCCTTCCCATTCGATTTTTAATTGCTCTATAAGTACTACAAGGCAAATAAGAGTCTTTGATTCGAGCACAATCAAACATGGCATTAAGATGATAGAGAAGACGAAAAAAGTATGTGCGAAAATTCCGTCCGTCTGTGTGTCTGACTGTCTGTCTGTATCGGCACCTACAGAGCCTACAGCTTAAACGGCTTGGCCGATTTGCATCAAACTTGGTACGTAGTATAGGTACTTTTTTGATTAGTGCGTATTTTTAATTAGTGCTCTAGGCATAAAAATAACGGTACCTACCGCATACAACCGTTATTGAAAAGCGTATTCTTTTTCGTGAACGACTCTAACAATTTCAACCAAATTTCATACATGTAATAAGGTGTCAAATATTTATCAGATAACGGAAACCAAACTTTCGGTAAAATTCGATTAACGGTACTTACTAAACAAAACTCTCAGAAAAAAGCGTAAAACCACCGTTATGCGGCCTCAAACTTAATATAATGTGTGAAATCCTGGCAAAACCAACTCGAGTTGGGCAAACTTAAACACTTGTGAGGTAGCTAGGAAACTGTGGCCGCAGTACGACAAAAATAGAAAAAGACAGGAAGTCAGTATCGACGTTGGTAGGTGTTTTAACTGGCCATAACATGCTAAGATATCATGCCAAGAAACTACGTCTAACTGAAAACGATCTATGTAGAGGTTGCAGTGACGAGGAAGAACATGAGGATATAACCCACTACCTCTGTCACGCCCCAGTCTCTGCCATCTAAGAAATAAAACTCTGGGGAAATACTTCTTCGAAAACATCAAAGAACTATCAGAGTGCCCAATAACAAATCTATATCGATTCGCAAGAGGAAACGGATGGTTGAACACCCCGCGATGATACTAAGGAACTAAATATGGACTACGAGTATGGTAAGAGGAGGAATTGGTAAACCCTCAAATGGGCATCACAATGGGTCTACATTGACCTAAGTGCGCTGGGGCTGAGCTATTGGCTCTCCTACAGCAACCCGCAAACCTAACCTAATCTACTATACAAAGGTATTTTTAATTTCGACTATCTCGATAACAGCTCAAGAGATCTTAACTAAAATTTTTTTCTAAGCTGCCCTCGCAAATTCTAAGAAAGCACATACCTACCATTTTTTTTAACTAAAAACGCCACAACAAAAAGAAAGTTTGTGCGACCCAGTTGTTTCCTTTATTTTATTATCTTAACCCAACCTACTGGCTCTATCTTTTTTGGTGCAATCACCAATCACCCTGTACCTATCTATACCAAACCACTGATATAACCCATAGGCCATACTGAACAAACTAAAATACCTTTTCTATGCTGCGAATAGAAATCGCATCGCGGAAGATTTAAAGTAACTTTTGGCATCATATGCGATAAAATACCTGCAGTGTTTGAGTCAAATTTGAGTAAAACATTGCAAGTGGTTCAAGTCTCCCGGATCCTCTCTACAAATCACAAGGAAAATAATGAAATAAGACCAGTACAATATACAAACATATTTAAATTTGAATTAGCTTATCCTTTGCTGGCTTTCGCATAACATATGTGAAGTGTCAGTTTGTGTTGTTAGTCATTCGATTCAACTGATTAATTTTGACAACGTTGTATCAAAAAAAAACTACAGAGTGTTTTGCGTTTTACACCAAAATTTACAAAAAATTCACAAATTTGGTCAATTCTTTAGTCAAAAATTTGACAGGTAAAAACTGTGTCCTGATATATATATTGGGACATTTTGGGCCACGTTGACCTACATTCAAAACAAGTAGAATTCTGTTCGGAATAGTTCGAAATAGTCCTATTGACAGATCATTCATTGACTCATTGTCATTCTGGGCAGTAAATGAAACCCTGGCATTTTTCTCTTAGTGTGAGTCGTTGACGTACTAGATATGGACCGCCAGTCGGTTGAAACTTTCATACAAACGGCAAAAAAAGTTGTTCCAACTAAAAGCGGCCTAAAGTGTTAAATACGTGTACTAATTTTGCATTTAAAATTTAAATAAAACGATGACATATTCATATGCAAGTAACTCAATGCCATGTAGAGTGGATTTGTTTTGTAAAATAAAACTAGTTTGATAATAATTTCCACCAAAATATATTACAATTAAATAACTAATTAAAATAATCATATCACTGCTACGCAGATTCCCTGCTAGTAGTTGATGGCACCCCTAGTTATGTTGGAACACGCGTGAAGTTGGCTACTGGCGGTCCATATCTAATACGTCAATAGTGTGAGTTGTTCATATTTTGTTAGGCATTTTCCAGTAGCAAATTCAGTAACCCATTTCTGCTGCTCTTTGAAAGTTGATTGATTTTTTTTCTTTAAAAAAAGTAAAAGTAAACCAAAAAACATGATTTTTTGTATTTCACTACTTATACCATTGTGTTGATATACATAGATAAATCAAGATGGTTTCCAACTCACCGAAGAAGATGTCGCTAAATGAGTATATCGAGTAATTACTAGCCGTGTTTTTTTGCAAGTTCTGTGAAAAAAACGACAATAGTCCTAATACAACAACAGGTAAATACAACAACAACATAAGTCCATCTAGAATTAGGTAACTCTCGATAAATATCGGGACTTAGCTAAGTCCATATAGATTACTGCGTTACCGACACAACTACATTTGGTTATATGGTAACGTCGGTAATGTTGCGGGCTAAACCCCAATGTCGTTTTTTTCACACATGTCTATTTGCAAAAAAACGCGGCTATTAATGCCCCAATTCCCTGTAAACGAAAATCACTCAAACCGAACAGAGCGAAATTCGTCTGCATGCATTAAACATCAGAATAATTGCTACAAATTTTTAAAAATATAAGTCGATAGTAACGATATCCTACGAGCAGTATTTGAAACCTACACATGATTTCTCTATGTGTATAAACTCAATGCGATACCGCAGCGCTCTTCGACGACTGTCTAATTGTCTTTGCTGTTTAGTACAAACTTGACTATTGCAGTGCCAGACGTATATCCTCCAATCCTCTATTGGCTTAGAAAAGTTTGTAGGCAAAATGGAGCATTGTGCTTTTAAATCAAAATATTGTTTCTGAAATAGAAAATTCATCAACGGAATTGGACGTGAACAAAATTTTGTTGCATACGGCTAGAAGAGTTCCACTCGACCATGTGTAATGAATTGAATACTCAACAAACACACCCCACCATACCAATCCAAGACATGAACCAATATGCACTCGTTTTTTAACTATTGTGAATTACTCCATTTGAATTTTTGACATTTGCCAACGCACACATAAATGAAGTGGAATGTGTCATGTCAAAAATAAAATTGAAAACAAATTTCATTCTTTAATAATTTTTTTACGATTTCATGAAATTCTTGTCTAATTGGAAAATGAAAATGTTAATTAAACTATAAGTTCAAATAAAAATCACATATCATTCCTCCTATGAAATTATTTGCTTATTTCAATTGAACACAACCTTGAAATAGAAAATTATTTACAAAACTAGTAGGTACGTGTCACTAATCCAATTTAGAAAATAAAAACATTGAAATTAAATACTTTGGTATTCTTGGAACTAGAAAGTGCTTTCATCATTCTGGCTTCAAAAAAAAACATCAACATGAGACGTTCTAATTACCCTTACCAACCGATTCCCCAAAATCCCGGCCTAAACCAAGATTCCCTCGAAGATGAAAACGAACGAGCTGCTGAAGAGCTGAAACAAAAAATAGGCGCTCTCAAATCACTGACAATAGATATCGGAAACGAAGTACGCTATCAAGATAAATTAGTTCGTGGAATCGATGATGACATGGACAGAACTGGCGGCTTCTTGGGCACAACAATGACTCGAGTAATTCGTCTGGGGAAGCACGGAGGCACAAAACATATGTGTTACATGTTCCTCTTTGTTCTGTTTGTGTTCTTTCTGCTGTACATTGTGATAAAACTGAAGTGATGTGAGCTCTAGGAATGAAGATGGAAATGGGAAGAGGGTGTACAATTTGTTTACAAGGATTAATGTTTATATAATAAAAAAGATTTAAGTTTCACGAAAGAAATCTTATTTTATTTTTAAGGAAACGAAACTAAAAACTATGGAATCATGAAAAATCTCTAATAATCCCCACAATCCATGGGCTGAGCGTTTCCAGTTGGAGCTGGCTCTGTCTTCGGTTCATCAGGGATTTCATTGAACATATACTCATCTTGGTACTCCTTGAGGATTTGACTGGACCGATGTTCGTCGAGGAAGAGTGAATAAACTTTCTTGACATCCATGGTGGTCACTTCAGTGGCTTTGCGACGTCTGCAGACGAGATTAGCTGTGGTTATCAACTGAATAGCATAACGCAGACTTGTGTCGATGGCAATGCGTGTGAGAATCATCAAAGCATCTGGGTGCATCAGACAATCTTCCTCTTCGCATCGAATTCGGAGAATCTCTTTGATTTCCTTTTCAGAGTACTGAACAGTACGAATGATAATCATCCTGTCGAGCAAGTCAATAGGTATTCCATGGGGACTGCGATAGTTAGTACCACGGATGCGGGTGATACCTCGATTAGTAGCCATGATGACCACAGGAGCCATGTCACTCTCCAGGGCACGATTCAAATACGAGAAACATTCAATGTCGAGCATGTGAACTTCGTCAATGAAGAGAACACCAGGATTGATCTCGGCCTTTCCCTCCTCACGCCACTCCATGACTTTGTTGTTGATCTGGTCACGGATTTCCTGCTTAATTTCACCAGTGTCACCTGAAAACAAAGCCAAGAATCCATGAGTCCTCGAGTTGATGACATCGATTTCGTGCAATGTCACAGTGTGGACGACTTCTTTGCGCTTCTGCAGTTCTCCCTCGGGGCATTGAACAAACCTTGTCTGTGCACCAGTTGCGTCATAATCACGAGCTCTAGTGAAACTTCTTCCCAGTCTGCTGACTTTTCCAGAAGCCTTGTCAATAGTGATTACATCGCCAGCTTGGATTTTCTCCTTCATGAAACATTCAATGATTTTATTACCCAAATCATAGTTAGTTTCCATTTCAGTGGTCTTAAGAGTAACTTTGCCAATCTTCTGACCAGTTCCAGTGGCAGGACGATCAATTTGAATCTCTACCACCTCACCTTCGATAATTTCAGTTTCTTCTTTAATGCGAACGCCAATGCTCTTCCTCAGAGCTTGTGACAACGCCTCTGTCTTGCTCATTTCCAGTGAATATATTTCCGATCCAGACATACTTGTGAATGGAGTTTCAGTTCCTAGAGCTTGAGCCATTCCTACAGCGATGGCAGTCTTACCGGTACTTGGTTCTCCAGCGAGTAAAATACAACGACCGGCGATTTTACCTTCTCGAACCATTTGAACTACGACCCCAGCAGCACGACGGGCGTCTTTCTGTCCAACCATACCTTGCGAGACAGCTCGTGCTTCCAGAACATCATCGAGTCCCAAACCACGGATGTGAGAATGAGCACCTATTCGTTCGATGCGAGTTATGTCGCGAACTTCGATTTTTTCTTCAGTCATTTTGGTGAATTGAAGTCAATTAATAAAATATTTTAATGGAAACTTAGCACAATTCGTTTGCTGTAAAATAAAACTTCTAGAATGTCGCCGTTGCTTAGAGAAGTAAATAGAAGCAATTTTTGATAAAAAGCGAAAAATATGTAGTGACCGGGAAAGCGTGTTTTTGACAGTTTTTAGACAGAATACAGTTTGAATGCAAATTTTGTAGTTTTTAAATTTTAAGGTACAGTTTGAATAAAAAGTGATGCAAAATTTACATAAGCTAACATCTAGATGAGCATTTAAATGAGATATGGTTGGGGTCGGTATTCACTACAGAGCACAGGCCATCAACTTGAATTTTTTACATGCGCTTTCCTATACATGAATACGTGTGAACAGCAAAATACAAAATTGTTAGAATGTATGGTCTAGCGATAGAATAATAAATAAATAAAATATCAACTCAGGAGGACTGTCAAATTTGGCTAAAGCATACATTCTAACAAATTTACATTTAGCTGTTTCACACGTATTCACGTATAGAAAAGCGCGTGTAAAAATTTTTCTCTACGGGACGAGACGGAGGAGTACAAGCTGATGACTTGTGAGTGAGGCTCAATCGAAAATTTTTTTGTATTCATAAAAATTTTAATTTTTATTTATCAATTTTTATTTATATAATAATCTAGTTTTATTCTCCGCCGTGATACAAGAAAATATAGTAGATATTTATTAGAATATGTCATTGTCATGATTGCCATTGTCATGACTGGAAAGTATATTGACGTGAAATGAGTTGTATAAAAAAAATTCAAGTGAATATTGCTTTTTATTGGTATTTTCCTACAGGTAAGTATGCAGATCGGGAAAAGACAAATTTTATCTCTACAATTTTTATCTACAAAACAAACTTCAACAGCCGCTCAAAATTTTGAAGTCGGAGTAATAAATAGAAGTGTCAAGTGTCTGTCAAATAACAACTTTTTTTTTGTTTTATGTTTTTTCACATACTTTTTGCTTATATCTTCCTGATATTCATCAAGGGATTCCATTTTTCCTTATTTCACCGCATCGACAATATCTTTTTTTTAAATTTTAATAAAATATTTTGCGCGCTGTCAATTTTTTTCCCATCAAAGAATGCTTCGAACATTGTTTTGCTAGAAAAATTGAGTGGACACATGTTTCGGTACGTCACAAGAAGTAAAATCTTCTTCAACTTTTCTGATCCAATCAAAAACTATTCAGCCTTATCGTCGTAACCGATCGGAGAAAAATTCTTCCGATTAATACGAAATGTACGAATTTTATATGATGGTAACCGTTCCGCTTGATTAATCGGGCATGCATCAAAAAAAATTAAAATATGCGTCGAAAATGTCAAAATCATAGCAACGCGCAGTAAATTTGTGCGATGAATGGCGATTGTAAAGTTTGTGTAAATGTTCCGATTTCCTCCGACAGCTAATCGAAGGCGGAATTTCGTCCGATGATATGAAAAATAAATAAATAAACAAACAAACTAGAGGTTATACTGCTGTATTTGAGTTTTGGTCTGGTCTGGTTAACAAGGAAACGAATAATTTATTTTCTTTGAAATTAATAACAAGCATAGAAATTTGTTTTGTTTGTTTTTAAAACTATCCATGCGCCGACAGGCGTCTTTATTTCTGTTACGAAGCGGATACCATGAACAAAATAAATGTTCCGATGGGAACTTTTGTCCGATCGTAGATTTCTCCGAACGGATACGATGATTATTCTATGAACAAGGTTCACAAACAAAAAGTGGTTTATGAAAATTCGTAGGAAAACCAATCAAAAATAAAACCATTTCATTCGCACAGCCATTGTGAATGAGCCATGTCCTGTTGTTTGTTTTTGTTTTGAAAATTTGACAGCCGACCAAAAACACATACAAACAGTAAAAACATCACAAAAATAAATAGAAATTGGGTCTCTTCGTGTGCCGAAAAAAAAGAAAGTTTATTTTTAATTTGTTATTCGTTCTATTTTATGTCTGCCTGTTCTTATCAGTGAAATTTTTTATATTAAATGCATGGTCACTTATTTTTATAAAAAATATCACATTTGCTGTGTTTAGTGCAACTTAAGTGAATCCCAGAAATGAATCCGAGAGATTTATACCCCGTGCTATTCTGTGGGCTATCTATACCACTTTCTATGTTTATGTGGCTTGGAAATGTGGCATTTTCATTTTCATTTAAATCCCAGTTCGATGACGATGGTAAGTAAGCAAACAAATAAAAAAAATCAATTTAAATAAAAAAAAAAAAAAAAACTTCTCAGAGCAAAAAGTTATTCCGCCCACACGATGGTTATTCTCAACACTAGCACCACTGTTATTCGCAGTTGTGGCACTGAAAAGAAAATCGGTAAACAAATCTGGAGCAGCGCTGGGAATAATCGTTGCTTTTGTTTTGTCCATATCTAGTCACATGTTTTTTGCATGCTTGGTAACCTTTTTTTTCTCCTCATCGCGGGCAACGAAATTCCGAGCTCACTTGAAGAAAAAAATAGAAAAGGATTTCAAAGAAGGTAAAAAAGCTGGTTGATAATCCTCATACAACCTTAATACATTCTTCTCTTTAGGTGAAGGTCAGCGTAACTGGGTTCAGGTTCTTTGCAATGGAGGAATGGCCACCCAATTGGCAATCCTCTACCTCATCGATTGCGGATGCAGTGAGCGTCCAATTGACTTCCAGCATCACTACCGTTCTAGTTGGATTGGAATTGCAATTCTCAGTAAGATTCTCTCCTTTGAATATAATGAAAATCAAAACTATTTTTCATTTAATCTCTTTTAGGTTCCTTAGCTTGCTGTAATGGAGATACTTGGGCCAGTGAATTAGGCTGTGTGCTCAGCAAATGTGATCCCTTTCTAGTCACCTCAAGGAAACGTGTTCCACGTGGAACAAATGGAGGAGTTTCGATGGTTGGATTATTAGTCAGTTTTCTTGGAGGAGTTCTCATTGGCCTTACATACTATCTAACTGTTATTTACACAGTTGATTCAAAATACTTGCATCACAGTCCATCACAATGGCCAATCATATTCTATGGTGGGTTAGCTGGATTTTTCGGCTCACTTGTTGATTCTTGGTTAGGAGCAACTTTGCAATTTTCTGGCATCGATAAAGATTCAAAAATAGTCGATGCCCCCGGTCCAAATGTCCGACATATCAGTGGCCTTAGAATTCTTGACAATCATAGTGTCAACTTGATCTCGAGTGTTATCACTGGAGTGACTATTCCCTTGGTTGCTATTAAATTGTGGCCAGAATTTTAAACTTATCGAATAAGTCCATTAATTGGATAGCAATTTTTTTTGTTATTTTTTTTAACAGTTTGTAAACAAATTCTCGAATTTTAAAGAAACTCAATTTTATAGCTGGATATATGAGATTACCTTAAAGTTTAGTGGGGTTTTCTTACGATATCTTTTAATTGTTTATATTTAAATATTTAATTCATTAATAAGTCATTTTCATAAAATAAATCGATGTTGTTTAAGCATTTATATTAATTGCATTCACAATTATTCTATAATGAGAGAGTCGATTATGTGAAATAACGGCGAAAACTAGGATTGGTTAAGGTCTTCTGATTGAACGAACTTTCAAACGAACTTTACTGTAGAATAAGTTGGATATGTAACCAGAAACAATGACCAGACAAGACATTGGCTTCAAATAGGTCACTCTACAAAACATTAAGAGATTTGATCCAACACCTAATTAGTTTATGAACAAATGTGCGTATTAAAAGCTGCGAATAGACAACTAGATGCAAATCCAATTGTAAGAGTAGTCAAAGAATCTCCAATGACAGTCCGTTTCAATATCTGAAGCCCTTTGGTTTTTGTTACAGTACTTCAAAGTTCAGTCAATGAACTTGCGGTGACAACAACGATAATCGCGTAAGCGTTCACAAAAGTTCACTAACCAATATTGAAAAAAAAAAATCGGTAAATTAATAGCTGGGAATAAAATGCTTCGAATGGTAGCATGAGTCCCAAAGATCAATTGAAAAGTATGAAGATACGCAACTGATGTCGAAAAAATTTCATCACAGCAACCACTAAAGGAGTCTGATGATCAGCTTGGCCGTGGCGTAAAATAGCCACAATTTCTGTCAAATAGTGTTTGTACACACGGTTTGCTGTTGGTTCATTCAAAAACTTTTCATTAAACATTGAATTATGGAGTGCAATCTTTGCAGCATGCAATCATTCTAAAGGCATGAGGTCAGCGTTATCTATGAATATTCATGTGGCACTTGAAACTTTCTGAGTGTAAAACATTGCATCATCAACATTATTCCGACTTTAAAAGCTGTTGTAATCCTCGCGTTATTTTTTCGACTTTGTTTTGAAAACATAATCATAACACTTCTTCTTTTAAGCTTCAAATCTTTCATTAAATTAATTTTCTAATTGCGCATTAAAAAGTATCGTTTTGTTACCCGCCAGAGTAAAAAAACATAAAAAAGAACTTTTCTCGTTATTATAGCGTTTTTATTCAATTAAGTTACTTTTAAGATACCTTCCTTTGATTCGAAAATGTTTGCCACTGGGAACATGATACTCTTTTTTGCTTGTGTCCACAGATAATGGAGATTCTAGTTTATTTATATCTTCAGTTTTGACTGATCTCTCAGATATGTTATGTGGAACTTTTGATGTTGTCTGAGGAGGCAGGATGCCTTCAAGGCTTGTTGATACGATTGGTAGTCCTTGACCACTTGATGTTATATATATTGGAATAGTTATGAAAATGGGTGTTTGTTTGCTACCTTCGAAGGCTAGTAGGGGTTTTTGACCCAAGGAGTTCTAAATAAACAAACATTAATTAATAAAATGTGTGATACAATGAAAAAATCTATGGAGTTATTAATAAAATATCTTACCGTGTTCAGTCCAGCATCATCTGTTGTTCGCAAAAAGTTCATTGGAGTAAAATCAGCTTTCTCAGCTTTTGTAGAATTTGCTTGATTCTCGGATTTTACTTTTAAAAGTTCAAAATAATTTGATGTCATTTCTGGGGGAACTATCAGTCGAGTTTCGGAATCATTATTAAGTTGAGTGGTATTTACTGGAACAGCCTCACCCAACCAACAAACAAGGAGGACAACTGAAAATATATGAAGATTTTTTTTTAAATTTCTATCTATTGAGCGAAATATTCTTTAACAAACCTAAAACTGCGAACAAAATTGACTGCATTCTGTATAAAACTGTGGCCCACAAGAAAATCAATCTTTCTTTTATAACTAACCGAACTGTTTATCACTCACACCATATTTGGAGAAAACCTTTCTTATAGTTCTAATATGGCAACCTAAACATATCATTTGAATGCGATTTCTTTATTTTGGCAAAAATTCATAAAACTTTAAGAATAAAATTGGGTCTTTAGGTTGAATAAATTATTTATTATAATAAAGATATCAATTAGTTCTGTGTATGTTTTTATTTGAGAGATTTAGCATATTTATTCAGATATTAAATTAAATAAAAGAAGACAGTATGCAAGCAAGGTAAACAAAACATTTTAGTGTTCCAATTTTATTTTTTATAAACTTATAAAAATGAAATTAATCAGAAAAGTGAAGGTAGGTCTGTTGTGAGTGTTTCATTGTTGATTGTATCTTAAAGTTTATTTTTATTAAATTTTTGAACACCTACACCACTATGATATATTTGATACATTTATCATTTATTTCGATAAAGTGCCGGATTCTTCGGAAAATTATATATGTTTGTAGGTATTCTCTTCCAGTTTAAGAACTAACAATTTACAGAGAAATATTTTTTTCAAAATTGTAATTGTCTAGCCCTTCATTCTCGTCATAAAGCTATGTTCATAATTACCAAGTAGCTATTCTTAAATTTGAGTTTTTAACAAGGGATTTAGGATTTAAATTATCTTAAGGGCTACATGCTTTGGAATGAAGTGGTATAGTTTGTCTTAATTAAATAAGTTTATGTCCAGAAAAACTTAGCTCGCAACGAAAATATTAAAACTCAACATTTTAATTAAAATGATCGGAAACAGAAGCATTGGAATTCAAATTAACGGATACAGCCACCATAATACCTACGAATAGATACCTACCGCCATGAAGCAAAAAAATGTATTATTTTTTGAATTATTCGTGCCTCTCACTTAACAGTAAGATTGATTTTCTAACGATGTGAACCTGGAAGAAGTAAGAATCTTTCAACCTACGAAAGTTGCAAAATAGTTTTGATGATTTTGAACTTTTCGCTTAAAAACAAATACAAATTGGTTAAAGCCGATTTCTTAAATAAAATTATATAATTTCGGATTTAATTTGGTAATAATCAAGCTAAATAATGATTATTTATCCGGTTTTTATTTGTTTGTAGTGGAAGGTGGGGTACAAGTTGACCAACTCGACATATACAAATAGCCATACTTTGCAGACACATAAAAAACTTCGACTTGGCATATAGTTAAGAATACCAACTTTGAAATAAAATAAAAAAGTGGATACAAAAGTGAATATAGCGTTTTATTAGTTCTTTCCAGTGCTGACTAACTAAAAATTACCAACAAAACACGACTAGTATTTGTATTGTTATAATACTCAATCATTGATAGGTTTACATAAGTAGAGCATTTTTGCATTTAAACATCCAAATTGAATTTTTGCCACTTGTACTGTTCTTACAATTAATTTCTATTGTGATTTCACCAATAAGTAATAAGTAAAAAAAAAAATATATGTAGGTACAACATAAATGAGCAATATAGTGTCGACAAAAAAAGTAAAAATCACAGTTAACTGTGTAGAAAAAAATTTAGTAAATCATTTTGTTGTTGCATTTTCGGACCGAGAAGTATACCATTGTCTTTGCTGAGATATAGTTTGCTACTTCTCGGTCGCAACCACCGTTACTCTGACGTTGCTGCTGACACGCAAATGGCCTAAAAACGGGAATCAAATATACCATTGGAGTCAGAGCTAGGAACTTGAAATTTGGTACGATTACTCCTAGCACCAATGCCAAAACATTTCCTTTATCCAATTGTGGATAACATAAGAAGGAATATATACACACATAAAGTTAACACATGATACAGATGACTTCATTATTTGATTTTCTGCCTGATTTAATAGGCTTTCGCCCCAGTGTGCGACAATTGAAAATGTTGCTCTTGCTCAGTTAAGTTGCTCTATGAAACTTTTCTTCTGTTTGCTCATAATGTTGCATTTCACATTAGTTTTTTTATTTTGATTGATAGAATGAAAAATTAACTGTTAGCGGCGAAGATTTCAGAATTCTTTTTCAATAATTTTGTGCGACATTTACCTTTAGAAGATATAACATACCTCTATAATGTTGAATGTAGGTATCTAGGTCTCCACCTCCACCTATGTGTACAGTTAAAGAGTAACTCTTTATGTTGAAAATAAACTAATGAAAACTAGTTCTAATGCAGAGCTATGTAGCTAAAGTTTATTTTGCAAAATTTAAAAAAGCATTATAACAACGAATTAAGTCAATTTTGCCGACCCCAGTCAAGTGCCGCCCGGAGCCTGTGCCCCCCTAGCCCCTGCATTGCTACGCCACTTAATTCGGTGGTCACATTTGCTTGGTTTAACAGATTCGTAAATAGGTCTACTGAGCAGCAAATAACCCCAGTATGGCTGCCACAAACTGACAACATAAACCCGTTGATATCGTGTAATATTCTTAGCAACAACTGAGTCGATTATATGGGGATCTAAAAGCTGAATTTGTAACCTAAAACTGCTTTAAAAAATCGAGAATAGATCAGCGCTTCGCAATATTATATCTGCAGTGTTGCCACTTTTCAAAAATTGTTTTAACTTTTTCTTACAAATCATTGAATCATTTTTACAATTAGGAATGGGTTGATTTTGACAGTTGCGCATCCATAAATATCGTATAATGATATAAATTAAATTCAAATTGTGCAAATTTATTTAAAAATATGTGTTGAAGGTAATACAAATGTAATTTAAGGATTTCATTGAAAATTTTATTTTCAGTTGGAACAGCAATAATAATAATCGTTAAAGAAGTAAAATGAGCTCTAGGTTAATTAAAGATTTGAAGTTCTAAAGTCTTCAAAGACCTTTTCGTTAAGAGGTTAAGTTAGTCATCATAAAATACATATTTACTAGTTTACATAGCTTGGAAAAATGTAAAAAGTTTATATGAAAATTTAAGAATCTGTAAAAAAAAAGAAAATTAGTTAACACAAGTATCTTCTTCCATTCTACCAGCTTACATCCATAAAAGTTTCCATTGAGACTTTAGAAAATTTGTAAGCTTGCAATACCGAAGGTTTTGCTGCCCTCATCATAATGATCAAAATTGTTTTTCTATATTTAGGACTAGCATCATACCAGTTATGATAAAAAGCTGCAGAGTGTAGTTTTGCACTCTAAAAATTAAAAAAATGAATGTGTTTCTTTGAATTTGTAGAGTCTTACCGTTTGAGTAAATTTACTTCCATTGTAACAAATAAACAGAGTAAATACAAGAAAAGACAACAGCCCAATGGAGTACCGCACTGCACTTACCAAATTGATTCCCATTACCATAGAACACCCCATAAGACAAATTGCCACAGAAGATGTTGCAAAGTTTACACAAAATGATATATTAAAAATGTGGTTGATCTCTGTCGTCAATCTGGAATGAAAAATATCGAAAGTCAAAGTATAATGAAGACCATCTTAGATTAAGGTTACCTTAACAATGTTGTATGATATTCGATTATAAATTTCAAACATCCAGGATCAGCTTCTGCCTCAACAGCATCCAAAGCCTCCAAAGTTCTAGCCAAATAATCAAAATGCATTCGCATCTGAGTCAAAAAGAAGCAAAGCATAAATTCGCCAGCCATAATAAATGCAACTCCAGTTAATGAAGAATACACTTGACATGTGTAGCTCAAAGCAAATCTAAGAACTGTATTTCCATTCCAGGGATACCAAGTGTTCGATTGATAACGATATTGAAAATGTTCCTTAAAAACCAACCACTCAATCAGAGACTGTCCAATTGGTATAAGATTATAAACGAGAAATGCAAACATAAAAAATATGGTTGTAATTTTCATCATTTTTCTTGAAAATTCAGCAAAGTATTTCACCCGATACTGAGTATTACGACAGCAACGATGTATTTTAAGAACTCCAGGAAAAAACTTTGTCAATTCTTCCAAGACACTTAAGATGTTCTTGCGATTCCAAAAGAGTATTGTCATTTTGCATAGAGCCACCATTGTCAAGCCGAGAATTGAACCTGTTTCAGAAATCATTAGAACTGCAGTATCAATGGCATCGATTTTGGTAAAAATCATCGCAATGACCATTCCAATATTTTGATAAACTAAATTTACAGCTCCAATTGAAAAAAATATCCATGCTAAGGCGGATGGCTTTCTATCTTGTGGCCGTCGAAAAGGTTTGATAAGTGCCAGTCTGAATGCCAAATTAGGAAATTCCATAAAGTCTTGGAGGGTGTAAGTGGTTCTTTTCATGATTTACGTTCCAATATCGCCGAAGGACTGAATATTTTGCCGACAAATTATGACATTATATCCAAATTGGTAAGGAGAACTTTTCTTTGTTTAAAAATGCATGTCAATTATATTGTTGTTTTTTATGATGTAACAGAGAATTTGAAAGTAGGATTATGCATAAATGTGTTTTTTTTATTCTTTTTACAACCAAGTTAATCTGTTATGATAATTTTTTTTTTCTTTAATTTGAGGATAATTTCAATTTAAAAGAATAAGAGAATTTTGTGTTTCCGGTGTTTGTATAAAAATGCGCCATTTTTTATGTTTAGGTATAGAGACCGTGGAGAACCATAGTTTATAATTCAAAACTAGTAATAATATAATCGTTTTAATTAAAACAGAGTGGTCTATAAGTGATTCATTAATTTATCAATAGATGACAGCACATAATATGGTTTTGGTTTTCAGGGTGCATCAGTTAAAATTTATAGAGCCAAAAGTGTACTGGGATATTTTATACAGTTTTTCCAAAAAATATTTTGAGAATTTTTTGTTTTAAAGAATCTATTTATTATTTGGACAAAAATTATTTTCCAAATTCTTTTATAGACGGAGAGCTAGCTACAAAACTTACGGCAATAATTTGTCTTATAGGGGTAGGCATTGACGTATTAAGTATGGACCGCCAGTAGCCAACTTCACACGTGTTCCAACATAACTAGGGGCGCCATCAACTACTAGCAGGGAATCTGCGTAGCAGTGATATGATTTCTTTAATTAATTATTTACTATTGAAATATTTTGGTGGAAATTATTATCCAACGAATTTTATTTTACAAAACACATCCATTCCTTATGCCATGAGTTACTTACAAATGAATATATTATCGTTTTCAAAAACATTCAGTTTTCATTTAAATTCTAATGGCGAAATTAGTACACGTATTTAACACTAAAAGATGATGGCGTTTTTATACTGTTTTTAGCTGGAACAACTTTTCTTGGCTGTTTGTATGAAAATTTCAACCGATTGGCGGTCCATATCTAGTATACGTCAATGGAGGTAAGTCCCAACAAAGGTGATAATTTATCCGGAAGTCTGCCAACACTTCGGTGGTGGGTATGGCCACCATGCACTGTTAGAGTTAAAAAATTTATGGGGACATTTTTTTCCTTACAAACTAATAATGGGATTTTGTATACAGGGACGAAAATACAAGCACAGGTTACTACTGGGAATGGGGTCTATCTCCCCCAATTTAAAACATATTTTATGTTTAGAAAATTGCACCTGCTGGCTTCGGAGGGAGATAGACTTCCCTCTCTATAGTGACATCTGCTTGGCTTTTTTCCCTATACATATACAAGATCCGATTATTAGTTTGCAATGACAAAAGTTTTTTTTTTGGCAGACTTCCGGATGGGAGATGATAATAAGACTAATTTTTTCGTTATCAAATGACGTAAGTATCTTTGTCGCTAGCTCTTAGATTATTACTTCGCAATGTTCACAATCAATTTCGTTTATCTCTGCATTTTTATTTTACGAATTCACATTTGGATTTTCGCAAAGTTGTCATTTCGACAAACTTTCGCTCATTTTTATTTTACTTATTTTGAATAGAAATTTGTTGTTTGTATAGCTTATTATAATATATAATTTCACAGACCATTATTTGGCGTTATTTTGCTTTGCAAATACTTTATAGCACAGGAAAATTAGACAAAAAAAGGCAAAATTACGAATAATTTCAACAAAGCTTAATTTATAGCTGGAGACCTTCGTGACGGTGCGGTTGAAATCTGTTTTTATTTGCAAATTTCTCGGAAACTATAAACTTTTTGCAAAAAGTGTAAAGTTACAAATTGTAGCCTACATGATTAAAAAAAAAAGTTTTATATTTTTGTGGTTCCAAAAAGAAAAAAAAAAAAGGAGCAACTGGGTCACAAAAACTTGCTTTTGTTGCAATGGGAATACAAAAACAACTTTAAATCCCATCTTGTGCAAAATATTTAACTTAAAAGCCTTACCAAATATAAAAGAAATCGGTTGAGCAGTTATCAAGTTCCGGCAAAATTTGTAACACCAAATATCCGTTTTTTCATACACAAAACTCTGGGGTAATTTCCGGGAGCCGGTAGAACCTACAATGCCATGATATACTTCTTACTTGCTTCATATGTACTATATGCAAGTTTTAGATTCGTGAAAAAATTGGTTTGAGATAACAATCACACATACATATATCACCCGTGATAGAGAAGATGAAAAAAGTACGTCCGGCAATTCCGCCTGTCTGTATCGTCACTTACAGCCAAAACGGGTGCGCCGATTTGTTTCAAATTTGGTAGGTAGTATTTTTTGGGTAATACGCCAGGACGTATTTTTGTATGTCAATTTAGGTCTAAAAATGTAAAACCAGCACCTACCTTATAAATGTTAACAAAAAACTTATTTTTCTTGACCACAAAACTAACGATTTTAATCACATTTCTCATATGTAATGAATTATGAGACTTATACTATGTTTCCACCAAGCACTTAATCTATATTTGACCAGATTTATCCATAATCTCCTTTTGAATCACTAGATTTACCATAGAAATTTACACCCCAAATCTTTATGATTAAAAATTAATCTTTTATAAATCTCTGGCACGTTACTTAACACACACCCTATTAGGACTGAATGTTTTCATTTCAAATGCCATTGTAGATGTCAACGATGAATAAGTCAATAAATTTTGTAAATATTTTTGCTTTTTGTTAATTTTTATCGAAATAAAATACTTAAATTACATTATTTTGACGGTATACTATGGATTGACGGTATATTATGGATTTATAGTTAATAAAATATAAAATTTCTGAATGAAATGTTTATGTGTTTTAAAGTTGTAAAGCCTTTTGTCAAGTTAATCGTTTTATAAATCAATTTGATCGGTGGGAACACTGGTAAATATTTTTCTCTCAAAACAGGGCTTTATCTTTGGTGGAAACATAGCATTACTTTCAAAACAAAAGTAGGCCCAACGGTACCCTCCATATGAGGTTTTTTCAAATTTGGATTTTTTCGACAAACAATGCAATGCAATATTTAAAAAAAATCTACTGAAATACAACTAGATATTTCAAATAAGATGGCATACCAATTTTCTTACTAAATATTTTCGTTAAGTTTTAAACAGTTTTTCTAAAACTTTTTTTTTGTTAATTCGGTGTTTTAAAAACCTGAAACTTATGTCGAATTCCTTGGAAATAAAAAGTTGACTTTTTTCGGACTAAAGTCGCTTTTTTCGGACTAAAGTTGATTTTTTTCCGAAAATTATGATCCATGGAAGAGAAAAAGTTGCTTTTTTTCCCCTCTAATCAACTTTCCTTGAATTTCGATTTGATAGCAAGATTCACACGTATTTGCACACATAATTAACAGATTTGATTTCTTCTGTCAGACGAGATTTTTAGTTGTGCAGTTCGGTTTATTTTAATATACATATGTACATAGATTTCCCAAATAAAATAATTTTAAAAAATCTATTGGACATGAATTCGTTTTAATAGTGTAAGTTGTAAATAAAGTGAACTATAATAAATTGTTAAGATTACATCTATAAAAAACACACAATACAATCACAGAAAAAAAGCAACTTTGTTGTTTCAACATCCATGGGAAGGAAAAAAAGTCAACTTTTCCTATCAAATCTGAAAAAATCCAAGGAATTCGAAATTAGTTTTAAGATAAAACTTCCATTTTCCCAAAAAATGTTTTCAAATAAATAGAAAAAATCTTTTTTTTTTAACTGGAACTAAAGATTTTGAAAATATTTTTTTCATAATTAATTGATTACAGAAGAATGTTTTTTGTATAGTTTGATTTAGGTTTGAATCTTTATTAAATATCTTTATTAAATATCACTTTGAATAAAATATCATAAGATTTTTGTGTATATTAATTTTTAAATTTTTAAGTTAAGCTTTTGAAGTAACTTCCTGCTAGAACAAGTTTATGTGTCCCAGTCGTGTCTTTTGTTTTAAAAGCCAGAAATCTCTTTTTTTCGGTCTTTTGTTTTTAATTAAAGTTGCTTCAGTAAATAGTTTTTGAAAAATAATATTTTTTTTTAATTTTGAGTTTTAAAATTAATTTTAAAACTTTTTTTTATAAAACAACTTTATTTAAAAGAAAATAAAAGAAGAGACATTCTTTCCGAAATAGTATAGCATGCCATTGTTTATTTTTTTTTTTTAATTTAAGTTTAATTTAAGTTAAGAAAAATGCCCCTTTTCTTCTGTTGACATTTTTCAATATAACGTGTACAACACGTTAATAGAGAAAAATAATGTAATAATAATTTTATGATTAGTTTTGTTTTGGCTGTGACCTGTGGAACTTACCATAATTATTCTACAAGGCTTTTAAAACCCAAATCGCTCAAACCAAATCCATTGAAAAATGAGAATCGTAACTGGTTGCAATTATAAAAATTAAATGATTACATCTAACGTCGATATGTTACTGCTGATTTTAAATCAACAAAGAATCCGAGTATAAAGCTGAAGAAAGCCTTGAACGTCAAGGCGAAAATCCCTATAAGGCTGTACAAGAAAAAGAGTACCGATAAAAACAAAACAAATCAAATGTGTATATTATTTTGTATGTTTATTTTCAAAAATCAATTCCTTGTATTTTGAATTAAAGGTAAAGTTTGTACTGCCTCTTTGTGGTCATCATCTTCTGCATCATTGATTTCCTCATTTTGTAGTGGTTCCGTCTTTATAGGTTGAGGAGTAACCTTGATGGGCTTAGAAGTAGTTACTACAATAACTGGATCAGGTTTCTGTAACTCACCACCACTTTCTTTTACCGGCTTATTACCAGCAGAACTGTTTTCTGCAATTCCTTTAACAATAGTTTCAGGTAATCGAATTGGTACATTAAAATATGTTGAAGTTTCATTTCCATGTCCAACAGGTTTGGCCAAAGATATAGAAAGTCTCAGAATCAAGTCAGCTACTGGAGTCGCAATAAATTGAGTTGCACCAATCACTGAACTTTGATGTTTTTGTGTGTGATAATTGATTTCGTGTATTTGGGTTTCATTTTTCTGCAGAGCATTTATTGCAGAAGTTTTAACTGGTTTTGCAGTGGAAGATGGTTTTTTTTTCTTAGAATTGTTGGGTTTTTTATTGCTTTTCTTTGGTTTTCCCTTAGGTTTTGAACCTTTTTTACTTTTTGATGGAGCTTTAGTTTTGTTGGGAGTTTTTCTACCGACAGTTTGTACATTTACATCTGGATGAAATTTGTTATTTACATAGGCTTGACGAGAACGTAGGAAATCCTCATCACCTATTTCAACTTCACTTTCTTCTAATTCATCAATAATCTCAGCAACGGGATCATCGATCGGTCCTACCCAATCCTCTTCCTCTTCTTCGTCATCTTCTTCATCATCATCTTCATCTTCATCATTCCATGGATTATAAGAAGCTGGTGAAGGATTTGATCCTGCATGCTCAGGTACTATAACTGGATCCGGTTCATCTTCTGCCTCTCCATTTTCTTCACTTTGACTGTCTTCATTATCAGTATTTTCTAAATCCTCCAAATCATCTTCATAACGGCGCAGTTCTACACGGCGGGCAACAACCTGAGGTTGAATCCTTCGATACCCAACTGCAGGAACAAAACTTTGAAATATTTGACCAGGATATCCAATTCCTTGTTCATGAATAATTTGATAATTTCCTTGGACATTAATGACACACAGCACCACAATTCCTATAATGTTATTAGGAAAGAAAGAATTTGTTGAAAACTAACTTCCATGAAAGAAAAACTTTTTCTATTTTTGTTTACCAAAACAAAGCCAACCTACAGGTGAATGCATCCTGAATTGATCTGATAAATACCAACGTTCTTACATCTATTTATATACATAAGTGGATACCTTTTTCCTACTTCTATTTATGTTATTATGTTGATGGACAAAAGTGGACATCGAATGCATTCACACAAGTTTAGAGTGTCATTGAACTTTTGTTTAAGTATACCTATCCTATGTTTATAGCTTAGGTTTCTTTTAAAAAGGAACATAAATCTTGAACCATATGAATGAAGCCGCATGCTGTTTTATGATGATGCTCCATTTGGGGGAAAACAGGTAAATTTAAAATGCGGGATAAAATCTTATTAGCATAGGATTACATTCTTATAGGGTTCTAGGTTTCATTAGTGATAACATCTTTAAAAGAATTGTTTAAATGAGATCTAAGCACAATCCTAAAGTAACGACGTCAATAAATTTTCTTCGGGCATATAAATAAATTAAGGAAATCGAAGACCAAAAGTGATAATGCTAGGGTAGGAGGTTTTTATTTTTATGACAAAAAAAAAGTTGTACAGACCTAAGAATATTGTTTGACATGGCTAAGTTGTTGAGTAATACATTAATTCGATTTCTTGCATGAATAATTTGCTTTTAAAATTTGAAAACACAAAAAAAAACACACTGGGGTCCTTGAAGAACAATTTACGTAGGCATAATTTATGTATTTGGAAAAGAGCGATAAGTTGGTGGATGGTCTCCTTCTTCTCCTTGTCTATGCAAAAATCGTTTAAGATAACGCCAAGAGTCTTGTGGCCTACGATGCCAAGTCTTGTGGCATGTTCGATACTTTTGGCGAGTTTATCGCCTTTTCAGATTCAGATTGGAAAGTTTTTGTGGACCGACCCCGAGGCCCAAAACCGTGAATGTTAAACTGTTTTCCCATCCATCTCCATAAGAAATGATCGACAGATGCCCGCAATTCCTGAATTTGTGAAAACTTCAAGCACCTTGTGATTTAAGGGCTGCTTGGCTGTCTGAAAACTCGCGGATATCAGACATAGATATATAAAGTTTTCCTTTAGCCAAAATAATATTTTTTTAATCGCGAGAATTTCCGCTTGGAAGACACGGTGTGACTTTAGTTCACGGTAGCACGCTTTGAAAGTTGATATTTTTTCTACAGGTTGGGTGAGGTCTAAATAGAACAGGATTAAAATATTAAAGTTTTTTTTTTTTTGTATCGCAATTTTCTTGAATTACAATATCTGTGTGACCCACTTGAACCCCTAACAGTTGAGATGGGTAAGAATAGATGTGCTGCCCCCTGCAACCCCCCTGCTTGGCCCACTATAGGATTTGGGGTGGGTGCAAGTTTGGGTGAGTGCAGCTTTGGGTATGCAAAATTTCGAACGAATTATAATTTTTATTTACATTTTTTCAATGTATGAGTCAACAATAAGAAGTATAAAGCACTTTTCTAAGTTATAAAATAACTTTTCCGAAATAATCAACAAAAAACAGAAAAATTTCTAAAAAAAATCTTAAAACCACTTTTGTTTGGAAAGTGAAAACTTAACTGAAAAAAATAATTAAAAATATAAATAAGTGTTTCCTCGCTTTAAAATTGTGTATATCCATTGAAAAAAAGTATCCGTGCAAATTCGTGCTACCGTGAACTAAAGTTGAGCGGAAGACACTACCATAATCGACCATCAGAGAAACTGAATGCGAGACTAATTTGGTTTTTCATTGGAAACTTCAGATATTGCACTGCGATTTCAGATTTTTTCACATATAAGTGAACTGCTCAAATTCCCAAGTGGGTGTGGTGAATTGATCTTGATCCGAATGAATTCAGAATGATAGTATGACCATCATAATATAGCCGTATAGCCATCGCTGTGGTTGCCACTTGTTAGCTGAATATATCAAGGGGTGTTAAATAAAAGGATGAGGACGCGTATAGCATTTGGTCAAAAATTATTTCCCAAATCATTTCTTCGTGATGTTCACACTTAATTTTGTTCAGATCGCCATTTCTATTTCGCAAATTTTATATATGGCTTTTTATTTTAATCGTAAAGTTATAACTTCGTCAAATTATTTTCGCGCTTTTTTTATTCGGCTAATTTTTAACCAACATTTTGTTGTTTAGATAATATTAAATTCGCAGAACGTTACTTCATAATATTTTTTTTTCGCCAATCATTTAATTGGCAAAATGAAACTTTTAATTGTATATTCATATATATATACTTCGCAGACGCCATCATAAGTTAAATTAAAAATGGTACTGCAGACAAATAATGGATAATGCGAAAAATGTCTGTTAATTTGTTATAAATAAAGATTAAATAAGTGAAAATGGTTTTTATTTATTTATTCAATTTAATTTTTTATTTAGCTTAATGTTCTTAAGCCTTAAATTGTTTTTGTCATTAGCGATTTATATTTCATGCGAAATTTCACAACATGTAATAAATCGCAAAAGACAAAAACAATTTAAAGCTACTTAACATTAAGCGAAATAATAAAAAACGAAATAATGGAAAACGGAATAATAATATGCGAAGTTAAAATTGTGATGAGATCAAAAATACGTAATAATGTTTTGCAGAAGTGATATTTTAATGAAATAAAAACTGGCTAAACAAAAACTTGCCAAACCACTATTAACAAAATAAAAAATGGGTAAAATTAAAAAGTTTCGAATTGATTTTAAATGAAATGAAAATCTGCCAAAAATGTGTCAATTTGACCATTACCCAAAATAAAGGGTAGGGCAGCTGAAGGTATCGCACATAGAGCTGATTCGCTGGATTTTACTCAGCTTTTGTCACGATAAGTTATAGGATTATCTCCTACGTCCATAACAAGTACAACCCACCATAATGTCACCTCGTAATTTAGTGTTGAGTTGGTCTGATGACCGCTGTGTAAAGCTAGTGGGTAACATTTGGTAATAAAGCTCCATTTTTTTTTCAATTTCCAATACCTTTCTTTGCAAGAGAAGAGCGATACTGTGGCTTTTCTGATGGCTGGGTGACAATTGACAAATCAAAACCAAATCGCAGTTATCTACAGAATATCAAAAAACATTAAGGGGATTTGACATTTCTATTGTGTGCGAAAAGAGTGTAGAGATTAGTGGATACTTCAACCGGTTATCAACCATTTCACCGTGGAACTGTCTACCACAAAACGAAAAGAAGGACGAAAAATTTCGTTTATTATTTCACTGTGTCATTTTTGTATGGAATTTTTCTTTTCACTTCAGCTGCATACTAGGCTTGAAGGTTTCGCGACTAACTCTTTGCTTGCTTAAAATTTGGGGAACCATTCCATTGAAAGATTTATTTTGGTTCGTTAGCAAATATGCTTACAAATTTTCTGATATAATTTACTATCGCTTGATAATACGTCCAATAAATAGGCGATCATATCGTAGCTTTTTGAAATTATTGCAGAAGTTCTGAGGATTTTACAGAGAATTCCTCATGGAAGTTGAAATGAACGTAGTTTTATTGGTTCGCATTCTGTCATTAACGCTGTAAAATAAACAAGCCAAAAGTGTCATAAATTATAATCTAATCTTGGGTTTCAGTTTCTCTTTCAGAACTGGGCCGCTGCTAGACTTGTTGTGCAATTGTGCATGAATCCGAAAAAGATTTAGGCAAGGATTTAGTGAGGCTTAAGTTTGATTCAAGTTTTACTGGTGACAGCTGGTTGTTTGGGTATTTGACGGCAGGAGTATTTATAACAGCTGTACCCGATAACCAATCTTCGTTTTCAGTAGGTTAGGTAGTTACATATATAAATAACGTTTGTAATGAATCCAAGCTGCCATATTAATTTGGTTTAGTGCGGTCCTCCATCATAATGATGATTGGTGACCTTTAGCATAGGTTCCTCCATTTATATCGAACAAATGTTTGTTCTTGGGTTGACGAAGTATCGATTCATATTTATCAAGTACAAGCATCAAAGAAAAGGTAAACAAAATCTATTCTTCAGTAGATATTTATATTGTGTAGGTATTTGTAACTTATATCCTTAGGTATACACTTAATAGTTATAGTAAATAACGCTCGCATATGAACTTGACGCTATTGATATGTTTAAACCACTGATCTGCATCATTTACCTGAGATATCTCAATAATAATTCCGATAACCAAATTCCAGCATCAATATCTTAATTCAATGTTGCCATTGTAAGTCAACATTTCTTCGTCAAATTTTCTCTCAGCATTCAGTTACCTCACCACAATAAAACAAAATATCCCCTCAAAAATAGAAAATAACAAAACATCAGATGGAAAAAACCGAAATTTGAAATCAGTTTCACTTTCGCTTGGCTAAAATTAAATTAAGATAAACCGATATAATGATAGGGTTATATAAAAAAAAAACAACAGAAACCAAATGACTGACACTCCATTTGGCCTGATGCCATTATACATTATACAAATTATACAAAACAAGAAGAAAGTTTATTTTGGTAAATAAATCAATATTTGCTGTATCCAATATAGCATGCTGTTGACTCTATAACTATAATGCAAATTCATTGGAACTCATGAAAATTAAATAAGAGAAAAAAGTATTGGAAGTAAGAATCTTGCCTATTCTCTACTACTTTCCCTTCTCCAAAAAGGCATCATATAATAACAAACAATTTAAACCCAAGATTGACTTCATTCACTCTGGAATATGCGTGAAGAAAAAATAAATAAGAATACAATATTTTTTTTCTTGCGATTATACGTGGGAAGTCTAAGGCAAGATTATGCACTCGTAAAAAAACAAGACATCTCACATGACGATGGCATAGCAGAAATATTATGTCTCACAAAATATGTCTTTAATGTCCAGTTTCACCAAAATACAACCAGAAGCATTTTAGTTAACGGAGTAATAAAATTTATTGGCATCATTTTAACTTAAAATAGTGTGCGCCAACCCCGGATTTTTATTCACCACACATGGGTCTTTCATCAGAGCAATCGAGAGGAGAGCATATTAATAGAAAAATTTCAACGTTCTCTTTGTCTTGCATTTTTAAGACGCCCTTAAAATTTATTTGGAACATAATGGCACTTTAGTTTATTGGCTCTTTTAAAGCTAAAAGTCGTTGGTGAAATTGACAAATGCCATTTCAAGATTTAACAAACCAATAAATATTTAAAAGTGTTTGGAGAAACTGGCCATAAGTCTACAAGTATCGAATCGTAGATATAGCCAATTTAGTACGTTATTAACTAAGTTAGGTAGATAAATAACTTAAGCGTATTTTAGATTAGTAAAATATATTGTAGGCCCTAAATCATAAAGTAGATGATTTATCACATAAGCAAGTTCGTGCAACTCAGTCGTGTTTTTAATTTTTTCCGCAAATAAAAGAATTTAATTTCTTTTTCAGGTTGGGTTTCCGGTTTGCATATAAAAGCATCAGAAGATTAATTTATTCTATTTCTATCAGTACCTATGACATTGAATAAAATGCACTTCCCAATCGTTTATATTTCTTTGGGTATGTTTGATCGGAGGAGCAGCTTTCAATATATTGGATTATTAACTCATTTCTTCTCTTGCAGCACTCTGAGTCATATTGTGTGTTTTTGAGGTACAGTGTGTTCCAGTTGATAAGAATCAGGATCTTAAACTGTTACCGAAGGAATTTAAGAGATCTGTATCGATTATAGTCAAGAACGTGGGGATGAAGGTGACGATAGCGACAACAACACCAAAACAACCCCAAATATTTGTACACTAATCTCTGCATTGGATAAAGCCATTGCGGCTACAACGAAAGTTAATGATCAAAAAATGACAACTTACTCTTCATTTTTTTTTTTTGTTGATAGGGAGTATGTTGAATTTATTTAGTAGAATAGGGATCGATAGATTATTAAGCAATTTGGTTTAGATGTGATAAATTTTATTAAATTATATTTATTTATTTCTAATGAAAATGATTTGATTTTTGTTTATACGAGAGTTTGTTTGTAATTATATAAAACACACTCATTCACTGTCATATCAGTGAACCAGAGCTGTTGGCATCTAGGATCTATAGTTTCTGCAGAATGCTTCGCCATAGGACGTAATGCAGTTCGATGTCGCAACTATAATTTACCTTATACAATGCAAAAGTGTTCTTACCAAGTCACTTCAAAATTGAGACGACAGCGTAGAAAATCTATGCTCGTAGGCGAAATCAACGATATCTTTTGTTAGACACCTTCTATAGGCTTCTAGGACACATTCGGACCTCAGGCCTATAAGGTGTGGTGTTTTCCTGCTTCTTAACTCTTGGATTCATATATACCAATACTATACATATAATTACATAAAAACCTAGTTTGTTGCAAAAACTAATTAAGTGAAATTGAAATAAAGGGTCGCACAAACTTGCTCTTGTGGCAAGTTACCGATTTATTCAATTAAAAAAAAATAAACGAAAGAAGAATGTTTTAAAACAGAAATAAAAATTTTTGGATCGTTGAAACACATAAATTTTTTTTTACAGTATGTTTAATAATTAATTGACGATAATGGCCGTTTTCGAAAACATCATATGCGTTTTTTTTTTAGGAAGTGCAACTTTGGTGTCGTTTTTAAGCCAAACCGTGGACATTTGTCCAGAAATATAGTCCCCTAGACCTAGTTTGACATTTCTTCTATTCAACACCAAATGAATCTTGAAAATCGGTCCAGTGATTGCTGAAACACAGAAGGATTAAGATTGGTCGTTAAAATCATTAAAAAAAGCTCATTTTGCGGTAAGAAAAATTATTTTACTAGAAATAATTATTTTTTGCCCTATTATTTCCAGTTCCGGAAGTACAACTTTGGTTTCGTTTTTTGGCCAAACCGTGGAAATCCGTCCAGAAATATAGTCCCCATGACCAAATTCGACATTTCCTCTATCCAAAAGCATATTTACCTTGTAAATCGGTCCAGTGATTACTGAAACACTGACGGATTAAGATTGGTCGTTAAAATCATTAAAAAAGGTTTAATTTGCGATATTAAATATTTTACGATACTAAAGTATCTTAGATTGCTTTTCTCGTGTGTACTTGAACGTGTCCAATGTCAAATTTTGACATCCACGATAATGCAGTTTCAAGAATGGAAAAGTAGTTAGATCGATAATGCAGTTCATTCATCGGATGCAATAATAGAATTTTATGCGAATGCGGATCCACTGTGGATCCAACCGACTCCCGGGGAGTGAAATTTTGCGAATTCAGTAATAGGCATGATTATATTGTTGTTTCCGTTTATGGGAGGCTTTTTTATTTGAAACGAGAGTAAAAAAATGTCTGCGTCCGTTCATGAAAGATTCCTTTTATAATAACGCATTTTGTTTGTTCAATTAGAAAAATGTTGGTTCCCAAAAATGTGTCCGGTTATGGGAATTGTCGGCTTATCGGATCTGTCCACAAGTAGAGTTTTCACTGTATTTGCCAGTTAGAAGCATCAATAAAACTGACCACAAGAGCAAGTTCATACGACCCGTTTGTATCCTATATTTTCATAGCCGGTTTGCTTATATATATAACGACCACATGGTTATCATATATGCAAATTCACTGGAACACATGAAATAAAAGTAAAAGTATCTTATAGATATAGGAATCTTGCAAATTCCCCGCTACTTTCCCTTTTCCAAAAATAAAAGAACAAACAAACAAAAAACCATAATAATAATAAACAATTCCAATCCAAGACCGACACCATTCACTTGAATATGCCTGGAGAAATACAAAAAAAAAAATAATAATCATCAAAAAGATATTTTTTCTCCTCCGATAAAAGAATTCAATTTCTCGTTATATCGATAAGTTTTCACTTTTTTATTTCTGGTTGGATTTCGCAGTCGCATAGCCAGTGATATAAAAGCCTCAGAAGTTGAACTCTATCAGTATGACATTCAACAAAATGCGCTTCCCAATCGTTTGGATTACTTTGGGTATGTTGGATCGGAGGAGCAACTTTCAATTATTGGATTATTAACTTATTTCTCCTCTTGCAGCACTCTGTGTCGTTTTGTGTGCTTTTGAGGTACAGTGTGGTCCAGTTGATCATCAGAATCAGGATCTGAGGCTGATTTCGAAGGAATTTGTGAGATCTGGTAGACAGGAGCCATACAATGACGATTCTGGCCAGGAAGGTGGCGATGAGAATGCTGGTGGCAGTGATGAAGAAAGTGATGGTGATGATGAAGCTGAAGACGACAACAGTGGAGGTGACGATGGGGACGATGAAGAAGAAAGAAGTTTCAAACGTCACGTGAGGGAAGTCTCACAGAAACCACTTCTAACCGTGGAACAACCCGATGAAGATAGTGTTATACCAAGCACTGATTTACCAATTACCGACAATCCAACAAAGAAGCCATCAGTTTTGCTTTTACTTACATCTGCACTTGACAAAGCCATTGCGGCAACAACTAAACTCCCTACCCAACAAATGGCCAGTGATGCTGCAAGTGTTTTCTTGTATCTCGGACAAGTATTTAGTGAGGCTCTTGATAATGTGATTGGTGAGGATGGTCCTGAAGAAGTTGCTGCAGAAACTGAAGCAACAGCTACTGAGGCTCCAGTTGAAGAACAAACGCAGCAGCTTCCATTTTTCGATCAAGCAGTGAAAGTAGAAAAGCAACCACAAATTATGTCTAGTCAGAATGTTGTAAGATTTGGTAGCTCGTAGCTAGTTGATGGTATAGTTAGTTTAATTAATTAAATTATTTATTTATATATTTATATTGAAAATCAATATTTGTTGTTTTATTTAATAGTGTTCTTAATTGCAATTATAAGTGCTATAACACAAATTATAGAATTGTGATACAGATAGTGAAGTTTGAACCAAAGGATTTGATTGGGTTGGGGTTCCGGTCGTGCCGTTGCACTGTGGTCCAAAATTACTTTTCTTGTTGCAAAAATCATAACTTTTGAATGAATTAAGATATCACCATAGTTTTTTTTCTGCTCAAAGAATATTATTAGGGCTATAAAGTCATAAAAGTTTCAAGAAAAATGGTGAACACTTATTTTAATTAATGATTTTTTTAAGTTTTGTTGATCCACAAAAAAATTTACCAACTTTGAAAAGCTGTATTTAGGTAAAAGTCGAACCAAAAATTATAAAATTATTTTATTAAATGTTTTTGAAGCTCTGATTATATTTCTGTTTGAAATCAAAAACAAAATAATTAACAAAAAACGGCGGATTTTTTTATTTTTGCCACGATTTTTGACTTTTTGGACCACCGTGCGTCAGGCTGCATTTCATGTACTCGACAAAGTGAAGATAGCGATATCTGGAGCTGATGACCCTGATGTGGTCGAGCTGTTCAAAGCAACTAGACATTAAATGGTTAGGAGTATTATGCTTTATGCTCGAGCTCATCTGCAAAATATGGTGGGTGACAATCATTCATCATTTTTCTTGCCACCGCGTACAAGATTTTCTGTGGCTTACTATGTGAGCTCCTGAAGCTACTCTTTATTTTGTATAAATTTATATTGTATAGTAGCTGTGATAAATAAGGGAGACAACTTTGTTTTTGAAAGAGTTATTTTATGTAATTATATTGGGCCAACATTTTGCCAAAACTTTTATTTTTATTATATAAAATATTTAAATATTAAGGTGTGTTTTCGAGTCAAAGTAATCAAAATAATAATGTAGGTACATAAGAGTTTTCGAAAAACTACCCCAGCGCCATCTATTGGATGATTTAAATAGCCTTATTTATTGCTTAGAACATTAGCTATCCATCAGTTAAAGTCGCGTCAAAACCGGTTCATCCGTTTCCTGTCGTCGTGTGCGACGGTCAAAAAATAAGAGTTTTCAAAAAGATACCCCAGGGCCATCTAGGAGATAATTTAAATACCATAAAGTTACTTCCTACAACATCAGCTATCTGTCCATTAAAGTCCCTTCAAAATCGATCCAGTGTTTCTGATCGGTTCATATATTCGAATATGCGAAAAAAAGTTACCCGAGTCATTTGACGAGACTTGCCACTGTCAGATAGCTGAGGTTGCAAGGTAGCTTCGGTTATTTTAATTACTCTCTAGGCGGCACTTGGGTTGAGTGTTTTTTTTTCCAGATATTCGTATATATATGAACCGATCAGAAACTGCTGGTGCTGGACCAATATTTTGACGGGACTTTCACTCACAGATATCTAATAGTCCGAGAGTTAGCGACCGATTTTGGGACATTATTTTGGAATGACAATTGTGGCTGCCGGAAATGGCCGGAATCCAAAGATACAGCACTTCAAAGTTCAGAAAAAATAACCCAACTATGGTAAGTATTTTTTTCACGAATTTTTTTTTCACTAAAATGTAGTTTGAAACGTTTAAAATAATAATGTATAACTGCCGCTCATAACATTATCAAGCCGAAAAAGAGTTGCCAGAGCAACTCAAAAAACAGTATGAAAATAATTTAAAAAAAAATTTTTTTGAATTTTTCGAGTTGCTTCGGCAACCCTTTTCTGGCTAGACAATGTTATGGCAGTTTTATAATATTATTTTAAAAGTTTCAAACTATATTTTTGTGAAAAAAATTTTGTGAGAAAATTACTTAGGTAAAATAGTTTTCTGCACTTTGAAGGGCTGTATCTTTGGTTTCTAGCCATTTCCGGTAGCCACAATTGTCATTTATTAATGAGTGGCCCTAAAGCAATAACTGCCCAAAAATTCAGGAGTGCCAAAATAATGTCACAACTTACAACATTGGTCGCTAGCTCTCCTAATATTATATTACATTGTTATAGTCGTGTTCCTTTTAAGGTGACAAAGTACTAATAAGTATTTTACTAACGATTCTAAATGGAACGCTTCGCTAGTGGAAATCTACTACTGATTTGTATAATTTAGTGTATGGATGGATGTAGACAGTCTCAACGTATACCTTTTAGTTTTTTTTTCGTTGGCTGCTTTTTCGATGCAAAATAATGATAATAATAGTTTTTGATGTTTTTGAACAATATTTTATGTATTTATTTTGTTTGTTTTAATAGGAAAGAAAAACACTGAGCGCTGTCATCTGGCGCTGTCATCTGGCGCTTTCTAGGTGAGCAGCATGAATGAAAGAATACAAGATTACGACACTTGGTTTTTTTTGAGCATTTGGTTGTTGTGTTTTTTTCACTTGTGAGGTAAGCACAAACAGAAAAACAATTAATGGTGTAATCTTGTTATGAATTTACAAGTGAAACAACAACAAAGTTAAAAAAGGCCAAAGTGTCGTACTCTTGTATTCTACTACTACTCTGCTCATCTACTCGCACTTGAGATCATGTGTAGATTGTAGTACTAGATTATTACTTATGAGTACACCTAAAAGGAACAGGGCATTGACGTATTAGGTATGGACCGCCAGTAGCCAACTTCACGCGTGTTCCAACATAACCAGGGGCGCCATGAACTACTAACAGGAAATCTGCGTAGCAGTGATATGATTTTTTGAATTAATTATTTAATGTTGAAAGATTTTGGTGGAAATTATTATCAAACTACTTTTATTTTGCAAACCACATCCCCTCCTTATGCCATGAGTTACTTACAGATGAATATATTATCATTTTCATTTAAATTCTAATGGCGAAATTAATACACGTATTTAGCACTAAAAGATGATGGCGTTTTTAGACTGATTTTAGCTGGAACAAATTTTCTTGGCTATTTGTATGAAAATTTCAACCGACTGGTGGTCCATATCTAGTACGTCAATGGAACAGGGCTTATTTTAAAAGCACGTATGTAGGTGTTCTTAAAAATCCGAATATTCTTAAAGCACGAATGTTCCTTACTGATATTAGCCCTGTTCCTTTAAGGTGGCAAAGTACTCGAGAGTAGTAATCTAGTACTACCATCTAAACATGCTCTCAAGCGCGAGTAGATGAGCAGAGTTGTTACGCATCTAGAAACCGCAGATGGCAGCGTTCAGTTTATTTTGTTTTCTATTAATAAAAACAAAATAAATACATAAAATATTGCTCAAAAACATTATAAACATATCTTATTATTATTGTTTATCGGAAAAGCAGCCAACGATTAACAAATAAACAAAACAAAAAGTTCCAACACATGGACGAAATGTGTGACCAAAAGGTATACGTTGAGACTGTCTACATCCATACACTAAATTATACAAATCAGTAGTAGATTGTTACTAGCGAAGCGTTCCATTTAGAACCGCTAGTAAAGTACTCATTAGTACTTTGTCACCTTAAAAGGAACAGGGCTATTATATTACTTGATATTTCGATACGTACCGAAAATAAATCAAACATTACCCATTCGCAGTCGAAAATCTAAACAAGAATTTCCGTAAAAAATCATTTATTTGATTTTAAACGAGTAATCCATTCACAAACCCAAGATTGTATTGAAAGTCATAAGTTACAAGTATAACGTTAAAACAATAAAATTATATAATAAAAGGTAAAAAAAAAACATTTAACTCATCTTATCATTTAGCATCTGATGAACGTGATGTCGATTAATCTATCTCTCCAACCAAAGTGAGAATCTTATGCTTTTTTTAATGTTTACTTTTTTAATGTCTTGCCGTGACTTTTTTAAATAAAATTTTCTACTTTTACTTTCTCTTAAGATTACCTGAGTTTTGAATGCGACAGATAGTTAACACTAATTAATCAGTCATTTGTTGTTTAATTTTGGGGAAATTTGAATGTTGCATTGGAGAGGGCAACTCAAAGTGATGAACTGCATTTTCTTAAGATATAGTTTTAGACTTTAAGATGGTATGAAATATAAATCTTGTATAGTCTGTTGGAGCACTTGTCTCGAAATGTTTTATACTTGTCGGCTAGTTGGTAACAATCTTGATTATTTATTTTGGCCCATTTTTAATTATTTATTATAACCTTATAGGAGTCTTATTCTTATGTTTTGTGGTGACAGGAGATTCGGCAAGCATTGGTAAGCCAAGATTTTTTACTGGAATTTTGTTGGATGCAGTAGTTGATGATGACATGATTGGTATCGGTGGCAGTCCCAAGGAGGCTTCACATGAAGATTCGAAACAGTGGAATGATTTAGATGATTATTATTATGAAAAGGAATATCATGAATATTACGGACATAAACCTCATAATTACAATCATAGAAATGACAAAAAATTGGACAACGAGGATCCGTTGGCTGCACTATTGCGAAGTAAGAAATCATCGAACAACAATAATTATGAAGGTGATGATGATGATGATGATGACGAAGATGATGATGATGATGGATATTATGTTGATGGATATGATGAAGATGAATACAATAAGATAGAAACAAGGCCAATTCGAGGAACTATTAGAAGAAGAAGGAAGGGAAATAATAATAAATCGGATGAAGAAGATGATGATGATGAATATGAAGGGGCATATGGATATGAAGACGAAAATGGTTATGAGGATGAAGATGGTGGCTATGAAGATGAAGATGGTTATGAAGATGATGATGACGATGAAGACGAAGATAGTGAAGAAAATAATGAAAATCCTTCAAATAATAATAACAATAAAAATAAAAAGAAAAAAACTGTACAAAAAGCTGAAGTAGTGAATTTTCAAGAACCGAATGAGGAAGATAATATTTTTATCGAAATCAAAGATGACGAAGAGGTGCAAGCAAGTGTTGTAAAAATACATAATGTCAAAAAGATGAATGAAAAAGATGTGGTGGTTGATGAAAATGATGACGAAACAGAGGATGAAGATGATGAAGAAGAAAATTCAGATGAAAGTGATGAAGATGATAGTAATGAAGAGAGAAGCGTGAAGCCGTGAAAGAGTTGAATTAATAAATTTTAAAATAATTATAAGTACAATCAACTGCAATTATTTATTATATTTGTAGATGATTCAAATGTTTACATATTATGTAGGTATTTATAATCATAAGAGAACTGATAATTTAATAAATTTATTCATTTATACAAAAATTTACACATTAATAATTTGTTTGTTACCATTATTTAAAGAAAAAAATATTCCTAAATGGTTTATGAATTAAAAAGGAGCCCATTCTACCTGATATTGCATACATATTTTTTTTCATCAAATTGTTTCGTACTACCATTGTATATAAATTTCTATAGTACAACCATTGTATATACATTTCTATAGTACGTCCATCGTATGTAGCAACATTGTTGAACTTCTCGATTGCTCGAAGCGCCATCTGGATATGTTGGGAGCTCTAGCTCTTTGGGAGACTTTGGAGGAGTGGCTTGTTGTTGGGAGAGATTTTGAGGGATACAAACTGGGGAATATTATAACGAGAAGGCATATAGAAAATTTCAAAGAGTTGGAAGAAGATGAAAATTATAATTGTTGACTTTTTCTCTTTAAACTTATTCGTTTTTATTTTGATAACGAATGTTCATAAAAAAAGGGAATTGGCAGTTATTTATTTATTATGTATGGCTGTATGCATGGTGGAAAATAAATATTTGGCTGCTTCTGAATGTGTAGGTGCTAGCTTTAATGCTGAACTATATGAAATGTGGCAAGCTTCCTATTAGAATAGTATGTAGCTGCTGACGAAACAATGTGACGTCACAATTACATATTCCATTGAAAATGCTTCTTACTAACATCTGATCCGGAACGGATTCGAATTTGTGTTGTTGTTGTATGCATACATTTTGCGATACAAATTTTTGAAAAGTAAATAACTAAATAAAATTTACAAATTTTATAGAAATAAAGTTATAAATTGGTAATGCAAAACTTGCTTTATTGGAAGAAAATCATGGATACGGGCATCAAAGTTGACATCTTTAAACTTGATTTGCGGCTAAACAAAGCGTCCTAGGTAGGTAGGTAGGTAGGAATGGCGGCTATTCAACTAGAATAAAACCCAATTAGCGCTTGGTGCGCCGTTTTGAAAGCGTCCTTGAGACTTAAAAAATACATATTCGTGATCTAGGGAGTGCCACCTTTCAATCGCTGTATCACATGATTTAAAAAACAGACTTTTATTTTTTAACTTCATTTCTTATAGGTACCTACCTTACATCAAAACTAAACAGGAAATTTAAAATCTACATTGTTTCCACGAAGAGATACTGAAATGTGGCAACATATAACTGAATGGTATCTTTTAATAACTAAACATAAGATGATTTTGTATACAAATTTTAGTTATGTAACCATGGTTGCCATATGAAAAAATTAACGTACCTATATTTATTTTCCTCACTTAAGTAGGTATAATGCGAGAATCGTTTGGCATCGATTCGGTTCGATTTTCAATTTTCCGAAAATACAACCGAGCCTGCAAAGCCACTTCAAACCATACGTATGTACACGATGATGAATTTGTCTCATAACTCTATCCTGTACCTATATACGGCTAGCTTACAAAAATTTTAAAAGTAATTTTTGTTTGTTTTGATTAAGTTTTAAACTTTATCAAACATCTTTTATTATTGTTTAATACAAAACACAAATTCTTAACATAGTATGCAAAACTTATTAAGAAAAAAAAAAAAAATTGATACAAATTTATCAATATGGTAACCATTGTTTGATAAATCACTTTTTCATTTTCATTCATCTGCAACAAAAACAAAATATTAATTATTTGAGGAAACTAATCTGAAATAAACTTATCTGTGTCCGAGTCTTGGCATAAAATATATATAAGTACATATAGGTATATCAATAAAATACCTATATTTGCTTATCTATTTACGATTTTTTTTCGGTTATAAAATATAAATTACATACTACTGACTTTTTTTATTATTTCATTTCGTCTTCAAGGTCGTGGCAGCAGCCAAGCAACCAATGACAAATGCTTCTCCCCTTGTTTTTAATCTGTCAAAAAACAGAAATTTTTCAGGCTGCTCACCCTCGTCATTGTTGTCGGAGCCAAAATAATATAGTCAACTCTTTCGCACAATATATATCTACACTAATTCCTTTGTGCGAACAGCGCTAATTTACGCAAATTTTTAGAAAGAATAAATCGTCGACGACGAAGCTACTATAGTTTCTATATGCAAAGGTACAACCATGGAGCAGCGCCATCTAAAGAAACTTGTGAACCGCACATTTGGAGGTTCTTACATTTACTAAGTGTCTATTCTGTTAACCTAACAATAGTCGTCAACAAAACAGATTAACAATATTTAATGTATTTTATTGGCTCTAAAATCTATATTTTCTTGTCAAGAGTCGTAAACAAAACAAAAATCATGTATCTTTACGACTGTTGTTAGGGTAACAGAATAGACAACTAGTAAGTGCACGAACCTAAAAATGTGTTATTCACACGTTTCTTAAGATGGCCAGGCGGTGATTATTCAGCATGAAAATACTATAAAAATGTACATATATACAATGGTAGTACCCAAGAATATTAGGTATAAGGATGATTGTGTTCAAGTTTACAATTCAGTGATATTTATTTTAACATCGTGTTGTCATCATAAATTCAAAAGAAAAAAAGCTTAACAATCAAACATGTCATTACGATGATAGAGAAAGACGAACAAAGTAGGTCCAACAATTCTGTCTGTCCGTCTGTCTTCCTGTATTTTTAATTTGTTTTTGACCTAGTTATAAAAATGACGGTAGCTACCATATAAGCGTATCCGATAATTCCATTTTCATCGAAAGATATACTATATCAATTTGATGTCCGTTATCTCATTTTTTTTTTTCAGAATCAGCTTCTTAACGTACCTACCTGCCATAAACCCGTTTGTATTACTCCGACTATTTTTTGAACGACTTCACCCATTTTGACGAAATATAATATTTTAAAAAAACTGCTAAACCTAAATAATAATGCAAACAAAATTTAAAAAAAGTTTTTTTTCTAAAAAACCCGATATTTCTAATTTTCTCGAAAAAAAAAATTAGATTAATATCTATAAAATTTAATATGACTGAATTATGTTGCTTTTGATGGTAATGTCCGTCATTTAAATTTTTTTTCGGAATCAGCATACCCAAGTAGCATTTCAGGTCTACAAATCATTTACTGAATATTAACGTTGTGATTGTAATGTATCAGTGGTAAGCGAATAGTAATCTTATTGTTGGTAAAGCGTAAACGGTTTTGGGGAATCGAATGTGATGTAATCAGAACATTTACAAAGTGAATAAAATGCACACGTTTTGTATAAATGCAATTGTAAATGTTCGTTTACAGAGACTGGTGTATAGGTACCTATTTGACACAAGCACGTGGTATTTTTTTTGTGTATCGACTGCAATAAAATGTAAACAAATTTATAGATTGTAATCGTAAAGCTACACAACGAAAACAATGATAGATTAATACCAAACATTTATAAAAAAGTGTCCACGCAAAATGCAAATATTATTATAGCAAGAAAGATATTTTGATTTTATTCTGCAATTTAAAGTGAAAACTACAATCGCTTTATATTTTTTCTGCTAACTTTTCAAAATAGAATTGTAAAAATTACGGGCCACTCTAAATATTTGTTTTTTTGATTTTTTTTACATCACAATTGTTCCTTAAACTGATGTACAGACAGTATATTTGTTTGTTTTTTACTTATTTGGATTAATCTCAACATTTTAAACAGAATTCATCTTAAATAAATGCATTCAAACCATAGTTTTTGATTATATAGCCAAAAATATTTTTTTAATATTATTTTTTTTTTCTTTCAAGCGCGATAAATGGATGCGTAATGGCGGCCAATAGCTGTAAACATGTGAACAAAATGTACACTTACAAAACATTGCAATTAGTATCATTTACATTTCGTATACACTCAATTTGTTTTGTAGATGTTCTGTTAATTCAATATTTACATTTGACAGCTAATGGTTTTGCAATAGTTCTGTTTATTTGAGATTTTGGACTATATTTGTGGCACCATATTTACACGTGGTCATTACAATACTTTTGTTCTAACAATTACATTTTTTGGGTCGGAACAATATAAATCCTAATAAAATACATTGTTGTGAAAAGTTTTTATTTTTATTATTAAATATTGCAAGTAAATTAGTGAAAAATAACTAACGCCAACATTTGTCAAATGTATAAATATATGTACGTACAATTTTATTAAACTCCAAAATAGAAGTAGAGCAATTAAATAACTTTTTTCAATTTTTAATATATGTACATACATACATAGGTACCTATCTATAACTAATAATTCATAATCGGATATGTAATTATTCAAAATAATTTCAATTGATTAAAACAAAAACTGGCTGCGAATTCAGAATGTATTCGTGTTTTTCTATGTTCGACAGCTCTTAACATTGCTACACGTTTGGTTTGCTGACGTTCTACCTATAGAAACTTGAAAATTGGTCTTGGCATAAATAATGACAACACACGGAAAAGATGAAAAAGTGGTATCTTATCAAAATTTGAATATTCTGATCGTTTTCTTTAACCTTTAAAAAAAAATTGTAGGTAGGTACACAGAGTGAACGTTTTGTAAGCGTTTGTAATGTGTACAAGTGGCAGCTTTTGACATTTCTAAACTTTTCGTTTCTTAAATTTTCAATTCAAATTTACACGCGGGATTTTTTTTTTTTATTATTTGTTGGTTTTATTTCAGGCTTTCTTTTAAAATGTTTGGAGACTTGTAAGAATAAATTAGCAGATAACAAAAATATCATCAAGCAGAAATAGGTATACTTAATAAGCTCACTCTTATTAAACTACAAGTAGCGGTACAAGTCACCATGCTTAGACGTTGTCAGTAAAAAATGTTTACATTTTTACAATGAAAAAACTTACCGTCGTCGCGTCGTTTCGCCAAGTTAAAAAATCGCAAGAATTTACATGCACTCATTTGACTTTTTCAGTCGCATCTGCACACGCTCCCATTTAAAAGAAAGTGTTCTATATTTTTGTGACTGTGCGCAAGTGCGCGCCTTTGTGTTTTTACAAAAACGCTGATTAAACACACTACAAATTTCGCCAAATATAATGAAAATGATTTCGGTTTCGTGCCTATAGGTATAAGGTATAATAAAATGTTTAATTAGGTAATTATATGTATTTGATTATTGGATTGAATTCAATTTTAGATTTCTTTTTGTCTTTAATAAAAATAATACACACGAAAACTGAAATACAAAATATTTTTCTCAAAAATCACAATAAAAATTGTAAAAGGAAATCAGTAATGCGGTCGGAGCATAATATTCACAACACAAAATGGATGCAGAAGTGGTAAGCAAAATGTAAACGTTCTGAGCACTTTCTATAGATATCCAGAAATGTATCTATTATTCACAAAACGTTTACGATATGCTTACACTTTATTCAAATTTTTGGTATCGTTTACGAAACGTTTACACAATGTTCCGCAGTTGTACTAAAGTCTTAGAACGTTTACATTTTGCTTACAATAAATATCTGCTTCCATTTGGTGTTGTCATTAAAGTCAGGACCACCCTTCCGATATCTTGTTACATTTTTTTTGGCTATTTCTTGTTATTTCTGTTTTGTGAAAAAAAAATTCATTATTTTTATTAAAGACCAAGAAAAATCAAGATAAGAAATTTTTCTTATAGTTTTTTCTTGATAAGCAGTCATTTTTAAAAAAACAGTATTATTATGAATGCGTGAAAGCACGCTGACAACAAAATGTATTTAATAAACATGTATTTTAAGAAACGGTCTTCGTGTCAAATGGAAACAAAAATGTGTTAAAATTTATGTTACATGACAGCGACAAGTCTTTCATGTCTATGACCTGAAACCGTTTTTTTTTTCAAATATAATAACTAACAAAAGCTCATCATCGATTGATCATCAAAGTTTAATAAACATGCTTAGACAAAGGGAAAATCCATTTGGGTGTAAAAATTAATTTTTTTAAATTTTCACAATTTTATTAAATTTTTTTTTGTGTTTAAAAAAAATAATACGCATGAAAGCAACAGAATTATAAAATAAAAATAAAATAAAAATAATACAAAAAGAAAAAAAATGTAAAAAAATCGAATGTGTGGTCGTGGCATACCTAATATTGACAACACAAAATGGATGCAATATATCAGTCATGCACAAAACATTTACGAAACGCTTACATTTTGTATGCACATTTTTGTAGCGTTTACGGAATGCTTACGCTGTATAACAACATTTTCCGCGGTTAAAGAAAACGCTCCGAACGTTTACATTTTGTTTACCATGTCCATAAGTGTTGTCAATTATGCGACGACCAGATTACCGACAGGTATTAATTTTTCGTTACCTTGTTCTTAGCTATTTTTCAAAAAAATATTTTAATTTTATGTAACTGTTTTTATGTGTATAGGTTTTATTTATATAAGGTTAATAGTGAGACAAATAATATAATAATAATTAATAAATATGTGAAAATTAAATATAAATTAATTTTCACACATAAAATGATTTTCCCTTTGCATGTAAAAACTGACATTTTAAGAAAATAAAGCATCTAGAAATGTCAAAAACTGTCATGTCAAAGCTTTTCACAGTTTATAATTATATTTGCAAGTCACTCCTACGTCATAAAAAAATGCGGGGAGACGTAATCTTCTATTCCTTCATTCATGTGTGTATGCAAATAAATAAAAAATCAATGGGGTTTTCTTTGCTAACCCCTAATTTGTATTTTTCCTATCCATTAATATCTACCTATACCTACATGCGAAAAAATCTACGGCACACGCTCAGGCGTTCTACATTACGCCATTGTGACAGCTTTAACAAATAAACACTGCGTGGAGATTTGCTTCAAAAAAATATTAAATCAAACAAACCTTTAGTTTAGCTAGATCTGTCAAAAATCAAGCACTAACATAACGCTTACAAATTGTGTACATACGAAAATGTACTGATCGAATACAACTGTATATATTTCGCAATCGTTTTGATCTCTTTACAGAACAAAAAAAAAAACACAAATTAATTTTATTTTCAACAACAAAAATTTGTATTTCTTTTAATTTTATTCCTAGGTACATATAATAATAATTTAATGGAGCACATACATAATTTAGCATGCACCTACATTAATTCTTTTTTAATAAGATCATGATCTTGATACTGAAATTTTCTGAACATTCACTCAGTCACAACACAATATTAATAATTTCTCTTTCCACTCAATCACAATTATGTCGATGTCATTCCTATGTAAAATTAAAGAAATATTATTAAGGAAATCTGCGAAGTGGTTATATTAAATTAAATGTCAGCAAAAACGCGATAATTTTTTCTTTTAGGTTCCGTACATTGATTTTTCATTTTGTAAAGATTAAACACATCTACCTCCATTTAACTTTTGACAGAAGTTATGGATTAGAATATTTACTTTGTAAATGGAACAGCACAATAATAGTCTCGTGCAGATGTATATCGTATTTATACATCTACACTGTGAATGTTTTGTAAAGGTTAAGTTTTTTATAATAGCTTTACAAAGCTGGTACAAATGTTAAAGTTTTGTGATGTCTATTATACATTAACGACAGTTACTATACAGTTCATTTACATTTGAAGATGTGCTGTAAATATTCTCTGTAAACGATTTGTAAGCGTTAAGTTTTGAATATAGCCTTACAAAACTGATACCGGTGTAAATGTTTCGTGATGTTGATTTAACATTAACGATATTTGATAAACAGTTCATTTACGTTTGAAGATGTGCTGTTTCTTTAACATTCCCTGTTTTACGATTTATTTACAAAACGACCAATTAGTTAATGTAAACATACAAGTAATTTTTTTAGCTACTGTATATGAATTGTATATGACACTCAATAAATAAGTAGCATAATGGGTACAAAATGCTCCTTGGGTATTAACGGTACCTGCCATTGAACCGTTTTTTATTACTCCGACTACCCGACTTTGCGAAAATACTCCGATTTTTCGAAAATTAATATTCTTAAAAGAATGCAAATTTTGAATAATACTGCAAAAGTTTTTTGTATATTTTTTATTAATAAGACTGTATCAATTTTGATAACATTTTATGTAATTGAATTTTCACCGACTATGATGTCTTTCATATAAATCTTTTTTTTTTATTTATTCCATATATTTTGTTTTCAAATATTAAATTCTGATTTTTTTTTGTTTATAAAAAAAACTGGTCAAATTAATTTTCTATTCGTGAGCACGTAAATTTATTGTTCGGATAATCTTATATGAATGCATGGTAAGTACTCCCAATAAAATTTAATATTTGTATTTTTTTTATTCAAAAAAGCATTTAAGATATATTTTATTTTATTTTTAATATTTTGAATTAGATATTATATTAATTAAAAAATCATTGCAATAACCCTAAATTCAAGCATAATCTATAAAACCTTTTTTGAATGATATTGAATTGATATTTCTAAAATAATCATATATGATTCCTTGTCGTTTTTTTGTGCAACATTGATTTTAGTAATCTTCGAAAAAAGGCATTTATTTATTCAATATCAAAATTTCTGAGAACCATACATTTTCAAATTTATAGGCATTTCCCATTACTAAGTTAAGTAAATGAGTCGTGCTCTATTTCACATTTAAATTAATTTTTTTTTAGAAAATTTAGCTTTCTGCCTTAACAAAGGAACACAAAGCGCCCATTGGTACATACACGAATTATTATTTACATCGCTATTATCAAAAGAACTGATCACACCAACATGTTTTGATTTTGAGTAAAATCACGGAACAAAATATTTTCCTTTGTTTTGATTTAATTCGGATTTTAAAAGATTTAACAATTATATAAAAAATAAATAAATATTCAACTTAAAACACCAACTATAAACTATTATTTCAATTCCATATAAAAAAAACTACAATTGTACAACATTTATTCGTACCATACTATGAGAAGCACAGAATGTCAGACTTCCAACATCCATCTAAGAGCTCCTAAGCCTCTTTGAACCTAATTCTTGCTTGTGGCTTCGCTGCTTCGGTCTTACCAGTTCAACTAAGACTTATGTTTTTTTTTTAGATACATTTAACATACTTTCATCTAAACTAACCATCGTTATAAATAAGAATAAAAAAAGCTGTTCATACAAAGTCAACGAACGACATCTTTACGGAAAAAATACAATAAAATCTTACACCTTATATTTTGAGTATAGATAAAACTAATCGTAAAATGTAAATAAAAACACATTTACATAACATTATCGACTGATCAAAAAATTCTATTCTTTGAACTGAACTGAATTATGCAGGTTTGGCTATCATTTAAGAATAAGTTTCCATATTTCTCATAATTAGTTTGGGTTTAGATTTGAGTGTATCGTAAAATAAAAATAAAACTTGTTTTTTCTCTTCTGCATCTCTTCAGTGTCCAGCATCTATTTTGGAGCCAACCTGATTTGGTTTTGGGATTAATGTTCTTCATTTATAGTCGTCACGGTTGCCGTGGTGTGACTATAGTTTCTAATGAAACATTTTTCTTCGAAAACAGAATGAGGCTATTTTTCCATGACGGACAAAAAAAATTAAAAACATAATGGGACAAACAAAATACATATATACAAAGAGTTTCACCACAGATGACAAGTAAAAATCTTTTTTTTCTATATACCTTCCGTTTAGGCTGAAGATATCACATTTTTTTAATTTTTTTCTAACAAAATTACTTAAAAATGAAGTAGAGTTACTTTTCGACTGTTTATTTATGAAAAAAATTACTTAATTTATAAAAAAAAGTAATAAGGTACGTCATTTTGTAGAACTATGATTTTGCAACAAAAAAAAAAAAAACATCCTCTGATACTTCGGGCTTACTTTAAGAAATTTTCACATTTTTTCATGGTGCCACTTTTATTAAATAGTCAAAAATTAAATATTTCGTACTTCCTTATTTGAAGTGCAGTTTAAATTCTGTAAAAATATTAGTGTATTCTTACTTCAAAGTGTCCATAGGAAGATTTTACCAAAGAATATATTTTTTGTTATTTTTTTCATATGTTGATTTTGTTCTTGTTTTTTTTTTGCGGTTTCAGCCAACCATATGACTGTTGATACGGATTAATTTTTTTTTAAAAATTAATAACTGAATTTTCCACAAAAAATTTAAGTATTATTTTCTTGTACGATGCCTTGTTTTTTTCATACCAGTCCAAACAAACAAAAACTATTGAACGCGGAGCCAGTGAATATTTTTTTTTTTTACTTTGACATAACTTTTTTGAACAAAGTGTGCTTGAATACCATTTTTCGGTTAAAAACATAATGCTTAATGCTTTTGTCTTACGACCCCATTATTAAATAATAATTTTCTCTTTTCTTGTTTCTATGTTTCGATTTTTAAATATCTTGAAAAGTAAAAAAAAAATTAAACAAACAATATTTTAAACAAATGAAAAATCGTAGTTTAAACAACTTAGTTTAAAAAATCTGATTCTCCGATAAAATTTTCCTATATGGATTCTGATAATAACAGAATTTTGAATGCACTACAAATACGTGAAACAAATAATTATAAATAATCAATTTTGGGAACTATTTTAAAGTTCCTAATCGGCAACCCTATTTTTAACCCAAAAGGTTGCTGACACTTTTCTAATCTACTTTTAGTTCTTGATTATTATTATTATTCAAATGTGTTTAAGTAAAAGAGGAAACGAAAGCGGTAGATACCGTTATGGTTATAGAAATTTGAATTTAGGGATTACATTATTATACATAGAAACCAAGCTGATGTAAATGAATTCTTGGTCCTCCTTAAAGTTGTTCAGTTTTAATTCATAAGTCTAGTTCCTGAGAAATTTATTTTAGTTTGTTCACATTGATAAGCATTTAAGCATGACTAAGATGACTGCAATTAGTTGATACCTTTATTAGATGATACCTGTATTAAAATGGTTCTGATAATAATTATTTTTATATGCAGTGCACATTTTGAGTAGTTTGTTTTAATATATAGATATAGATACACGGTTAAAAATGTCAGCATATTTTTTCAATACAGCACCTGTATTACAGTGTTACAAATTACAAAATATGTAATGTAACAACCTCTTAATATTTTAGGAAGGCTCGGGCCAAAGATCTCATATTCCTACATCAGCTTTTATTGTGTGGGCAGCTATCACGTAGTAAGGCAGAATCGAATTAGAATTTCTGACAAGATACATTTTTTTTATCCTAATTTGTATAAGTTTACAGTCGATTAAAACGCAGTATTTTACCACATTTCTTGATCTAAATTTAGGCACTCACAGAGTAAAATTTTAGGTAAGAAATAAAGAGTCAGTTCTTGTTGGCCTCTGAACAAGTTACATCGTCTTTTAATCTCTCTTTTTGCCACGTCAATATAGATTCTACACTTCTATTCAAGGTCCTTGAAACCATCTACATATATCGGCTTTTTCTGCCACCGTCAACATCTTTCCAGACCCCATTCGATTTCAAAATTATGAAAAATATGTGGCTTCTTACTCTCTCTCAAATATTTGAAGCTGTTGTTTAAAAAATAAAGGGCACGACTGGGTCGCACAAACTTCCTCTCGTGGTAAGTTACCTGAGAGTATAAAGTACCTACAAACGGAATAATACGAAAAAATCGTATAATTTTTTTTTTAAATTTGAAAACCATTTCTTACAAAGATTCAAACCAAAATCAAAAAATTTTCTTTTATAAATGTGAGTTCAAGAAATTTTTTTTTTCAAAATCGTTGGACCGGTTTACGAAAAAATCGATTTTTTCAAAATATTTTTTCGAAAACTATTTTCTAAAAAAAATTGAAATTCCAAAAAAAAAAAATTAAATTTCATAAAAATCCGTCAATGGGTTTTTGAAATATTGAATTCACAAAAACAGTTTTTCACAAATTATTTAAAACTTAACAAATAAAAATTTAAAAATAATTTTGATGCCATGCTATTAAGAATAGCTACGACAAGATCAGAATTCCGTTCAAGTCGCTTCAGCCGTTGTCGAGGTAACCGAGATTTAAAAATACCGTTATATGGCAGGTATCATTAAACAAATTTTCTTGAAGGTTTGGTTTCCACTTTTTGATAGACCTTCTACACTTTATTTCACATGTGAAATTTGGTTAAAATCGTTAGAGCTGTTTTCGAGAAAAATGAGATTTTCTATAACCGTAATATGGCAGGTACCGTTACTTTTTGACTTACAGTGACCTTCAAAAAAAGCTCTGGGCGTATTACCCTAAGAACCATACCTACCAAATTTGATGTAAATCGGCCAACCCATTTAGGTTATGTAGGTGCCGAGACAGACAGAGAGACCGACAGACAGACAGACAGACAGACAAAATTACACCCACTGGTTTCGTCTTCTCTATCATCGTTATGTCATTTTCGATTTTTATTTCAAAAAATCGCAAGTAAAAATCACAAACGAAACTTTTATAATGCATTATTCTCAATGGCCTTAATCAAGTGACCCAATTTTGTATACCCTTATTCTAATACTGTTTCTTAACTGAAATTGTGAAATTCCGATGGGTTTTCCGAGACACCCCAAAAATTGTATGGCTTTATTTTTGGAAAATATGTAAATGGGTAACCACAGATAATAAATATTTCCGGTTCAAAAATTTCCTCCAGGTATAAATTTGCAAAAAAAGTGGCCTCAATCAAGTGACCGGCAGTGTATAATATGTTGTTTTCACATTAATTTAGTCTAGGTATTCTTATTGGAGTAAATTTTATAGTCCCAAAATTTTTTTTTTTTCATTTTTATCTGACAGTGTAATGTTCGCCAGCCAGGTTCTTATAGTTATAGTCAATGAGATTTCATGTACACATATTGTGACAATTGTGATTGATTGAGATTGATTACAGATTTAAATGATTTTGTATACATGCACGATATTCTAATAAGAAAATATCAGGGCATGAAATGTTTAGCCATCAGCCAAGCAACATTTGAAGAATACTAAGAAGTAGATAAAAATTATGTAAAGAAGAGCTTAATGTTTAAAATTATTATGAAATGCAGATGGTGTTGGAAATAAGTTTGAGACAAAATATTTGTTACCTTAAAGATGGTCACAAGCAATGTCAGTGTCCGACTAAAAATCCAAGATAATTTACATTTATATGAATTTATTTAGTTTTATTGTTGAAAATAGTAATAATTATTTATAAATACCTATAATTGCTAATATAGTTTCTGTTTTTCAGTTTTTGTTCTTATTTTGAACAAAATTATATTAAAACAGTTACAACATTAAATATTTTAAATAACTCAATTTAGCTTTTCGGCGTCTAACAAAAAACGTCAACGTTTAACCCAGGAAAAGTCTTAAAATGTTCATAGGTGTTTCATTAGTTCGTTCCTCCTCCACCCACCCCTCACCATTCATGCTAATAAGACGTATAGTGACTAAACTTACGGAAACAAGACTGGTGTAACCCAGGCTCATTGTGTATGTGTGGTGTTGACATTTGATCTAGAACTAGACGTTTTCTTTTTCTTTCAATGCAATATGGAGATCTGAAAATCCTGATCGGTACTCGAAACCAAACAAATTTCGATAAGTTTAAATTTGAATGAATGCCTTCGTTGCAATTGTATGCATAAAATGAATACAAAGCCGCATCAGTTACGAAATTGACAACCAACAGTCCAACAGATCGTGAAACGAAAAATAAACTCCAAATTAAATGTTTTTCATCATTCTTAATTGAAAGTATTGAAATGTAACCTTCTATAAAAAGAAATAAGGGAATGTCCAGAACAGGAGGCCCACGTGGCGCCCATTGGTTGTTGCTGCTCATGTCTTACTGTTTGCCCACCACTGGTTGTCATATCATGTGCGGTAAGCAAAGTACATTTATCGCAAATGCATAATATTTTTTAACATAGGGAAGACTTAAACAATTTTATTCATTGACTTTAAGCATTTTTATTATTTCTAACATTGTATTTATAATGAGTCCAATTCAAACATTTTGTTCTGCATTTTTGTCTGCTTTGGCGGTATGCTTATTCTGTGCATACCAATACTGCTGTTGTGCTATTGGGCTAACTGTAGACGAGATACCCAATACTCCCGGGGAACCTGGAGGACCTGGTGGTCCTGGACGGCCAGGTCTTCCAGTAGGTCCTACTGGCCCAGTTGGTCCAGGGGGACCAGGTGGCCCAGGAGGACCCGGTGGTCCTGGTGTTCCAGGTTGTCGATCATAAGCAACCGGTGGCGTAATGGAGTTTGGATTTGTTGATGCGAAATTAGCTTGAACTCCAAAATCGATATTAGGAAAGCTCGGAAGACTTGGAAGACTAGGAAAGCTTGGGAGGTTCGGTGGGTTCCATATTCTCGGAAAATTCATTTGAGGAGCTGATGACGATGATATTGCTGAAGCTGATGGATTCCAACAGCATCCTTGAAATATGTTGGATGGAGCCCAGGGTGGTAGAAATGGATATGGTATTACAAGCGGTGCAACATTGGGCATTTGATTCGATGGATATGTTTGTATAGGATAGCTATTGAGGCCTCCATTTGGAATGTATTTATTGATGCGGTTTCCTTTAATACTGTTGATTGTTGTAAGTCTATCAATGTATGGCCTTGGACTCGAGAAAGCACCCGAAGTGTCATCGAATTGCTCGGCAGTTTCTTCATCGGACTTTGATGACTTTTTATCATCATCTTCAGTATCTTCACGCGTTTGGGGTTCTTCATCAGAAAAAAAGTCATTGGGGGAAAAGACCATAACTTTCTCAGAACTGTCGCTTAAACTTCGGACTTCTCCTGGTTGAAGTTGTTTCCGACGGGGTGATATTTTTGCTCCTGCAGCCAGAGCTACAAACAGGATAGCTTAAAATAAATCAGTTAGAATAACATGTTTATAAAATTGAAATTAAACCTAAACTACTCACCGAAAGCCAATTGGACACGCATGTTGAAATACTTCTGTGAGAAATTACGAGTTTGTGCATTTCTTTTATAAGAAAGCTAAAGTAATTCTTTAAATTATCAAAAAGCTAAGCCGAAGACATAAAATACAAATTTCCTAGAAATCCTCAAGCATCATGTAGTCATTAAAGAAAACTGATTAATGTTACTCTATGCTACAATGATAATTATTTAATTTTGTTCTTACAGCAATTGGCTTGCTGAACATTCTGAGTGCCTCCGGGATTAAGAAATTACCTATTTTTGTTAAGAAACTTCATTAAGAAACTAATCAAGATTGTATTTGATAAGAAAATTTATATGTGTTGGCTTTGGATGTAAAAAAATTCTCCGAAAGATTCCTAAAATAATCAACTTAAAGATTTCTCGTGCCAAGCACAACAGATTGAAAGAGACAAACAAAAGGATGGTAACTGACAAATGATCATATCATGATTATTTTTTAATAGCGTGATAGAGAGTAATATAAGTGTAACACCAGTTAACAAAATAATATGAAGTATTCACGAAAATTTAATTTTCTCGAAAACGGCTTCAACAATTTTTTAGGTTCCTCCCATAGAAACGTAAGTTTTTCCTGAGCTATATCGTGAAAAGGTTAATCAATTTTAACAAAATAATTTTTTTTGGAAAATACATTTTTTTTTCAATTTATTTTAAGAAAATCATCTTATGTTTACTATCAAAATATCAAAAAATAAAGTGTACGACTGGGTCGCACGAACTTGCTCCTGTAGCAAGTTACAAAATAAATTTAATATTTTTTTAATAAAAATGAAAAACTCGAATAAAACATATGAATTGTTGCAGAATTTTTTTCTTTGCCTAAATGCAAGTTTATTAGAAAAATAATTCAAAATCGTTAGAGCAGTTTTTAAATAAATCGATGTTTACTTAATAATTTTTATGAAACTTTTTTTTATGAATTTCAAAAACGCCAATTTAAAGTGCTTAATAGTTTGTATTTTATGCACAAAAAATACATTTTTTTAGTAAAGCCGTTTTCCAAATATTGAATTTACAAAAAAAAAAAATAAATTAAGAAATTAATTTAAACTAAAAGAAAGCATTTTTGCGAAATTTTGGTATCGAAGTTTTATCAAGTCATCTAGGTCTTTCTAAAAAAAATTTAAAATTAAAATCGATTAAACGGGTCACGAGACAGCTCAAGAAGAAAATAACGGTTCTATGGGAGGTACCGTTCATAAGCATGCGAACATTTTTGTTTGCAAATTAACAAAAGACAATTGGATGAAAACCATCTGTAACTTTTTTGAAGAAAATCGGTGGAAACGTTTTCGAGAAAATTAAGCTTTTCCAAAACCGTTATATAGCAGGTGCCGTTATATTTTGAGTCAAAAAAAAATTTTAATTTTTCCTCTTTAGGTTTATAAACCCTACATGCCAAATTTGAAGTAAATTGGAACAGCCGTTTAGGCTGTAGGTGCTGATACATACAGACTGACATACAGACAGACAGAATTTCCGGGCCCACTTTTTTCGGCTTCGCTATCATCGTAATGTCATGTTTGATTGTTATCTCAAAAAATTTTTTTGCACGAATGCATAAGTTTCCTTAAAGTAAATAGAATCGCAAGTAAAACATATAAGTAGATAAAACAGAGGGATCATACAGAAAGATAAACAAAAATTGATTTAAAATCATCCTAATTTCATATATTTTTTTTCTCTTTATTTGGTTCTTTTACTAATCAATTTGATCATTCTATCGAAATTAACAAAATGCCTCAGGTCAGGATATACTTCGTTCGGACCTCTAAATCATTTTCAAATTATGTAAATACGCCGATGTCACCATATTGATTTATTATGCCAATCAATGTTCACTAATAAATTTATTTATAAACCATATCCAGACAATTTGCCTGGATCAATACTTATATTCTAATTATAATAATTATATAACAATCAGAAAATCGAATGTGGTTAATTAACATAATAAAATGTTTACAAAAAATCATGTTATTGGTGGTAGGTATATAGGCATTGAATAAATATTAAGTATATTTATTCAATGTTATAGGTAACTTAAAAATGGTATCAATTATTCTTAGGTATAAATATATTTGTATAAATTCTTAAGTTGGCTCATGTTACATTTATAATATAAATATTCATATTTGGCAAAAAATCCCATTAACGTTTTCTATGATATTTCACAATGCCTTATTTTTACTTACGATTATAGGATTACAATTATACCTACTAGTCCAGTCAAATTAGTAAAAATTAAGTAAGAATCTCTGAATTTGAGATACAAAGCTATAAACCCGTATAAACTTGTATTAAGACTTCCTAAAAGTTGTCCCAAAACCTACATATGAAAGAGTGTCCTCGTCTATTAAAATCTAAGGTCAAAATCAAAGATCAAACAAAAATAGACTGTTTGAACATTTTTCGCAAATATCTAGTCTCCTATAAGTTTTTCGTTATTTGTATTTATCACAATATTATTAGAGATTGAATTCCCTACAACTTTTGATATATACATTTTTTTATACGTTGAGTCGTTATCGAGAAAGAGGGCGGGGAGCACGCGGTTGGATCGTCTTTTAAGGCCAACCGATAGTCCATATAATAAAAACGCCTTATAAAGTTTATTAATTTTGGGTAAGTACGTAAATAAGTATTAATAATTTTATTTGTTTATTAACTATTAGGCGAGAGAGGGACAATAGGGACCAAAGGGCTATACATATTATAATAAGGCAAGTTTTTTATTGTAAAAAAAAGTTTTGAGATAACAATCAAACATGACATAACGATTATAGAGAAGACGAAGAGTATGCCCGGAAATTCTGTTTTATTGTGTGTCTGTATTTTTGTATATGTAATCCGTAATGTTTAAGCCGATTTCCTTCAAACTTGGTACAAAATATTCTTAGAGAAATATCCCCGCAAGTTTTTTTTAATTTTTGACCTAGGTAGGTATACCGTATACCTAAACTTTACCGATGATTATATTTTTCTCGGAAAAATACGATACATTTTGATAAAATTTTGTATGATGAGTGTGTCAATGAGTCAGTGGCGATTTCATCAAATATTTTTCCGAAGAAGCTTATTAACGGTACCTGAAATAGAACGATACTTTTTTGTATTACTATTATCTTTTAAACGGCTCCCCCGATTTGACAAAGTTTAATATACTTATGCCCAGTTTCACCAAAATACATTTAAAAGCATTTTAGTTAACGGAGTAATAAAATTTATTGGCATTTTAGCTTAAAATGGTTTGCACCAACATAAGGAGGTGAATTTTTAAAAATGAGGAAACTTGATGCTAACCCCGGATTTTTGTTCACCACTCATGGCTCTCTTTCATTAGAGCAAGCGAGAGGATAGCATATCAATCGAAAAATGTCAACGTTCTCTTTGTCTTGCATTTTTAAGACGCCTTTAAAATTTATTTGGAAGTTTATTGGCCCTTTTAAAAATGAAAATGGTTGGTGAAATTGAAAAATGCCATTTTAAGATTTAACAACCCAATAAATATTTAAAAGTGTTTGGAGAAACTGGCCATTAAAGTGTTGCTTAACGTCATTAATACTGCAAAGCAACATTTGAAAAAAGGTAATTTTTGAAAAAAAAAATAAAAAAACAGAAAATTATATTTTTCTCACAAAAAAATAAGATTAATTTATCGTACATACATATGTGTAGAAGAATTAAAAAAAAATTAAAAAAAAATAAAATACAGAAAAGAAATAAATTAAGAAATAAAAAGAAATATGGATTTATAAATATGTATCTACTTATAAATAATTTTGAAAATAATATTTTATACAATTCAATTTTGTTTGCACTTGTCGAATGGTATTTATTATATTTTTAGGTGAATTACAAGTGCCTATAGGTAATATATGTTCTATGTAAAATGTTCAAATAATTCCTTAAGAATCGAATTCAAACCGTAATGGCTAATATTTTTCTGCGTTCCTAAAATATACTTTAGAAGATCCACACAAGATTCCAATCAAAATCATATTACAATAAGAATCAAATGTGCAGGCAATGGAAATAAAATATTTTAACTCGTTTTTATTCATTTTGTTTTTGTTTTTTCTCAGTTACACTTCACGAGTTATCTATTCATCTAGAACTCTAGACACTAGACGTAGACAGAGTCTATACTATTATTATCCCTCAATAAAGTAAAAAATTAGTTATTCAAATTTCTTGTGAAATAGAAATAGATCCTATAACCCTAAAATGTAGAGAATCAAGTTTCATATTACCAGCAGCGGATCTTAATTTCTTTAATAAATAAAAATGTTTTGATTTTTTTCACATTTTTGAGCTTTGTCACTTTGTTGTCACTTTATATAGTTGGGAAGGTTTGCACGAATCTAATATTGACACATAAGCAATCAGTGCATTTAACACTTAGTAAACAGATTCTAAATCCAATTCCGACATTAGCACAAAATTCAGTAAGAACTGTCATCATCAAGTTATAAATTAATATTTGACACTTAATAGTTTAACTTACTCTTTTGAAAGATTCCTAAGGCTAGTTGTATTTATTGAACATGGAAATCGGCGAGGGGTTTGTCACTAGCCAGTTTAGTGGTTCCATGATTGTAATATTTCAAATGACTTCATATGATTTAAAGTGATTTCAAGCAGTATTTAAATTGATTAAAAAATTTTGTGATTACATTGATTTCAAATAAATTTACTGATTTCAACGTGATTTCAAATGATTGCAGGTATAAATGATCAGGTGATTTCATTCGTGACAAACCCCTGAATCTCACGTAAGGGCCAGTCCCAAGGCCGTACCCAAGGGGGGGTTCACAGGGGTTCAAATTTTAATTCCATCGATCCTTGGCAAATATGAACAAAATTACAACGAAGAAAACTTCAAATTTTATAGATCTTTTTTGGATTGGGACACTTTAGAAGCTTAGTTTACGTTATGGAAGACAAAATGCCATAGACAGAGCGTTCAAAGAGTGCAATAACAGCTCTTGGGGAATGCAATAAGGATCTGTTTCCTAACATCCACAAGCTTCTCAAAATTTTGTCGACACTACCGGTTTCAACGTTTACACCGGAAAGAACCTTTTTTAGACAATGAAACGTCTAAAAACTTACCTTAGAAATTCTACCGACGAAGAAAGACTAACAGGATTGGCATTAATGTCAATTCATCGACAAATTGAGATTGACACTGAGGAAGTTTTAGACATATTTGCAGCACAGAAGGCCAGAAGATTAAATTTAATTTTATAAAAATGATATACTTAAATGTTATTTAATACTTTTTTTTATAATAAAATCTTAAAGAGTGATGATAAATGTACCTACCTAATAAAAAATAACTTAATATTATTTTTAAAAAATATTGGAAAAATCTTTTAGTTTTTCAAATTTGTTTGAGAGTTTTCTTGAAAAACTAAGTATGCAATTGTATTTTATTAGCAGTACTCTACCTAGGAAAAAATATTGAAAATCGTTAAAGCAGTTTTTTTTTAAACCGTTTCCTTTTTTAATTTTTGAAAAATATTTTGCAATTTTTTGAGTATTTCAATACATCGAAATCTGTAGTTCATCTGGAAAAAAATCTGAAAAAATTCGAAAAAATTTAAAAAGTTATGTATATGAATTTGATCATAAAAACCTTCCTAAATTTTAAATTTAATTGAAATCGGTTTTGTTGTTAGCGAGAAATTCTGATTTTAAAAAATCGGTTCTATGGGAGGTACTGTTTTAAGATAAATCTCGACTGTTTTATCAGAATCGTTAAGGCCATTTTTAGAAAAATTAAGTTTTAACAAACTGTTATATGACATTTACCATTGTTTTAGAGCAAAAATTCCAATTTCAACATTGCCTAGTGCCAAGGCCGTAACCAGGGGGGGGGGGGGTTCACAGGGGTTCAAACCCCCCCCCCCCCCGAATTTTTTTAGAAATGCATCTGTAAATCAACCTTTTCCGCATAAGTATGAAATTTGTGCTCAAATAATTAGTGATTATGTTCAAAACATTCCGATTTTAGTTTAAAGCCTTCGTAGTTAGGTACCAACATAATTTTCGATGAATTTAGTAAGATAGCTTTAACAGTTTTTAAATACAAACTCAAACAACACAGCCTCAGGATGCCAGGTTACTTTTCCTTCGATTGCACATGATGAATAACTAAACGCCTCAAGGAAATTTAGTATACCTAGATAGGTATGTGTATGCATCTACATGAAACAATATGTATAGTATAAACGTATATTCTTATTTCCCTTCCAAATAAACTAATGGTGTCCTTGTGCGCATTAGTTTTCAACTTCGTTATTCCACTTATATAGTTGCAATTGTAACTTGCAACATTTTAGCCAGTTCATTCCATGCGTTTATATTCTCTTGCTAGCAATAAGAAAAAGGAATGAGCAACAACGTAATATGTGTTGTGGATGAAAAACCTATTTTAGGATAAGTATAATGATTCCTCTTTTAGATGATTTTTTAAGTCAGCTTAAAATAAGATTTGAAAATCATAAGTCCATACTTTCCTCTTTGTGCATTTTAATTCCATCGATCTTTGGCGGCAAATATGAACAAAATTACAACGAAGAAAACTTCAAATTTTATAGATCTTTTTTGGATTGGGACACTTTAGAAGCTGAGTTTACGTTATGGAAGACAAAATGCCATAGACAAAAAGATACAGAGAGTTCAAAGAGTGCAATAACAGCTCTTGGGGAATGCAATAAGGATCTGTTTCCTAACATCCACAAGCTTCTCAAAATTTTGGCGACACTACCGGTTTCAACGTGTACACCGGAAAGAACATTTTCGACAATGAAACGTCTAAAAACTTACCTTAAAAATTCTACCGACGAAGAAAGACTAACAGGATTGGCATTAATGTCAATTCATCGACAAATTGAGATTGACACTGAGGAAGTTTTAGACATATTTGCAGCACAGAAGGCCAGAAGATTAAATTTAATTTTATAAAAATGATATACTTACATGTTATTTAATACTTTTTTTATAATAAAATCTTAAAGAGTGATGATAAATGTACCTTCCTAATAAATAATAACTTAAAATTATTTTTAAAAAATATTGGAAAAATCTTTTAGTTTTTCAAATTTGTTTGAGAGTTTTCTTGAAAAACTAAGTATGCAATTGTATTTTATTAGCAGTACTCTACCTAGGAAAAAATATTGAAAATCGTTAAAGCAGTTTTTTTTTAAACCGTTTCCTTTTTTAATTTTTGAAAAATATTTTGCAATTTTTTGAGTATTTCAATACATCGAAATCTGTAGTTCATCTGGAAAAAAATCTGAAAAAATTCGAAAAAATTTAAAAAGTTATGTATATGAATTTGATCATAAAAACCTTTCTAAATTTTAAATTTAATTGAAATCGGTTTTGTTGTTAGCGAGAAATTCTGATTTTAAAAAATCGGTTCTATGGGAGGTACTGTTTTAAGATAAATCTCGACTGTTTTATCAGAATCGTTAAGGCCATTTTTAGAAAAATTAAGTTTTAACAAACTGTTATATGACATTTACCATTGTTTTAGAGCTAAAATTCCAATTTCAACATCGCCTAGTGCGAGACTACTAAATAAACACTCTGAACCAAGTTCGCAAATCAGCCTATCCATTTAGGCTGCAGATCTGCAAACAGGCAGTCGGACGAACAGAATTTTCCAACACACTTTTGTCTACTTCCCTATCATCGCAATATCATGTTTATTTGTTATCTCAATTTTTTTTTTTGAAGAATCCATAACTTGCCTTATGAATAGAATAGTATCATTATCGCAATTAAAAGTCGTGTTTGGTGGATTTTGGGTTAATGGGATGTACTAATTTTATTTATTACATCTACAGAAAGGTACAGATTGATTGGTGTATGGAATAAGTATACCCCCCCCCCCCCGAAATAATTGTCTTCTGGCCAAGGCTACGGCCTTGGCCAGTGCTGCAAATTTTTGAACCGGGGCTTAGAAATATTTTATTATATTTCAATCTCGGTTACTTAAGACCAGTTATAAAATCGTGGTTCATTTTTTGTTAAAGTTTTTAACTCACCAACTTAGGGGAATTACTTGTGGTTCAAGGAAGGTTCAAGCATTCAACTCGCTATATAATATCAATTACCTAAAACCAGAGTTCAACCTCAGTTAAGTAGTCGAGTTTGAGTCTCTGTCTGCATAAGTATGTGAAAATAATCAACTTTTATGTGTTTATGTGTGTTTGAATTGAGTTGAACCACAGTTCTCGACGAAAACGGAATAAATTCATAACACACGCGCAAAACATATCTATTCTACGAACAAAACCTTTTTGTTTTTGTATTCATTTTGGTATAACAGCTGCAAAATAATTTCAATAATTTCTGTAAAAATGCTAATAATTCCATGAATTAGATACCTACTATTATAGCAGTACTAAAAAAAAACGGTTTAATGATTCCAATGTTATTAATAGTTCCACTGTCATATTTGTGAAAGTACAAAATTTAAATAATTTAATAATAACTGTCACAAAAATTTCCTTCAATCAGTATTTTTTTTTTTATTCAAATATAATAAAACACATTCCAATTGCAATTATGAATTTGTTTTAATGCTTTATCCGCGTCGTCGTTCTGATGCCTCTGTTGTTGTTGTCGTTGTTGTAGTTGATGTTGTTGTTGTTGTTGTTGGTGCTGGTGAACCAGCTAGTCCGGGGGATCCTGGTCGTCCCGGTGGTCCTATCATACCTACTGGTCCTGGTGGACCACGATATCCTGGTGGGCCACGAGCTCCCCGAGAACCAGTTAATCCTTTTGGTCCAGTTGGACCTTTAGGACCATCTTTACCAGTTGGTCCTGGAGGTCCTGTCATACCAACCGATCCTTGATCACCATCAGGTCCTTTAATACCTCTGTTACCTGCAGGTCCTGGTGGTCCTGGTGGTCCAGGAGGGCCAGGAGGTCCTTCTTGATAATACATTTGTCTCATTTGATACACCACATTCTCATTTTCGCCATCATCATCTTCATTGTTTGAGTACTCCTTGGCAACAACGTAAGCAAACAATATTGCTATTGCGATGGAAAAAAATAAAAATAAGAAAAAATAAATAAAATGTCCGCTGTGTTAGATGACATTATAATGTTTCTTACCAAGAATAAAACACGTGCACCTTTTCATGACTGTCAACTGTCTAACTTCACATTTACATGATCTTTTGGTTTTATATCGAGCCTACTCAATGCAGGGAAAATGAGAGTTTTGTTTTCCAATGGATTCTTATCCATATTCAATAATTTCCCCTTCGGATTTTCATCTCTTTAAGAATTTGGGCGTTAACCAAAAAACTTGATTACATGAAATTCTGAAAGATGCATTGGAGGTGTGGCCAGAATATTTCTTTCTCGACTTTTCTTTTAACGCACTGATCTTAGGTTTGTTCTAGTTATGTACTAAGTTTTCATATTCCACTTTTAAGACCAACAGGTATATGTTCATAATTTTTATAAAGTTACACTTTTGTTTCTATGTCTATGATGATGTGTATGTAAATTGTAAACAAAAAAAGATTTTCTCATAATTACTTGATTAGTATAATGGTGTGGGCAGTATTGACAACAAGTTAAAATGATAAAGACTATGGATTACAAAAAGAATGCCTTTTAAATGCAACAGGAGTTGCACGACACTAGTTAGAAGGAATAGAAATATGGGAAAGAATTGTCTTGTTACAATGGATAGAGATCTAGTTGATTTTTATTTTTCATTGCATACCTCATGGGCGACGTCCAGCATAAGCTGGGAGTTATGCTGAAAAGAAAAAAAAATAATTTGCACCCGAGTGATAATTGAACTGGCAACCTCTGGTATAACAAGCAAGCACTCCATCCATTGTACCATTGCCGACCACAATGTTGTACCATAGCCGCCCACAATGGTACAATGGTTGCTTTTGTAATATAATATTCAATTTATACTAACTTTTAAAAATTAGTCTGGAATGTGTCTTCTACTCGTAGTCTCTAATAGCCTGAACAATGTAACAAATTTTCTTCAATTGCATGTTTAAGCAGAGTTTGTATAAAAAAATTTGTGGGTGATTTGTTGTCAATATGGTCTTAATTACGTTAATACGCTTATACGTTAATGTTCTATTCCATAAAATCGAACGATTACAACTTTCTCGTCAACTCTTATTACTCTTATTATTCTGAATAATTAAAAAAATAGTGTGAATAAGATACCATTTTATTCGAAATAAAAAATATGAATTCTTTTTCCACGTAAAGACATTCAATTTCTGGCTAAAACATCTGGCTCCAAATTTCTTCATCATTGCAACTTTCAAAAGTTGCTAGGTTTGTGATTTGTTGTGGTGTTTGTGCTTGCAAGAGGCAAACAGCGAAAAGCAAAGCGAAAAATTGTTATATTGGACGACGAGTAAAGCGACGCCGAAATTTACGCTGCGTTAAAAACGAAGGGTTTGTCACGAATGAAATTACTTGACCACTTTTATTTCCAATCATTTGAAATATCGTTTAATTTTATATTTATTTATTAAGAATGATTTCTTAATATGCAATATTGCAAAATCTTTTGAAATAATTTGCAATTATTTGATATTGCATTATTGCTTGGCCACGAGCATAACATCATAATTTTTCTAATGTCTAACTTTAATCAAAGTTCTTTAGAATAATATAATTCACAGGGAGTTTTCTCTGTAAATTTTATAAAGCAGTCGGTAATCATCGACAATTATTGCGTACTAGATTGGGTTTGATGTCATCTAGCTGATGAGCCCACCATCAAACTAGGGCGAAACGCAATGCTTGGAGTAAAGGCCACAAAACCTTTAATATTGAATTTCATTCATAAATACTCCATTTAATAAAATCTAATTCGACTATTTTTAGTCTTTTTATTGTTTTTATTTTCTTTATAATTATTTGATATTAGTAAATTTATTTAAAATTCAATGCGATCAGAAAATATTTAAATCAATTTAGAAACTATTTCTAGCAGAAATTTTCTAATCACGTGATGTAAGGTTATTTGCAATATTGCAATTTGTGATTAATAAACCACTAAACTGGCTGGTAACAACCCCTCGATTAAAACAACACACCAAACATCGGTCCAATAAGCAGTGACAAATTGACAATATACATAGTTCTGCTTTCTTCAGGATCAGGAGTATAGCTATTGCTACATTGTTCGTTGTCAAATTCTCTATTCGTCTTAGTAATAGATGTTCAATCATATAATAACATTTAACGCCATTTGCAAAAATTAAGGCATTTAAACATTGTCATTTTACTTTTGCATCATCTGTATTATAAGATAAGATCGATTTTTCAAAATGTTGATTTTTATCGATATTTTTTTTCTTGACTTAATAAAATGTCAAACTCATAACAGAAAAATCGGCAAAAAACATTGAACAGACATTTGTCTCTGTTCTTTTGAACAATCGACATTTTTCTTTTTGACATTTGGGAAAACGATTGACTGAACAATATGCCGAATGTTTCCCGCGATATAAATTGAAAAAATCCGACTGACAAATTCCCAACTACAAAAATTCAGACTGACGAAACTCCGACTGTAAAAAAATCCAGGAAATCAAATTGTTCATCTTTGAAACATTACAACTTATACTTTATTAATGTAAATTTAATTTTATTAAAAGTTGTAAGCAAATAAAAATCAAAATTTGTGTACGGAATCCTGGATTTTTTGTTTGTTTTTCTTAATACTGCCCTCTTAACTTCTTAAGCGAAAACGGTCTTAACTCAAATTACAATTTTCGGCGAAGCATGCAAGTTTTGCAAAAACAGTTTTGAGATAACAATCAAACATGACATTACGATGCTAGAGAACACGAAAAAAGTAAGTTCGTCAATCTGTCTGTCCGTCTGTCAGTCTGGATGTACCGACACCTACAGCCTAAACGATTTAGCCGATGTTGTTCAAACTTGGTACTCTGCATTTTTAGAGTTTTATTCCAAGTCGTATTTTTTATTTTTATCCTAGGTCTGAAAATAACGGTATCTGCCATATAAGCGTAATGGATATTTCCATTTTTCTCGAAAAAATACGATCGATTTTTTGCGAAAGGTGAAGTTTTTCGTCAATTGTTTTTAATTAGCTTTTTAACGGTACCTGACATACAAGCGTTTTATACAATTCCATTTTTCTCGTAAAAAAGCACCATCGATGATAAAATTTCGTAAAATGGATTTGTAGCCAAAGGTTATGTTTTTCATGTTTTCAGAATAAGTATATATATATTATATTATATACTGGCAAATAAGTCTTAAGGATAATCCTGTTTTTTTGCAAAATATGCAATCGATTTTGAAAAATTTTGTGTGAATGATTTTTTCCCAATAATGAAGTTTTTTGTTAGAAATGTATTTTCAAAATTACCTTATTAACAGTACCTGTCATATAAACGCTACAGAAAATCAAATTTTTCTCGAAAAAAATACGATCGATTTTAATAAAATTTTGTGGGACTAATTTTTTGGCAATGACGGAGTTTTTCGTTAGATTTTTTTTTTCAAAATCACCTTATTAACGCTACCTGCCATATAAATTCTATAGAAAATCCGATCGAAAAAATACGACCGATTTTGATAAAATTTTGTGTGACTAATTTGTTGGCAATTACGGAGTTTTATACATTTACCTGCCATATAAACACTATAGAAACTTTATTTTTACTTGCGATTATTTATTATACTCTCTTGTTTAGTATCCTTAGTCAAAGGTTAGTGCCTTTTATTTTTTTGGTATAGAAAGTTACTCAACGGTTAAAGTGCAGCATAGTTTTTTAATACTTTGTCGTAGCACCTTTTTTTAAAAAGCTACTTCACATCTTCGTCCCATTGAATGAACCAGCTTGGCACATGTCTCGGGAGTTATGGTGTACCATATAGTTCTTGAATTTTTGACCACAGTTCTTCCTTTTACTTGGGTCTGGAGTCTCCGATCTTTCGGTAAAGTACTCCCCATAAGTGTTCTATCGGATTTAGATCCGGCGAATGTGATGGCCACTCCATAACATTTATTTTGTTTTGCTTGGGGTCATTATCCTTCTGGAATTCCCATTTAATTGACATGTCCTCCTCCGCAAATGGTAGCCTAACTGTATTAAGGATTTGGACGTAATCAACAGCACACTTTTTGTTTTTTATCGAAAAAATTGGACCAACTCCAGATGTTGAAAAGCACCCCCCCCCCCCCAAACCATTACGTTACCTCCACCGTGTTTGACGGTCTTCTTAATATACCGATGATCGAATTCCGTATCCTTTGGACGTCTGACATACATTTTTCCATCGGAAACAAACAAATTAATTTTAGTTTCAACGGACCATAGAAAGTTATTCCAATTTGTACGTTGGAGGTGCTGGTTTGCAAATTTAAGTCTTTGATAAATATTTTTTTTTTGAACTCAAAAAAAAGGAACTTTTTTTTAACAATAAAAAAAAATTTTCTTGGACTCCTTGCTAAAAGTCGTGCTTCTTTTAGCCTGTTTCTTATTTATTCGGCTTGTAACTGCTGTATTCAACTCATTTTTGAGATTCGTTGAAGAAAAAAACGGTTTTTTTTTTGACAGACGCACTAACCTTTTATCAAACCGCGTAGATTTTTCCCGTTTCCTTCCTCATGGTTTCTATCTCCGGATTAAAATTTAAGGATGTAAATCCTTTTTTTCTATGAGCACATTAAGACTTGCGCGATTGTATCCATTGTTTGACCGTCATTTCTTAGGTTTTTAATCAAATTCCGCTTGAAAATGATCCAATGGACACCACGACCCATTTTTTTTGTAAATTTCAACACAATTTTATATTTTCCTCGTAAGAAAAAACTTAAAATGAATTTATTACTTTATACTAGTTTAAAAATATACGTTGTTTTAAACTTTGTTATCAGGTTTCTTAGTTTTAAACCATAAAACATGAAAAATCAAAAATCGCTTAAGAGGGCAGAATACATAAAATAGGTTAAAAAAATTTTCGCGCGAAATTAATTAACATGTAAAAGATCAAAAGGCAAAACAATTAAAAGCTTAATAGTAAATTGCGAAATAATAAAATGCCAGATAAGAATTGCGAGGTAAAAAATTGCGTAGTGAATTTTTGCGAAACAATAACATCGCGAGATGAGAACTGGCTAAACAATTAATTGCCAGACAATCAAAAGCAGAATGATAAAATGCCAGACAAAAAATTGCGAAATTATCATTGCGAAGTGAGAAATGCAAATTAAAAATCCCATATCCCATACCTACTCCCTTCTAACACGAATTGAATACTTGAGCAAAATAAAATAAAGGACATGGCTTATCCGCAAAAACTTGCTCTCGTGGCAAATTATCTGAGGACATAACAAAAAAAAAAAAATAAATAAAAAATAAAATTAAAAGTAATTATTTTTCCAGATTAAAAAAAAAAGAAAGTATTTTCTGCAGGTATATTTATATTTTTAATTACTTTTTTTTTTATTCTTCATTTTTTTTTTTTTTTTGAAAAAAAGAAACTTTCTGAAAAATCGCTTTTTTTCAATTTTGTTTGGCAGTATTATTCAGGTTAAGCAGTATTTTGTCCAAATCAGTGCACTCGTTCAAAAGATAGTCGGTGTAAAACAAACGGCCATGACATATGTGGCTGGTTCTCTTAGTCCGGTTAGTTAAAATCTAAACAAGAGTGAAGTATCGATCATTTGAATCGAGCTATCTTGCCGACCAGTGCAATTATGTAGGAACGGAAACTTATCTCCAAAATGTTTAGTTAGCCACATTGAACCGCATATTATCCAGTCCCAATTAATTGTAATTTTTGTTGGGGCAGTAAAACAAAATGATCATGTCCTGTATTGCTCACTAATCAAAGTAAAATCATCCACTATAACTTCAGATAGAAGCATTACTTTACATATATGTTTTACTACGTCTTTTCTTTCACTTTTTGTGTAAGTTTTAGGCACTTTAACGCCTTAAGTGTTTTACCAGTTTGCGTTATTCAATAGTAAAAAGTTATACAACACCATTCATATTTTTTAATAAATAATTGAAATCAATTGTTTATTTCAGATAAATTCACAATGTATCAAAGCATTAAGATTAATAATTGTAATAGGGTAATAGGGTATGGTTGTTCATAAGAAAAATTGATTCTAAAATATAGCTTTATTTCTTTAAGTTTGGCTTTCATTTTATTTGATACTTGCCAATCATTGGTATAGGAGTGTCAGTCATTTGATTGATTGGCACTCTTCAATCATTCGTATGAGAATGATTTTTTCTATGTTCTTATATAAAAGCAAAAATTTGAATTGCCAATAATTGAGCTACATTGCCGTGGCAATAACTGGAAATTATGTGCTAATCACTGGTAAAAATGCATACATTTAGTTTTTATTTACTATTTATTTATTTAATTGATAAAGAACGCTTTATGTTATTTTTTATAATGAAAAACATATATATATATATATATATATTTTTCATAACAAAACACACAAATTAAACTAGTTCCTTTGTTGCATTGAATTGTTATGAGCGAAAAATGTGGTGCCTATCCTTAAAGTGCCAATGATTGGGTGGTTTACCCTATATCTGCATCGACTAAACCACCACCACCATCCTCATCATCATCACCATCATCCCCATTAAGGACGTCCGCATCTACAAGTGATGAATCACTAGGTGATCCAGGTGATGAATCACTAGGTGATCCAGGTGATGAATCACTAGGTGATCCAGGTGATCCAGGTGATGCAGGTGATCCAGGTAAATTAACATCAACTAATCCAGGTGATCCGGGTTGTCCAACATTAACTAATCCTGGTGAACCAGGTTGTCCAACATTAACTAATCCAGGTGAACCGGGTAATAAATTAATTAATCCAGGTGAACCAGGTCCTCCTCCAACATTAATTATTCCAGGTGAACCGGGTCCTCCTCCAACATTAATTATTCCACCAGGGGCTCCAGGTGCTAAAATAAACCCAGCAGGTAATCCAGGAGCTCCTGGTTGCCCTGGAGGACCTATCGGTCCAACTGGTCCTGGTGAACCTTCATATCCATCTGGACCACGAACCCCTCGAGTGCCAGTTTGTCCTGGTGGCCCAGTTGGGCCCCGGTTTCCTTTTTTTCCAGGTGGACCTGGTGGTCCTATGATACCTGGAGGTCCTCGATCACCATCAGGTCCGGGCATGCCCCTTTCGCCTTCTTGACCAGGTGGTCCTGGTAGTCCAGGTAAGCCAGGACGTCCTACTTGGACAAACATTACTTGTTTTAATTGAGAATGCACCACCTCTTCGTCTTTCCCATCCACATCTACATCGACATCAACATCGACATTTTCATTGTTATTCGAACGCACTCTGGCAAAAGCGTAAGCCAAAGAAATTGCTGTTTGGATAAAAAAAGAAATAATAATATTTGTAAAAAGAAGTGTTCTAATATTTAAGTGTAAGAATTTTTACCGAGAATAAAAACTGTGTATTTATTCATAGCTTTCAAGTTTCTAACTAAATTTTTCGATGATTTTTCTCTGGCTTATGGACAGAAAATAAAATTTTCCACTTTGATCTACATACATATTTATTTATATTCATTTCCACCTTTTCTTTTGGTAGATATTGAGGGTTATATATATATGGAGAAGGTGTGGCTAGAATACCCAAGATCACATCACATATTCAAAGTTCTTAGAAATATATACCGTCTATACTCTATGTATATTATGTTGTACATAAAACAAACCTATATCTTATAGAGTTCGATACAATAATCTACAATTTGTGTGTCCCATAAAATTAATGGGAATAAGATAGCCTGAGACAGGTAGGTAATAGGTATACATACACCTAACCAGGTAGTAGAAAGCAAATATTTATAAAGTATTTTAAGTCAAAACTTAATGCAAATTTTTTTTTATAATATTCGAAACATATTTGCAGATATTATAATGTTTCTTAAAGATCGAAGCCAAACAAAATCCTTCATAATATTGTGAAATTGACCAACATGTCCAACCGTGAGTCATTGTTTCAAATTCAATTGTTATATTGACAAAGTTCTCCGTGATAGAGAAACAATGTAAACAAATATCCGTTATTCAACAGCAACAAAAGCATCAATGTGCTTTCAGAGAATGAAGACATTGCCTCCACTAAAAGTAGTATGGATTTTAATCAGGAGGCTTGAATATTTTTTATTATTTCCCAAACGTTGCTCGTTCTCAAAATTTACCAAGATAAGATTGTATATTTCGACTGTCGTTTTGAAATTGACAAAAAAGTTTGTGGATGCGTTTTCATTACAAAGTTGTTACCTAACCTGTCAAATAAGCCAAAACATAGATACATAATTTTCTTGAATTTTAAGTAATATGGACAACTTTAACTTCAGACAATTTCGAGAACATTTTCAAAATGTGTAATTATTAAAAGACACGTCAGTGCCCAGTTAAGTTTCTTATCAACTTTCAGAACTAACCGCTTATTAAGGCGGCGGTCATAGCGATCAGGAAAACGCATCAGCAAAAATGTTCGAATGGATCTTTCATGTTGTTTTAAATCGATTTTAAACACAAGTACTACACTAATCGACTACAAATAACTCAAACAAATAGAATAATTATAATTATTTATTGTTTAAAATGTATATATTTATTTTCCTGACGATAACTAATTTTTCGTGACAGCTGATTGACATTTCAAAAAAAGTGGAACAAATCGTTCCAATTATTTGAGTTCAATTTTCACTTGTTCCACTGACAGACTTCTGTCAGATAAAGTTTTTCGTGTGCATTTCAATCAGGAAAACAGCCTGTTCACTGACACATTTTTACTGATCGCTTTTAAAGCACATCAGGAAAAAAATCCTGTTCTCATTTGTTTCTAATTTTCCTGATGGTTTTTCCTGATCGCTATAACCGGCCCCTAACATGGTTCAACTCAAGATAATTTTAACAACGTCCCCCAATTGTTTTAATGCCCTGAAAACAAACTGTTTAATTTTAAGGGGCCAGTTATAACTATATTGAAACTCACCATTAAAACACGAATCAGTGCAACGTCTGATTTTTGCTTGAGAAATCGGTTATAGCAATCATTGAAAATGACCTGTCATTGAAAACATTACAAAACGAATTGTTGACTAAATCGTCGAAAAAATACATTAACCAATGCAAAAACACGTATAACAAATTTAACTTTCAATAATTTATTAAATATTAATAAAAAAAAACTTATTTTTCACCGCCAGACAACAAAACCAAACAAAAGAAAACAAACAATGATTTAAGGTTAGAGTTGATCATTGAAATTCATCATTGAACGAAAAACTGACAGCTGGGAGCATTAGGAAATTCGAACACCATCAGTGGAACGATTGTGTTCCACTTTTTGGAACTAAAGGGGCCGGTTGTAGCGATCAGGAAAAACCATCAGGAAAAGTAGAAACAAATGAGAACAGGAATTTTTTCCTGATGTGCGTTTATAGCGATCAGGAAAAATGTGTCAGTGAACATAATATTTTCCTGATTGAAATGCACACGAAAAACTTTATCTGACAAAAATCTGTCAGTGGAACAAGTGAAAATTGAACTCAAATAATTTGAACGATTTGTTCCATTTTTTTTTGAAATGTCAATCAGCTGGCACGAAAAATTAGTTTTCGTCAGGAAAATAAAGAAATACATTTTAAACAATAAGTAATTATTCTATAGTAAAATTTATTAGCAACAAAAATTATTTGAGCTATTTGTAGTCGATTAGTGTAGTATTTGTGTTTAAAATCAATTTAAAACAACATAAAAGATCCATTCGAACATTTTTGCTGATGCGTTTTCCTGATCGCTATAGCCGGCCCCAAAGCCAGCTGTTTATTGAAATCGATTTTCATCATTGAAAACACAAAATTTTTTATATTTTGCGAACTAAGCTCAAATTGCGTTATTTTTTTTTGATTAAAAAAATGCTATAATTCATAAGTTTTATTTTAATACTAATTAAAAATAAATTTGTTTTATAATTTTCCTAAAATATGAAATAGAAATTCTGGAATATATCTTTCATTGTAGTGGTAAAAGGTAAACATGAATGCAAATTTTCATCCACTTTTTGAGCATGCGAATACAAATAGTTTTTGCATTGAATATGTGCTTTAAACTATTTATTATCTCTTTCACTTTGTGTTTTTTACTAAACTTTTTAGTTTTCATCAAATTCTGTTTGTCCGTGAGTCTTTCTATCTGTCTGTTTGCATTAGTTGTATCAAAGTTTCTAACTTTTTTTTTGGCATTTATAACAAAATTTTTCTGCACTGAGGTGGGAGAAAAGAGAATACCATACAGTTTTACTGCCTGAACACAATAGCGACGGTGCTGGAACTGGAGCTACAACCGGAATAGCTGCCAATATATTGAATACCCGCAAATCCAATGTTACGAACACAACGTGACGCAACCGTTTTCGGTGCTGCATACGGTGCTGCACAAGTTCACCAACTTTTAACTTTCCACGTACAGCACTTTTGACGTTTCACAAAAAATAAAAAATAAAACACAATTTACCTTGCCGCGACCGCGTGTTTTATGAAGAAATATTTTTTATTTAATGTGTTAAAATCAAAGAAATTAATTTAAGTCCATTTAATTGTGTTTCTTTTGATAATTTTGATATCAAATTTTAATTAGCTGATGCAAATGATATAAAATGTAAGAAAGCTGTGAAGCACCATTGTGGGCATGCAAAAGACAAGACGTACGACATCTGTTCCAGCTCCAGCTCCAGTTACAGTTGCAGCAGTCTATTGTGTTCAGGTAGTTATGTGGAATACAATCTAATTACGAATGGGAACCAACACTCCACATTGAAAAATGGAACAGATTCCAACTAAAAGTGGAATAGTGTGGAGCACTTGCCCGTGGAGTACTTTCCCTGCATCATTATATAGATAAACATACATCTATGACGTTTAGTTTGATGTTTTGTGAAAAAAACGGTATTGACGGGATTTGGTGGGATTTTAGAAAGCGGGATTATAATAGATTGAGATTTTGAGCAAGCGGTATTTCGGAAGACGGTATTTAAGAAAATCAGTATTTAAGTCCCGGTATTTTAAAACTTTTTTTTTCGAAATTTTTCCAAAAACGAGATTTTGAAAATCGGGATGCTCCCGTTTTAAATCAAATCACGAAACAAAATCTTGCGCAGAAAAAATATTTTTACTTGTGATTATAGGTACTGGCAATTTTTTTTTTAGATCTTTAACAGTACTTGCCATACAAGCGTTTAAGACAATTCCATTTTTCTCGTAAGAAATACGATCGATTTTTATAAAATTTCTTACAATGGATTTGTAGCCAAAAGTTATGATTCTCATTTTTACAGAATAAGTTTACATATTAACGGTACCTGGCAAATAAGCCTTAAAGACAATTCAATTTTTCTCGTAAAATATACAATCGATTTTGATAAAATTTAATGTAGGTAAATGCTTTTTTCTCAATAATGAAGTTTTTTTAAGAAAATTATTTTCAAAATCACCTAACTAACGGTAGGTACCTGTCATATAAACGCTACAGAAAATCCAATTTTTCTCGAAAAAAATACGATGGATTTTGATAAAATTTTGTGTGATTGATTTGTTACCAATGACGGAGTTCACTAGAAATATTTTTTCAAAATCAACTTATTAACGGTACCTGCCATATAAATTCTATAGAAAATCCGACTTTTCTCAAAAAAAAAAAAAAAAAAAATCGATTTTGATTTTTTTTTTGCTGCTCAGCTCTTTTGTTTAAACGACTAGATTCAATTCTGTTAAAACGTTGGGTAAAATTAATTATTCAAAGTCCGAAAGTTATTTGTTTTTAAATGTTTACCAATCGCATAGAAAACATCTAAAATATATGAGTCCAACTGTATTTCGATGGTAGATGATAACAAAGGGGTTAAGTACAAATGCGGCATCATTTAGTTCGTTCGACTGTTGACAGATTTTTTCTCGAGCTATATTTATCTTCGAGATTAGATACTGCATACCTAAAAATGCAGACCAAGAGTTTGAGGTCAAGCTTTCGAACAAGGGTGAACATTTTAGTGACATTAAGATCCGTATACGATCTATGCGTAGCGATAGTTTGTTGATTATGAAGTAAAAGTCTGAAGCACTTTACATTACAAAATTTCAAAAGAGACATCCTTAAGCATTTAAAATTACGCTACACCTTGTATATATATAGCATTACTTTTTCTAGGTATCCTTATACAGCATTTTGATATTCATATAAATTGTGGACACACAATATGTTGTCATAGTTACATAGTTTTGAATGAAGATGGTCCGCATGACACCAAAAGTGATAAAGCTTGATCAAAATCAAAATCAAAAGTAACAAAGTAATAAACAAAACACATCAAGAATACAAAACCATGTACAAAATACAACATACAACCCCTTTTGAATTACTTACAATATTAACAGAAAACCACAAGTCAATAATATTTCCAATTCTTAAAAAAAATATTTTATTAAATTCAATTATAGGTTCTCTCAAAAAATGCTTTGTCCACGTAACTTTGCTTTCGATTATAGTTTATGTGCCAGGTGGTCCTGGTGGTCCCATAGGTCCCATTGGACCAGGTGGTCCAGGTGGACCAATTGGTCCTGGTTGTCCGTCAAAACCACGACGTCCTCGTGATCCTTCCGTTCCAGGAGCACCACGTGCACCAGCATCTCCGGTTTGTCCAGGTTGACCAAGTGGACCTGTTGGACCATCGACACCTTTCGGACCGGGATTACCTACTTCACCTTTAGCACCTTGAACGCCCCTTTCTCCTGATGGACCTTGTGGACCAGGTCGTCCTGGAAGACAAAGACACTGTGATCCCATTGGTTGCATAGGCATTGGCATGGGCACTGGTTGCATTGGCATTGGCATGGGCACCGGTTGCATTGGCATTGGCATTGGTACTGGTATTGGCATGGGCATTTGTGGCTGCAAAACTTGCACTTGTTGTGGAGCAGGAACAGTATGAACGTACGTATATTTTTCACCACCACCACCACCACCACCACCACCACCTCCTTTGTTAATAGATAAAGATCTTAGAGGCTTCTTAGCCTGAGTTGCAACAAAAATTGCAAAAATACCTTAAATAAAAAATTTATTAGAAAAATTATATTTATTTTTGTAAAAAAAAAAAAAAAAAAATACTCACAAATAACAAAACCAAAGGTGGACTTCATGGTTGCATTGATTCTGACAGGGATTTTTGGTTGAACTGACAATTTATACCAACCAGCTTTTCCGAATTTTCTCTTATGATGGGATTCTAATTTCCCCACTCAAAACAGATACGCCCATATAATTTTTCCATTTGATCTTATTTACTTTTTTTTTTGTTCTTGTTAACCAATCAGAAGTAAATGCAAGTTGTTTCTAAGAACTCAAGGTTGTTCGGTTGGGTAGAAAAATATTTAATTGTAAATTAATAGCTTTGGTTGTAAAGTGGATGATTTTCGTGAGATATTTTCCAGATTCCAGTATCAAAAAAAAGAAAAAAAGAAAACAAGTTAAGGAAAAATAATAACATTCGGTATCACATTCATTACCATCAATAAAAATACAATATCTATGGGATCCAGAATTTTATATGTAAGTTCCATTTCAACTTGAATTGCATTTACGATATTAAAATGATTTGAAGTTTTAAAGGACACTTGAATAAGGTGATTTTGAAAAAAAAATAATATTGGCAAAAAATCAGTCACACAAAATCTTATTAAAACCAATCGTGGTTTTTTCGAGAAAAGTTGGATTTTCCATAGAATTTATATGGCAGGTACGGTGATTTTGAAAAAAAAAATCAAACGAAAAACTCCGCCACTGACAACAAATCAGTCACACAAAATTTAATCAAAATCGATCATATTTTTCGAGAAAAATTTAATTTTTTGTAGCGTTTATATGATAGGTAATTTTCTAACGAAAAACTTCATTATTGGGAAAAAATCAGTCACACTAAATTTTATCAAAATCGATCGTAGATTTTACGAGAAAAAACAGTTAAAAATCTAGTCGTCAGAAAAATTTGTTTACAAAAAACATCACCGTTTTCAAAAACAATCAGTCATGCGTAATTTTATCAAAAATCGATCGTATTTTTTTCGAGAAAAATTGAATTATTTGTTACGTTTATATGGCAGGTGAGCGTTATTTTCAGACCTAGGATAAAAATCAAAAATACGCCTGGGCATATTACTCTAAAAATTTAGGCTGTAGGTGTCGATACATCCAGACTGACAGACGGACAGATGTTTGATTGTTATCTCAAAACTTTTTTTTTTACGAATACAAAACTTGCCTTATAGTTCCTACCTTTGATCGAAAAATCTAAAAAGTTAGTCTTTTAAATTCCATTTTTCCCGAAAAAAAACCGATATTTTTTTTTTAATTTTGTATGAGTGATTTGTTGCCAATAATGATATCTTTCATCTAAAAAAAGCTTATTAACGGTACATACCTGTCATACAACGGTACTTTTTCTATACTGTTTATCTCTTAAACAGCTCAACCAATTTTGACGAAATTTAATATTCTGAAAGTACTCTTAAATTTAATTTATACTGCAATCAAACATTTCGGAAAAAAGTTTTTCTAAAAAGTTAGTTATTTGAATTCCATTTTTTTCGAAAAAAATGCGATAAATTTTTTAAAAATTTTATATAAGTGATTTGTTGCCAATTAACGGTACCTGCCATTGAACGGTACTTTTTCGATAGCGATAATCTTTTAAACGAACCGATTTTGACAAAATTTTATATTCTAAAACTACTCTTAAACTTAATTAATACTGCATGAAACATTTTTGGAAAAAAGTTTTCCTATAAAGTTAGTTTTTTGAAATCCATTTTTCCCGAAAATAATCCGATCAATTTTAATAAAATTTTATATTAGTAAAGGTAATTTGCCACAAGAACAAGTTTGTACGACCCAGTCGTTCCCTTTATTTATGAATACTATCTCGTGAGCTTATTCATTGTTTTTGACGAAATTTGGGTTTCATGACATTTGGCAATACGTCATTTGGGTATATTTACAAATATTACATAATGCGTCGTATTGTCATATTTTAGCATGGTCATTTGTCTATTTGCCAAAGTGTTATAAATGTCCATATCCTTTTAATGGCATTCAGCAATATAATGTTTAATGACAATTAGCGCGAATTTTTAATTTATACACCCCCAAATTGATCTTCTATTCGTCAACATTTTTATCAGCTACAATTTTCGTTTCTCAGCGTTAACATACCACTGTCAACTTGAATATTCAAAAATATATTAATTAATGTTTCGATCGGTCCTATTTCGATGGGCACTATTTCAAACATTTTGGGTTTTCCAAGTTATTTTGGTAAGAAAGAAAATGCATTTGAAGTGTCAAAATGGATGTATGTCTTCTTTGACAAAGCGATTTCTTTATACCCCTATGGGTGCTTAAAAAGTCCTAAAACCAAACTTATGAATATAACTTGCCTCTTAAAAGTACCTTTCTTTTATCTCAATTTATGAAAAGTAAATGTAAATTAAATTCAATGGCCTTAGTTGTCGCAGAATCTTTTATTTTTTATTATTTTTTGGGTTCAATAAACTAGTTACAATTTGAAAAATGCATTTTTACGATCTGAACTTCAATAAATAATATTAAGCTAACTGCCATCAAAGATCAAACATATTCCTTACAAAAACAGAAATCAAATGTGGGAAGTAAACATAATTCCCTTTAAAATTAAATCCATTAACTGAAAGATAGAATTAGACTAAAGAAGACCCTCTTTAAAAAATTGGATTTTAATATCTACCACAGTATTGATCTCATCTCATAGACTTATTGTTTTTTAAACCCAAAAATGTCATTGAAATAAACATAATCAGGTATCTAATAAAAAATGCAAGTTAATGAACCCGAGCATGTGTATCACTTCATTGACCCTAAAAAAAATACTAATATTTTTGTATTTCTATTCCCCGTTGGAATTTTCCATAAACCCATTTTTATTTTAGAACAAGTTTCAAGAAAAATGGGATGGAAATTAAAAAGGAACGCCTTCTGGTTCTTATTGGTTAGTAAAATTCCCAAAATTTTTCCGATAGATGTAAGGTCTGGAATAAACCAAGATGCATTAAGTGCATCTCCACGAGGATATAAGAAGAACTTAGCTGCATCGCATAGAATCAGATTCAGTTCGGCAATGAATGGTTTCATAAGTTTGATTTTCTGTGAGTAAAGTAACTGAGTTAAATTTTTATAAATATATTTTTTTACCTTTTAAAAATATTCGTAAATTTTTTACTTATAATAGAAATATTATTTTGTTGTAGGCATTTTTGCAGTCATCTGTGGTGTTGCAGCCTTTGAGGAACACCAGGGTCGGATAGGTTTTAACCATGGTGGCGGTGGTGGTGGCGGCGGAGGTGGCGGTGGTACTATTTATGTAACTTCTGGAGGTGGCGGTGGCGGCCATCAATACGTACCAGCTCCACAGTATGTTCCAGCTCCACAATATGTTCCAGCTCCAACTTATGTACCAGCACCTACTTACGTACCGGCACCTACATATGTACCGGCACCAACTTATGTACCAGCACCAACATACGTTCCTGCTCCTCAATATATTCCAGCTCCAACTTATATTCCATCTCCTCCTAGTGGTGGTGGTAATTGTAATTGTCCGCCAGGTCCACCTGGTAACCCCGGACCACCAGGACAACAAGGAATGTTAGGAGATCGAGGTGACAAAGGAAGCACTGGAATGCCCGGCAATGCTGGGCCAGCTGGAGCAGTTGGGCCTGACGGAAATGCCGGAGCTGTTGGTTCTTCTGGTCCCAGGGGACCAACTGGTCAACGTGGTGTACGTGGTTCCCTAGGTCCACCAGGACCAATGGGACCAATTGGACCACCCGGACCAACAGGATTATTGGGACCACCTGGACCCCCAGGAACTTCCCGACGAAGGAGTCTGTTTTATGAAGATGATATTGAAAACTACCAAGAATATGAAGAAGAAGAGGAATAATTAATGTTGATGAAAAAATTATTATTGCCTGGGTTGAAATAAAATATTAGAATTTAAATTTGTAGTTTCTCTGGGACTTTTTCTGGCTTATGTTTTATTTTATGAAGATTTAGTTTTTGAGCTAAGAAAAGTTCTAAATCAGTTTTTCTTTTTTTTTCTAACGAATTAATGCTTTAAACATCCAAAAGCAACTAAAGTGATGCATTCGAACAAAGTCGGGTCGTTTATGCTCATGCAGAATTTAAATTGTACTGAAAATATACCAAGTTTTATGGTTCGAAGAAGATTTGCAATAACTCGTTGAGCGGAGAAAACGATGTAAGTGACGACTGAGCTCTGAATTTTCATAAGTGCGATGAACTTTGGAAATAAATGAAATTTTTCTTTTTTTTTTGTCGGGGCTCTTGAGCGAATTGACATTGTTCTTTTTTTAGTTTTCTAAATCGACGATTGAAATATGTTGAGATAGTTAAAAATAAATGAACCTAGGGACGTCTTAAGCGACCTTTACACGGTCAGTCATCTACACATCAGTCATCAGGCAAAATAAAAAGCTAAGGAGATCAAAAACTGGGATGGTTGATTATGTTTAACATTTTCTCAAGTTTTGGACCTTGATAGACCTGTGTTAAAAGAGAAGGAGGAGGGGGGTATATTGCAATTTTTTCGACCTTTTCCGGTTTTTACCTCTAAAACTTTTTTTTTCTTACGTTCTCCGGCAACAATAATGACTGTCTATGCTTTTTTGTATGTCACGTCGTTACTGAGATATAGTGTTTCAAAAAATGGGTAATTTGTCAAATTTTACAATAAAAATTTTCAATTTTTTTTCATAGCAAAACTTGAAAAATTACCCTTTTTCTGGAGTGCGATATCTCAGTAACGACGTGCCATACATAAAAACTTAGGCAGTAAATATTGTAGCAAATTGGGTTATAAGAAAAGGAAAATAGAAAAAAATCACATCGAGATATAATTTAGTAAGATTTTTAAAGTTCAGCTACGAAACTAGTGTTCTGTACAGCATTAAAACTGCCCATAATTTTATTCATCTTGCAGCCTAGTTCAATTTCTGTTTTTTACAAAATATAATTTATAATAGCCAACTTTCGAACCTCTTCAAAAGATTTTTGATATTCCAGTTAACAGAAGCAATGTTACGATAGAATCAGTCGAATCCATTTTGCAATTGGAACCCAAATTATTTCAAGAGGAACCAGAGTGTTTGCTTTCTGAGCTGCAAATACTTCTTGATTCATGTACGAAGTGTACGAACTTCGAAGACATTTCCAAAGTAGTGTTCAATTTAAAAAATGTATTTCCGTTGGCGTACAAACTTGTTTGCATCATTTTGACTGCTCCCGTGACGTCAGCTTCATGTGAACGTTCGTTCAGTAAACTAAAACTAGTTTTAAATCATTTGCGAACGACAATGGGTGATGACCGTTTAAATGCATTGATGCTGCTCTATTCTTCAAAAGATATAGTGTTTTGTCCACTAAGTGAAGTCGTAAAAGAATGGTCCTTACTTAAACACCGCCGAATTAAAATCCGACATGGAGCAGTCTAATATAAAAAAATCATAATTGTTGTTTTATTATTAAATTCCCAAATTCCCAAAATAAGTCGGCAAATTCCTAATAAAAGTCGGCATTTCAGTAAAACTCACCCCCCCCCCCCCCCCACGGCTCGACTTCTCGGTACGCCGCTGCACATATTAATAAATTTTTGAGACTAATAGTTTTTAATTTAATTTAATAAAAGAAACAAACATTTCAGATAAGCAAAAAAACAAAACAAATAAAAACAAAAATCAATCAAACAACTTATCTATTGTTGCAAATTTGATGCCAAGGAGTTTATATTGTGCCTGTATTTCGTCATTTTAAGCAACAAGCAGGCTGGACTGGAAATTTTAGACAACCGGTTTCTTATAGCGAATCCTTCATGTTGTTGATTTTTGAAAATGAGGACTCACACGCTATAAAATATTGTTAGGATAGCAATCACCATATTTTTCTAACAGCTGTATGTTTCGGGAATCGAATTCCAAGTTTAAATTGATATGTAACTGGCATTCTGCGTCGGCTTGTCTGATGACAGTCTATAGAATTTTTATTATTAGTAAATTTCTTTGTTTTTACTTTTTAAACATCAAACATCACTTATTATTAAAAACCTTTAAAAATGACGGCATCGCCCCTATCTACACGCAGCTATACTAAGACCGATACTGAAGGCAACAAAAATGAAGCTACCAAACTTTAAATAAAGGCCAATTTTGCACAAACATGATCAAACGGCTTATTAATATTCCTGAATGATAAAAATGGGAATTGAACTCACGATAGGCTATCCCTATCCAAACAGATGGAACTAAAACGGAGGAAGATAGAACCGGGGTTTTTTGCGAGACTATTAGGACCAGAAATAGATAAGCTTTACGTGGGTTCCTGAGCAATTATGCCTTAAATCCCACGGTGGGCGAACCCACTGCGTGTTCATTTGAACGTAAACCAACGTCCTGAAGCAAAATTACCGAAGTTGATTATACCGCAGCAACAATTTTGTGAACATGTGGGTATGTCCACACCCCTTGTTAAGGAGCGAGACCGCCCCACATCTCTTGCACCGAAGTGCCATATGTTTCCGCTTTGGATAACCACAGCCAGCACGGAGCTCCCACAAGGGGCCAGCCCAATGTTAGGTAGAGAATGATCATGATTAAATTCGATAAAGGACATTCCTCTCGAACAAACTCTAGGGCTCCTAACACCCTAACTAAAACTTTGACATTCTGACTTTACCTACAAAGCCACAGTGATTGCCTACCCTGAAGATGTAGCTCAAGTATGTCTTGAACTGGAACCAAACTCAATTTCCACATCTCAACTACCGTCAATTACACTTCACTTACTCAATTTTTGACGGTAGTAACGCTCGTTACTCAGTTTATGTTCTGGGATAGAGTAGTTATCTACCGCCTTTTCGGGTGGCCTCCTTGAGTTACAAAGACCACCCTGCTTATTTGCTACTAACACATGACACTAGCCCAGTGAAAACCAATAAAACACTCATGTTATGAAAGCTAACTTTCAAACGTTAAATGAGTAATCGTCGAGGACACTTTCGTGATTCCCCTGTCCTAACTACTTTTGCCTGATGTAGGGCCGTTACCCAGAGTCACTCCTGGGATAGGTTACCAATAGAACACGGACTTTACACTGAAGATGTTTATAAAAAAAACATTCAGGTATGTTCTGGTTCTTCAATAAACTTAAGGGTCCTAGGATGAGGCGTTCTCCCGGATTACACTTATTTCACAGATCAAGACATCAATGATGTCATGGAATAATGAACAGTTTAAGCCCTACCACCACGACAAGGTCGTAATTCATCGGTAGAGACTATTAGGACCAGTCGTACAATCGTGGTTGAAGTTTTAAACTAACTGATTTTGACAGATTATCTATGGAAATCAGTGGTTTAAAAATTTAAACAACGCTGAACCATGATTGTACAACTGGCCCTTAATAAATAAGAATCAATTAAACTTTTGATATGAGTGTAATTCCTATCATGTTGAGATTTATTATCTCTCAAAGCATGTGGTCTGATATAAATGGAAAGAAAAAGGAGAAAAGGTGATTGCAATCCTGATAGCTTTATTCACTGGTCATTGCTCGAAGGGCACAGTCGTTAATCGATACAGTACCTTATTTCTGCAGAAGTTGTCCAGGATTTAGAATAAATAGAAGCCATAATCCACTTGTTTTACGGGTGTTATAGAGATCCCACTCTCGTTTGCAATAGATCCAGTCCGAAAAATTAGAATTCAATATGTTAGGCCGTGTACGAACAGCGTTAAAATTTTATCCTCTGGCTTATTTTTGACGTTTGAGTTGAGGTGAATAAATGTTTAGCTTTTTGGTGTGCGAACTGGATTAAATGGTATTTTTAACACTAATATATTTTTTTAAATTTCCCTACAAGAATTGAAAAATTTCCCCTTCTATTTCTTGGTACAGAGAAATGTAAAAAATTGTTATGGAAAAAAAAGCTTTCAAACTCATAATATAAGAGTTTTCGCAAAAACGACCCCAGCCCCATCTATTCGGTTATTTGAAATAGCCTTAGTCATTTCGTACAACATCAGCTATCCACCAGTTAAAGCCCCTTCAAAATCGGTACATCCATTTCCCGTCGTCGTGTTCGTCAGTTTAAAAAAAAATTTGGTAAAATTTCCATAGGGCCACCTAGGGGATAATTTGCATCATAAGTTACTTCCTATATTATCGACATTATCGGTCAGTGAAAGTCTCGCCAAAATCGGTTTAGCCGTTCCGAGATTAGCCAGGACAAACAGACAGACAAACATTTTAAAAATGTGTGTTTTGTTATAAGGGCTGTGTATGCTTTCATATGCGTGTAGTAAAATACTGTTATTTTGACCTTACAAACAGACACTCCATTTTTTTGTGTGTATAGATTTATTTTATTTTGTTAAAGAAAATAAAATAGAACTACTTTGTAAGATAATTAAAATTATGGGAAGTTTTAACGCGGTACAGAACACTGGTTTGGCAGCTGAACTTAAAAAAAAAATTGTTACACAATGAATATCAATGTACAAAAAAGAATATCGGTTAATTTTAGTAATTCTTCGTACGTACCGAAGTAAAATTAAACGTAATTTACAAAAACACAAACGGAAAATTTGACATTAATGATTAATATAAAACAAACAAAAATAAATGCAAATAAAAACAAACACACTACTCCGACAGTCTCTCTTACTCCTTTATCCACTCCTTTATCCACTGGCTAAAATTTTAGCCTGCTCCAGAGCAGGCTAAATTTTTGAAGTTTATATTCACCACACTAGTGTCATAATTTAGCCAATGGATAAAATTTAAACGCAGTTCGTACACGGCCTTAAGGACCAGCAGTTATTCAAGGGAATCAAAATGGACATTCAGTCGGGAGGGAACCCGTATGCGCTACAACAGTCAGCTTATACACACCCCATCAAACCTAACCTAATCTAAGTATGACGGAAGCCATACTTACAACCTAACCTAACCTAATATGTTTTTTTTTACTTCCGAACTTTTTTAATACAAATTGAACATTTTCTATCACATAAGTAATTGCATTAGAAAGCCTGAATCATTTTAGAACACTTAAATTTGTCATAAAATTTGAAATAAAAACAAAATTCAAACATTAATATTTGAGGTCAAAGCCCTTATCTTTCATCACGTGTGCTTTAGTTTCTAAGTTACACTCATTTTTAAATTTTAACTTACAAACCTATTTAAATAATTAAATAGTTAACTATAAGCAATCATCAAACCAGTTAACTGCATATAATAAAAATTAAACTATTTGCATATAAAATTCCTTCAAAAACTGTCATAGACATTTGTGTATCATTTTGAATAAAATTGATTGAATCGCAGAATATTTGGCAACGAACTAGGTCAAATATTCAAATAACTATTATATGAGATAGTTTGAATAAAATTACCAATTTGTTTGATACCGTTAACTATTATGTTTTTTACAACAAAAATATGCTCTGATAAGAATGATTCTAAATTTGCATTATGTATAAATACTACATTGCCATTCTCATTTTAGTCAGAAGACACACGAAGATGAAGATAGTAGTAGCATTGTTGGTATTCGGTAAGTTCTTTTTGATTTTGACAAATATTTATATTATTTTTAATTAAAATCCTTTTCAATTTGTGTGTATATATAGGTGCCACTTTGGTTTCCCCAACTCTAAACAAAGAAGGTTATCAGGAACAGGAACAACCTGATTATGGACAATTTATTAATGGGGCAAAATATTTTGCAAAACCAGTTAAAACAAAACCTGCCGTGATAGTTCCAATACCTCAACAGACTCCATACTATCAACAACCACAACAATACTTCCCACAACCACCTCCAGTATACATACCAGCACCACCAGTTTACACACCAGGACCACCAGTTTACACACCAGGACCACCAGTTTACACACCAGGACCACCAGTGTATGTACCTGCACCTCAACCCCCAACATATTATCCACCTACATATCCATCTGGCGATTGTATATGCATTCCTGGAGAAGCTGGTGATGCTGGTTTCATGGGTCCGCCTGGTGCTGACGGACAGCCTGGTTTACCCGGAATGAAGGGAGATATTGGTTTTCCAGGAATGAAGGGTATAATTGGTGATAAGGGAATGAAAGGTGAAAAGGGTACATTAGGTCCTGATGGAAGGAAGGGTGAATTGGGTGACGAAGGCATGGTAGGAGTAAAAGGTTTTAAGGGTGCGGACGGTTTACCTGGAGCCGATGGTATGAAAGGAGCTACAGGTGATGCAGGTCCTGTAGGTGTAAAAGGAATGAAGGGAGATGAAGGTAAAATGGGAGAAATGGGAGAATCAGGCTAGATAATTCATTAATTTTGTGCATTTTTGCGAATATGACAATCTTTCATTATAAACGATTAATAAAAAAAAAAAAACGGAATTTAAAGAAAAAAAATCTAAATTGTTTTCCAACAACTTTATTTATCATTGGACAGAGAACTTCAGATTTTTAAAGATGCAGATTTTAACATTACAATATACTTCATGTGTAGCTTTTTGCTTTTATTATTGATGTTTGTATACCTATGCAGTATGTGCACATGAATTCACATACATTGATAAGCCGATAAAAAGGTTTCGAGATACATATACTTGTTTTTCAGCGGTTGCTCTTAGACTTGTCGCTTGTGTAGTTCACGGATGAACTAGTCCAAAAAGCAGCTGCAGCATACCTAAATATTGTGTATTGTGTCTAGTTCTTTTTATTTAACGCAGTCAAGAGTTTTCGAAAAAAGGTTCGAATGAAATAAAGAGCGATCAAACTAAACGTCTTACGAACTTAAACTAAAAAGTGAACTATAGGTTTATACTTGAATTTAACTAGGATAACTATACGTATCTATTAGAATATTAAAATAAAGAGCACGACTGGGTCGCAAAAACTTGCTCTCATGGCAAGTTACATGATGACGGCTGAATTTGAAAATTTAAAATAAATTAATATAAAAAAAAAAACCTTAAAAATTTTATTAAAATTCAAAAATCTATATCTAGTAAAGATTCGTACCAAAATCTAAATATGCAAAAAACAAAAAAAAAATTCAAAATCGTTAGAGCGGTTTTCGAAAAAGTTGATTTTTTTAAAATAAAGTTATCGAAAATATTTTTCAAAAAAAAAAGTAATTATGCTACTTTTTTCAACTAAATTTATTATAAACATTAATTCTACTTAATTTAAAAAAAAACTATATGGCAGGTACATAATAATGTTAAACAATTTTGGTTTTAATTTTGGTTTTCACTTTATTACACATATGATATTTGGTTGAAAATACTTGAAATCCTAAAAACTAACCTATCCAATTTGAAGGCTAACCCGTTTAGTTGTCGAGACAAACAGATGGATAGAATTGCCGGACCCACTTTTTTCGTCTTCTTAATATAACGATAACAAATTATTATCAAAATCATTAGAGCCGTTTTCGAGGAAATTTGGTAAAACTAAAACTGTTATAGCCGGGCTAAATCACAAAATTCTATTTGCTCCTCTAGGAGCACCAAAAATTAAAACCATGAAATTTTTTTTACACGAAACCAATACTTGCCCTATTGAACAAGTGAGAGAATTACTGTAGGACTTAAATTATGAAAAATTAATTACAAGACACAATTGAACTGGAGAACTAAATGAACTAAAAGAACAAACTAGTTCAGAAGATAAATACTTTTGAACTAAAGTGAACTATTTGACACAAGCCTAGTTGCTTTTATTTCCTTTAAAAAAATCACGATTGTGTATAAACTCTTTATTAAATTCTACTTCAAATCAGGGACGTAGCCATCAGCTTGTGGTGTAAAATGTGACTTAGATTGGAGACGCCATTGGCCTAGTCAAAGTGAGAAAAACAACAAAATTGGGAGTGTACCAGTGTAGAAAATTTTTTTAATGATGAACTTTTATTTGTGCGTGGAGGTTTTAATGGATGTGCCGGGAAGTCGAACTTGGACTATGAGGACTGCCATGGTGATCTGGTGGGGTATGCCACTACGTCAGAAATCCGCCTAGTTGAAGACGTCTCTAAAATGTGCAGGTCAAATGGTCTCATTATGTTATTTGTTGATTGTCATTTGACTGTCATAAAACCATGTGTTAAAGGTTGCTATAATAAACACATTAATTTATAGATATGAGGAAGAGGTGCCAACAAGGATGAGAGACTCCTGGAGGAATTAAGTTTTTCAAACTTGGTAAAGCAAAGAGGTACAAGCAGGGTTGAGGTCAAAATTCAGCTGGGGTTAAAATTCTTTCAAAATATTGCTTTTAAATGTCTGCTTTTCAAAATTCTGCTTATCACTTTTCTGCAAATAAAAGAGAAAGCAGTTTTTTTTTCTTTTTAATAGTCAGAATTTAGAAAAGCTGAATATTATTAACCAGAATTTAAAAAAGATAATTTTGAAAATCACGATTTTGAAAAGCAGAATTTTGAATGAGAATTTCGACCTTATTCCGGTCAGGGATCCGGGTTGGGGTCGAAATTCTGTAAAATCATAATTATGTTTTCATTCTACTTGACCGAAATTCTTTAGTTATTTGAAATTCTGTATTTCAAAATGCGGTATTTCAATATGTGTTTTTCAATTTTTTTTAATTATGTTGTAAAAGAGAAATCTTATTGATAATATAAAAAGGGCGTATTTTTTATGCTATTAAACCGATTACTTTTTTTTACAACATACTCAAAGGATTTAAAAAAAACAGTACTTTTTAATGGAAATTGATATTTTTAAGATAGAATATCAGTGTTCGTATATAAGCAAAATTATTAATACAGAATTTTGAAGTTCAGAATTTTGAAATATCAGGTTTTAAGTATACAAATGCCGAATTTCGACCAAATAGAAATTTGAAAACCAGATTTCCGGCTAGCTGAATCAGATGGATAGCTATATAAACTTTGGTGAACAATTCTTCTAAGGATTTCTCCTCTTTGACCGACAATGATATTGTTGCGCTATTGTTCATCAGAGCTGTAAAAGAAAGCAGAATTTTGGTATTGCATGACGTGAAGTCCCAGTCTTTTAACTTATTTTCCGGAATGCATTCCTATTCTTTATACCAGTACTTTAACTTACAAAATAAAATCCCCGTTAATTTTGAAGTCTTTCTTAAAATAAAAGACTTCAAGCAGTAAAAAGACTTCAAGCAGTCAAAAGGCTTCAAGCAGTCGAAAGGCTTCAAGCAGTCAAGCAGTCAAAAGACTTCACTCAGTCAAAAAGCGTCAAGCAGTCAAAAGACTTCAAGCAGTCAAAAGACTTCAGGCAGTCAAAAGACTTCAAGCAGCTTAGTCAAAAGACTTCAAGCAGTCGAAAGGCTTCAAGCAGTCAAAAGACTTCAAGCAGTCAAAAGACTTCACACAGTCAAAAAGCGTCAAGCAGTCAAAAGACTTCAAGCAGTCAAAAGGCTTCAAGCAGTCAAAAGACTTCGAGCAGTCAAAAGATTTCACGCAGTCAAAAAGCGTCAAGCAGTCAAAAGACTTCAAGCAGTCAAAAGACTTCGAGCAGTCAAAAGATTTTAAGCAGTCAAAAGACTTCAAGCAGTCAAAAGACTTCGAGCAGTCAAAAGATTTCACGCAGTCAAAAAGCGTCAAGCAATCAAAAGACTTCAAGCAGTCAAAAGACTTCGAGCATCCAAAAGATTTCACGCAGTCAAAAAGCGTCAAGCAGCCAAAAGACTTCAAGCAGTCAAAAGACTTCGAGCAGTCAAAAGATTTCAAGCAGTCAAAAGACTTCAAGCAGTCAAAAGATTTAAAGCAGTCAAAAGACTTCAAGCAGTCAAAAGACTTCACTCAGTCAAAAGAATGTAAAAGACTTTTTGAAGACTTCAAAGAATCAGTTAAAAGTACTGCATTCTTTTAACTTTAAGTCTTTTGACTGCTCTAAGCATTTATTTTAGTAAAGGCTTCAAAATTAAGTGGGAATTTTTTTTTAAGTCGAAGTACTCAGATGAAGTCAAAGTACTCAAAAATAAGTCTTTTAATTCAATTAACTGCAATACCGAAATGGTTGCATTCTTTTACAGCTCTGTTGTTCATGATGGGATTTCACCAGTTCCTGAATCATGAGCCTATGTAGACGTTTCTTCCATCTCTCCATAGGCCCATAGATTTTCCCCGAACTCTCCTCGTCAAGTAGGAAACACTTATTTCATGCTTTTTTCTTGCAATATTATTTTTTAAGCATTATGAGTGGTTCATGTTGACCAATCTTTGAAGGACTGTTTTTCTAGATATCACTGCTTTTCCTTTACTTTCTTTTACCAAGTTCTTCCCAATCTGTTCGGTCCTTTTTCGAGTGATAACAAGATCGAGGAATAGTGATGGTCTCCATCGGATTGTTTCTCATGAAAGGTCAACATTTCTGATCCCTATGAAATTATTCATCGAACGGTTTGATACACATAATGATGCTGAATCTTTTTAATAAAATCTATTAAATTAGTAAGTATATGATTCAAAAATGTTAATGAATTTAGTGAAACAATGAAATTTGATTGATATTGATTCATGAGAAAATTTTGACCGTACTTACATATGTCAAAAGTGGGCTCCACTAATTAGAAACAACAATAAAAATTTTAATATCAAATGATTTTTATAATAATATTTGCATGTAATGTTTATTCATATCAAATTAAATCTATATGTATGTGCGCAAATAGAATATCTAGAAGATAAATATAAAAGAAATCAACAAATTGGTTTTATGAACAGAAGTATCTAGTGATGAAGACTGCTGAGGTTCTTGTAATAGAAATTGGTACGTTTTGAAGTGAAAAAAAATAAATATCAGAATATTTTCATAGATTTATTAAAAGTTTTAATATTTATTTTTAGTGTTGCAACTGAAATAAGTTTTGGAAAGAATTATGAGAAGCAGTTATTTACCATAGAAGCAGTGCCAAACAATGCTTGGATACCTCACTCACCACTCCGACGACAATTCTATCCATATAACCAATATTATTTTGCTAGCAACTTAGTATCGAGACCATCGTATTATCAATGTCGTTGCCCACCAGGACCTCGAGGTCCACCCGGCTTGCCTGGGCCTCCTGGAACTAATGGCCTACCCGGTCAAAAAGGAGATATGGGAGATCGTGGTGAAAATGGATTACCTGGATTGAAAGGTTTAGACGGTGATAAAGGGTCAAAAGGTGACAAAGGAGCAGAAGGCACTATTGGTGATAAGGGATCAAATGGTATGAAGGGAGATAAAGGTCTTCCAGGCATGCAAGGGCGTCCTGGTCAAAATGGTGAGAAAGGATCTACAGGCGAAATAGGAATTACTGGTGAAAAAGGCTCAACAGGATCACCGGGCTTATCAGGTACTAGAATATCATTAGACCAAGAAATTTCGAAACCACCGGTGAGGTTTGATAAAAATCCTGTTTTTCCAATTATGTTTAATTCAACGGATAATGAAACCGAAACAGAAAAACCATTTAAGCCTCTCTATCCCAATTACACTCTTCTCGACTTTGGATACTTCGACATTCCTAAAACTGAAGAAAATAGCAGTCAATTTGTAATTGAAAACAGTAATATTTCAGATGAAACAATTAATAACTTCGGAGATCAGTTGGATGAAATTGTTGCCGAATCTTCTGTTGATAACAATGAACAGATCAATGACCATATTCAAACTGGTTTTCCTGATGAATCTGTTGAGGTTGTAGAGTATCTTGAATATGTTGACGATGAGGAAAATTTAGGACGTGCAGCGAATTCGGGATCCAAAAGAGAAAGGGGACTTTCCGAATGTTTAGTTAAGAATCCATTTCAAACATATCTAAAATTATTATAAATAGTTTAAGGTTATTTACTTTATAAAGATCATTAAAGGATTAATTATAAATTTCCAAGCAGTAAAAACTGAACCCACATTGTTAAATATATACAGCCTTATCGAGGTATCCGTTTGGAAGAACATTTTGTCCGATTCGTACAAAGTCGGAGAATTTTTAATCGAGGCATCTGTTCTGACACACGAATAGGAGAGACTTACTATAGAATTCAACGCAGACTATTGATGTGCGATGCGAAGCGTTGATCAATTTATTTTTGACAGCTACACATCAAATATTTTCAGAAGTTCTCCGATAACAAATTGCTGTAGAACATTGAATAAAAAAATATATTTTTAAAAAGTTGTTGCTGATTCGATTGAAAATAAATGGGTGTTGTTATTTAGTTGCTATATGCTTGTTTTCTCTAGCTATATATAATATTTTTCACACTACATGTGAATAAAGAATTTGATGGAAAATGTCAAATGCTTTATTTATTCTGTTCCAAAAGGAATACCTCGATCGCAATTTGCTCAAAAAAATCTTCAAAGGGTTTAATTCTCAGTCCCCTGGCATGTCAGAATCCCGTTTTAACATTAAAAAATCATTGCTGCTGTTCTAATTTCAGTTCCCACACTAAAAAAAACTATCATTGTAATCTTACATAACACAGAATTGTTATGAAATAGATAAATATTAGTTAGCAATTAATTTTATTGCGAAAAAAAAGTCACCAAACTTTGTCCCCCTCATTTTAAATCAGTCCCTTGAAACCCTGAAAGACTGAAAACCTCAAAAATATCGATAACTTCTATATAAATCTAATTCCCATCTCAATATTAAATCGATGATTCAACATAACTTTTTAACGGCGCGATATTGAAGCTATGAAAACCTACTTTAGAAGCACTTTCAGAGTCAATTAGGTACAAGATAACGATAAATCATGCTTATATCGATCAGTTGTTTCTGCCATTTAAATAATAAGTCATATTTTAAATTGAATAAATGATATTTTAATTGTCTAATTGTTTTTTATCAGTCCCCTCTGGTAATAAAATCTCAGTCGTGTCAGTCTCCTGGCTATCTATTTTTTAAAAATATTTCATATAAAATTGTTATTTTGTATTTTTTTTTCACTGGCTGCTTTCAATAATGTTAGACGACATCCTAACATATAAATAGAACTAATTTGTACGACTTAACGCTTCCAAACAAATTTTGACGAAATTATGAGCATTTTATTTCACTTTTTTTAGAATCACCCATATGCATATCGCTTATTCTTAGGCCTAATACACAATCGAATATGCTTGGCTTGCTACGAACTCAACCGTAAGCCGAACATGTTCGCGGTTCTCCATACCCGTTCCAAGTTCCACCATACAAGGCCAACATCAGTTAAAACAAACGTCGCGTCGGTCGCGGTAAACAAATTTTGACGATATTATGAGCATTTTATTTCACTTTTTGTAGAATCACCCATATTGTTTATTCTTAGGCCTCATACACAATCGAATATGCTTGGCTTGCTCCGAACTCAACCGTAAGACGAACATGCTCGCGGTTCTCCATACCTGTTCCAAGTTCCACCATACAAGGCCAACATCAGTTAAAACAAACGTCGCGTCGGTCGTCGGTAATCAAATTGGTATAAAAAATAAAATTTCTAAACTTTAATTGCTCCCGTTCTTGACCTTGTTCCACACACCCAGCAATATGATCGCTATATTTGGCTCGTGTTGGAGCGTTTTGCTGAGCTATCCAAGTCACAGGAAAAAGCAATATCGTATCAGGAAATTCAAATTCTGTCGGTTTACCACTAAAATTTTGATCAAAAATGCATTTTGATTTTCACCATTTTGAATTTTGCTTTTTCGCAAACTCATATTTATTTGGTAAAACAATTTGTTTGCACATGTTAATACGAATGTGTTTTAATTTTAGATTATGTTAAGTTCTAAGAAAAAGTATAGGTATAATAGTAAAAAAGTGATGCGTTTTTTAATTTTTTGTCGTCAAATGCGAGGTCAAATGTACTTATCTCAATTTTAATAAAGTTATCAAAGCATATTTTTAGGTGGAATACAACAGTATCTCTTAGCTCGCCTTTCATCCGTTGACCCACAACGTTTATATCCTATAGAGTGCCTTTATTTATTTATCGGCGAGTATATTTTCGTCTAATTTCTCTACTCACCACTTAATTTCAAATCCCATTCGTCATTAAACCATTGATAACAGTTTCCTAGTTTTCCACAAAAAGTGGCAACTTCTTGAGACTCTGTTGTTGCTGGTGGTGGCAATGCTACAGTATTGGGAATTGTTATCGAACCAAGTTCCTCTGAAGGGCTTATTGTTGTTTCTGATGGCTTATTTAATTCTGTAGGCGTTGGTTTAAAAACAGCTGGAGGATCTGTTGTTGTTGTAACTGGTTTAAATATAGTTCGATCATTTAAATCGGTTGTATTTCCATCGTTTGATGGAATTTGAACATCGCTATTATTTCCATTCAATACATGGCTAACCCCACAACCTTGACTCAATCTTTCATTCTCAATTCCATATGCGGCATTGGAAACTAGAAAAAAAAAAACAAAACTTGGAATTTAATTTTTTGAACAATTTATAATAGTTTAAGAAAAAAAAGTATACCAAATATCAAAACTAAGAAGATGTGCAAAGCTGAGGACGACATCTTCAGAGAATGCGTAATGAAGCTTAAATGACTCAATCCATCTGAAATAAACTTCTTATAAGGATAATGTTGAATCTTACTGAATTTTTGTTCATTACAACAATAAACTGGAACAAAGGCATGGAATAAAGAAGTTTATATCTTGAAACACAAACACATAAAATATTCAATAAACAAATTAATTTTTATTACAATACACGAATAAAAGGAAGTTGTAAAAAAAAAAATTAATTTTTATTAAAAGGATGCAGTAGTGTTTTGTATATCTTATTTATGAGTTCTTTAAGTGAATATAATGATGCTAAAATAAACAAAATAAAAGGTACCATTGGGTCGCAGAAACTTGATCTTGTGGCAAGTGACCTTCGTGTTAACAAATGGAAAATTCTTTGACTATAGTTTTTCTGTACGATTTACAATAAATCACTCATAATATAAAATTTTAACAAAACTGATCGTATTTAAATATCGTAGGAAACGAAAATTTAAAAAAAAAAAACACTTTTTAGAAAACACAATAAAATAAAGAGTACGACTGGGTGACACAAGTTTTGTCTTGTGGCAAATTACCTTCTTGCTAACGACTATGAAATGAATTTGACCAATTTAAAAAAAAAATAGTTTTAAAAAAAAATATTTAAAATATTGGTATGCAATATTTATTAGACATTGCATATCAAATTTTATTAAAATCGGTCAATAAATTTAAAATTTTAAAATTTCATAAAAGTTTTCTCAGTTTAATTTAATTCAATGCATAGTTTTTTCGTATCTTCAATAGTTTTTGAGATATAAGCCTTAGGATATCAGTAATGAACAAAAATTGAACAAAATTCTGACTGAACTACTTTATCGTTGCTAACAAATTATCGATGTGAAATTTTATCAAAATTATGATCTTATTTTTTTTCGTTTAGAGTTATATGATAGAGGTATACCGTTTTTTTTAAGCTAAAACAAAAATCTAAATTTATCTTCTAAGGAATGATCTATGAACCTTAAATACCTACTTTAAAGAACAGCCGTTAAGGATGTATCGGTTTTATCTTCCGATTTTAAAATCACCTTATAGTTACAACAGAGCTAAGGTGGACAAAAATTCTTTATTTATTCGATACAATATGACCATCATTGCGTTTAGTGAGAGATTTCACTGAAGTGTTGAGCATCCTATCTCTGATGACAAAGAAAAGACCCAAACAGAAGCTAGATCTGCTTGAATGCTGACCACAGGTCATCAACTTGTAATCCTCCGTCTCCTCCCGTAGAAAAAAATTATTACACGCGCTTTTCTATACATGAATACGTGTGAACAGCAAAATGCAAAATTGTAAGAATGTATGGTCTAGCCAAATTTGACAGTCCCATTTGAAATGCACGGGCACGCATACAGAGTTAAACCTCTGCAGTTTTGAAAGTTTGTAGGCAAAAGTGGGTGGAGCCTCCTGAGTTGATGTTCTATTTATTTATTATTCTATGATGCTGACGAAAAGATCATGAACATTTTACATTTTTCCTTATATGATCTCAATTTCATGAGTGAATTCTATATGTCAACCTTAGTAAAATGGAGTCTAGTAGATTTTTGAAGGATGCTTTCCAAAATGATGTTGAAGAGTTCGCATATGACTCAGCTTATTCTTGACACAACACATAAAGTTCTATTATAATTGTTAAAAACATGAGGCTTTTTGAGCTTGAGGTATCACATAACCTTCAGAGTCAAACCGTCCCTGGTATACTATATGTATCTGCCCTCTAAGTTATTTATCTAATAGTTAAAATTTAACAATGTTTCAGATTTTTTTTTTATATTCAAATTTGTTTCAAAAAATACTTAAATTATTTCAAACGCACAACATAATAGCCAATTTAATAATATACTAAAGGGAATTTAGTACTTGTATTACGTTTTATTAAATAACATATTGCACCATAAAGCATATATACTCTAACTTTAAGAGCAGAAAATTTCCATATTAACTTTTAAAACCCACCCTCATAATAGGCGTGTTTTATTGAAAAAATATTTTACTTTATATAAAGTAGAGTAAAATTTCTATGCACTACAAAAACAACAATTTATTTATAGCGAGTAACTTTTACTTTTTTATTTATCCCTAGTAATTCTTACTGGGGATAAATCATTCACAATAGTTCTCCGTCTTAAATATGAACGTTGGCACACATGCTTATAGCCGATGTATACTGGATCGTTTTATTGAAAATATCGTATTCTACTTAAATTTTCCTAGTAACGTTCTCAATAAAACACACCTAATGTTTAACAGAATGACAGCAAGCTTACTCTTTCCAATAGATACAAAAGACACTCATACAGACATACTGTTTAAGTTCAACAAAAAAATCTCTCACTCGAAGTTAGTATGTACTGGAAATTTAATAAAGTGTTTGTAATTTAATAGAAAATTATCATCTGTTGACTTACGAAGCTTATTTAATGTTTTCTTTTATTAACTTTTTTATTTTTTTTTATTAATAAATTGTATATAAATTATGCACACAATTAAGACAAATAAATACTTTATTTTTCATATAACAGTATTTTTTTAATAAAAAAATATTTTTTATAAAACTCCACACCAGATCAAATAGTTTTGTGTTAATTTTTTGCTTTTTTAACAAATAAAATTGATTTTAATATAATTAATATTTAAGGCATTGGAAAATAAGTATGTTTTGTAGTGTCATAAAAACTAGCACATGTTGTATAATTTTTATTCTTGCAGACATCATCCTTTATAATGGAAATTCCTATTTAAACAAAAATATAACAATTAAAAAATATTTATAAATATTTTTAAAACTTACTTTTTGATGGTTTGGTATATTGGCAGTTGTAATATCCCAAATCACATTTTGAATTAAATTTAAATTTACATCTACCATTATATCCACATATTGTTTTATTATGAATGCAAGGAAATATGCATTTGTTTTTAACTTTTGAATAATCATTTATAGTTGTATAACTGCAGGCAATTCCAAGGGAAAATATTACTATAGAAAAAAAAATGAAACGGAAATATAGAAAAAAAATGTCTGCATTTAATATAAAGAATACAACTTACAAATGATCACCTGAACCAGCAACATTGCCTTCATTTCGAGAGCTCTTGAAGAAAATTTTATTTGTCATGAAAGAAGAATGTTATTTTATATAAGCACTGCGAAGATACATTCCCACTGATAATAAAAAAAAAATTGTAAAAAAGTTTATTTTTAGTTCGAAATTTGTATTTCAATATAAATTTAGTTTAATTATTCTTATTTTAATTTTATTGCTCAATTAAATTAAAAGCATAACATCGTGTCTTGCGATTTTCTTAACTAATTTGCATATCAAATAAATAAATGTGATGTTTAAGTAACTTCATGATTTAAATATTTTTTGTAAACAAAACAACAGAAATTCACAAATTTTTTTATCGAATATTGTTTAATGTAAATAAATTCCTCATAAGTATTTTTATATTAAAGAAGAAGATGGACGACTCAGAAACCATCGTTTGCCAATATAACCTTAGCTCGTGGTCAGCAATTGAATTTATAGATTTTGAGGTATTCTTAACTCTAAATGTAGGAATGGTTAATTTACTCGTAATCCATTATTATAATAGAAGCTAGCTTTTTATAAAGCTAGCACACAACTTTTTTTTTTATGATCCGATCTTAATGAAATAAAGACCAGAATTATGTACTAATTATGTGCTGATTATGTGCGAATAAAAAAATAAAAAAATACATATATATATAATTTTTTATTTTTTAATTCGCAGATAATTAGCACATAATTAGCACATAATTTCGGTCTTTATTTGATTAAGATCTGATCATAAACAAAAAAGATGTGCGCTAGCTTTATATGAAACTAGCTAGCATCATTAAAAAATATAAGTAATTTTTTATTTTTTAATTCGCAAATAATTAGCACATAATTTTGGTCTTTTTTTTTATAAAGACCGGATCATAAACAAAAATGTTATGTGCTAGCTTTATGTAAAGCTAGCACAAACAAAAATAAAAAATACATATACATATATTTTTCTTTTTCAATTCGCACATAATCAGCACATAATTCTGGTCTTTATTTCATTAAGATCGGATCATAAGCAAAAAAGTTGTGCTTTATAATAAAGCTAGCACTAACTTTAATAAAACAAAAATTAAAAAAGCACAAAAAACGCGAATAGCGCACATAAACAGCACAAATTTAGCACATAATTGCATGCATAGTCTTGTTCGATTATGCTATTATGCATGTGCTAACTTTATGCACCTCATTTTTATTTACATTCTCATCTAATTTGAAATTATTCTCAAAAACGGTTAAATGGCTAAAATTCAAATAAATAAAGTAACGAATAAGAAATCTACTACAATCAGAACATTTATCAAAGACAAAGAACCTGAATTAATTTTTATACCAAATGTTACTATAAAATTATACCAACCTATCAGAGATAAGAACCAAAACAAATAGTCAATGACATAACCTTTTCTTACTTTGATGTTCTGAAAGTATAGATGGCAGTGTTAATAAAAAACGTTAAAATTTAATTGGTATAAAATTTAAATATCTATATGGTTTTCGTAATTTTGAATTTTCTCAAAAAAAAAAAAGATAAGCATTATCTTTTTTGACTACAAATTAATGAGAGCATTGAATTTTGATAACAAGAACTATAGATACTTAATTAAGTTTGTTTTTTTATAATTTTTTTTTTTTCTGTTTTGAGTAGGTACTTTTTTTTTAGAAAATTACCCCTTCCGCTCAAACGGAGGGAGATAGACCCCCTCCTAAATGTTTTTCTTTTATCTTAACCTAACCTACTTGGTTTAGCTTTTTGATGCTTCTTATGCCAGTATCCCTGTATAATGCACTTAAAGATAAAGGGACTGCCCCGAAAGTTAATCTCATTGTAATCTTCACATGATGAAGTTGACATTTTATTTTAGTTTTTTTTTGGCAATGTGACGCAATAGTTGTCGATGATTACCCACTGCTTTAGAAAAATATAATTCATAGGGAGTTTTTCCTGTAAATTTAATGAAGCAGTCGGTAATCATCGGCAATTATTGCGTACTAGATGGGGTTTGGTGTCATCTAGCTGATGAGCCTACCATCAAACCATCAGAGCGAAACGCAAAGCTTGAAGTAAAGCCCACAAAACCTTTAGAATTCAATTTCATTCATAAATATTCCACTTAATAAAATTTTATTTGGCTATTTTTAGTTTTTTTTATTGCTTTTATTTTTCAAACTAAATAAGTAAAATATAATAATTATTGAACAAAAATAAATTTTAATTTTGTGTATAATTAAATTTTTCGTACCTTGAGACATTTTGCAAGCTTATGTCGTGAGTACTTCACGAAAAAATCAAATTTTATTAATGTTATAATAACATACATACGCATATACAAATAACTTTTTTTTTTGCTGCGTAATTAAACTACCCATGACACCAAATACTTTAATTACATAATGTCATTAACTAAGGCCCCCTTTCACGAAACTTTTTTGACACACTAGCATAAAGCATTATAGAATATCCTGGACAGAGAGCGAGCAATTAGTGAGTCAATTCATTTTTTGAAATAACGAGGAAAGATAAAAATTACTTTAAAATTATTACTTTATAAAAAGCACTCAAACTTTGAAGCGATTGACATATAAGTTAATTCTTAGAAGCTTATACTGATTTATCCATGCATAGGCACTAGTCATCGATAAAAATATAAACTCGTTGCAAAATCTTAAATATTTATCCACTTATTTTTCTCTGGACAACTTTTTACATCCGTCAAATAGAATTTGACAAGAAGTTGCTATCGGTGAGATTCGCATTAGTGTGTGTAGCAAATGTTGTTGTTGTTTTGTGAAGGTTTTCTGTTTCGTTCCTCGTTTTAATTTTTTATATTTGGTTAGCTATATTTTCATCCGTGCAACGTAAAATCAAAAAATAAACAATTATCTATTTAATCATGGATAGCTAACTGCGATTTTATAAATTAATCCTTTGTTTTCGTGCAAGTGGCCCTAAGAAATATTTTCAATTAAATTTGAAATAAAAAAAATAATTTTTATTTTTTAAAAAATGAGAAAGAAATTTGGGGACACAAAAAAATAATTTTTTTTTCTATTCAAAAACCAGGGTTTTCTGACGAAATAATTTCTTCGTGGTACAACATTTTCTTTTTCAATTTTTGTTTCTTTAAAGTATACAAATTTGAATTATTTGTTTTCCTAAGCGTGATAAAACTAAGTGAACCAACATCCATTTCCATTTTTTTTCTTCAAAAAATTAACTTTGTCAGTATTATTATCACCTTTTTCTTTAAACTTGCTAAACATTGATTTTTTTTATTTATGAACAAACATTTTTTAATAACTTGGTGTATCAATAATGTTTATAAATCACTTATATCAAAAGATAAGATATAAAAGATTTCAAGATACCGAAAAATTACGAAAAATAAAAAAAAAACTCACACTAAAGTACCGTCAATTTTTTTCCTCATCACCTACAAGCGAGGATACCCTATACACCTTTATTGACATTCTATTCATACATCATACATATGTAGTTAGACGCATTATATCCCTTTTCACAAATTATGTTGGTAAACATGAATTACCAAACATTTTTTGTCTAAAATTCTAAGTACCTGTACACATATTTATTTATAGGTACCCCAGACAATTCGGGCTACTTCAATATTTCCAACAAACATATTTATCCCATTTCCCCGAGTGCGCTGATACGAAAACAAACAGCTTTGACCTCTTTAGATACAGCCATTTGAACTAAAGAGCTCCATCGCTTTCTAAAGCAATTATTTCACCATCTCAATGCCCCCCATTTATGCCACAAACGACCCCAAGTATTTACCCTTAAAACATACCCATTGACTGCTCGCTCACATGGTGCTAACTTCCAAAGCCAAAGCGAAATTATGGTATTATCCTGGGGCCTCTTTATTTATTTATTGATCGAGGGATACTTATAATACAGCGTACCATGATGGCAGTAGCAACAGCAGCAGCAGCATAAACAACCCTAAAATACGTTTGAATTGGAGCATCCTGTGGGTGGCAATAATATGTTAGGTGGCACACGAAAATAACCTCAACCTCAACTAGAAAATGGATTAATTGTACTTCAGGTGATGAATAGCATGAGCAACAGAGTATAAGCTAAATGAATACATTTGGGATGCTGATGGGAAGCTTCTGCGAATGGCTTTTGTCTGTGATGTGTATCCTGCTTTCATTGTATATGAACAATTGCAACAATGGCAAAATTGCAATTTGTTCACACCATTTCGCATGAAGTGTTATGCAAAATGAAAATCCCGTGCAAATGTATTAATTATACTACGAGTACACCCAAGCGACACTGAATGGGAATTCCTGACTCGGATAATTACTTTGAACGTATCGTTTAATGAAATTCCCCAAACGGAATCGGGAGTCCCTAATCATCATGGGTGTTTGTGTGGAATGTATAAGATATATATATG